>VDFB02000015.1:597820698-597869571 GCA_007258455.2 Sequoia sempervirens | reverse complement strand
ATTATTCAGAAATGGAGTTTCTTACGTGAGGATCTCAAATCCCCAAGTTCTACAACACATGTTACGCATGTTTTACACAACTTCTTTCGCACATAGCGAAGCTTGTCTCCAAAAGTTACCCAAAAATTAGAAACCCGCCCATAAATAGAGCTTCTCATTAGTTTGGAGCCAAAACAACATTCAAATTTGAGTTTAGGCGGTTTGGCGCCGAAAATTTACAACATGAAGTTCAAATTTCAAAAGAGCATTTGCAATTGTATCTTCTAGAAAGTGCGCCAACTTCCTGGGGCCATAACTTTTGATCTGGGACTCTGATTCGTGAACCGTTTGAACCGTTGGAAACGTCTCAAAGTCAATAACGCGCTCGAAATCTGCTACGCCAATTTTGGAAAGTTTTGGGGCCGATCTGGGAGCTCTAGTGCCTCAAATCTAACTCGAAATATTTTCAAGTGCAAATCTGGGAAACTAAAACTGCAATATCTTTCAACCCAGGAACCGAAAATAAAAACCATAAATTGGGAATTTCATTATGACGAAAAGGGTATCCAAAAATTTAAAAACATATAAAAACCAAGAAACTTGAAATTTAACTATTTTTGGGTGATGCAAGATTGCCCTTACACCATTGGATGCTCCTGCATCATCAAGTTCCTATCATCATTTTCAAGTTCATGGGTGTTCATATCATCTTGTGAAGGATAATATGCATTGTTGATCCTGAAAGCATCCAAGCATTCAAGTATCTAACAAATCAAGTAAATCAAGATAAAGTTCCTTGGAGTGATGTGTTTGTCTTTAGTCCTCTTAGGGAATCCATTGAACATTTGGTGAGTTGTAGCAAGAAAGTGTTCATTCATCATTTACTTATCTATTGTCATTATCTTTCTATAAAGGTTTAATTACCAAACATGAGGTTAGAATAAGGAAAACCCCCATTCAAACAAAACAATTTTTCCCTATCTTTGTATGTGAATATTATAGGTTGAAGAAGGATTGAAGATCTTGAAGAGAAATTTTACAATCTTGCATTGGTTGCATTCATTTTTGTCAAGCCACAAAAAATCAAATTCAAAATTTATTTCCATTTTTCCGATAGTGAGACCTGAGGAAAATATAATCTAAAATCTTACACCAGAGGACCCATAAAGTTGATCTAGACACTTGTACAAAGACCCATTCTCCCAAGGGTGAACGTTTGCTTGTGGGAACCTCAAAACCAATTTTTTTTAGCATATTTGTCATTGTTTGTCCTTTCCCGATCCATTGGTAAACTATTGTTTCTAACTATTAGTCTTCAGGATCTTGGAATCTTAATATTAGGGCATGTAGGAGCATTAATTTAATTATTCAAAAATATTTCTAATCAATTCCAATCCCCCTCTAGATGTAGATTTAGGTTTCATTGGCTCACCATTAGGGCTGGAAGTCAATCATTTGAATGAAATTTGGAAAAAGGCACCATTGAATCCTAGGTTATTTGCATTGAGGATCTAGGATCACCTTTTTCTTTGTTTCAAATAATTATTATTACATTTTTGGAAATAAGAAGGCACCATTGTAGCTATTTAGATGCAATGATAGACATATGATGGTGAAACATAAAAAAATAGGGGTTTTGGGTTGAAATGTGGAATGATGGGCATATTTCTCTAATTTCATTCAAGAAATGAGATCCAAACAATGAAATGACTATCAACCAAAAGGTGAGTCAAGTCAAAGTGTGAATATACAAATTTCCCTTTTATGCAAGGATGGGGGTCTTGATTAAACAACAATTTGGGGAGAAACATTAAAAATAGAAAAAAAAACTCCCAATTGTAATCTATAAAGTGGATTCAAAAGATTCAGCATAATATTGATGGAACCATAAGTTAAATTGCAGATCTGAGAATGGGAAAGTGATGTGTACTAGTCACCAAAAGTGTTTTTTCAAAGAAAATTGAGGACTCATTCTCCCTATGGCGAATGGGTCATGGCTAAGGCTCCTAAAAAATGGTTTCTAGGTTGTCTTCTATTGTGTTTGTGATCCCAGATTCTTGAATTTCAAAGTCATGCAACCGAAAATAAATCTTGTAGGTTAGTTTCTGTGAAATTGTAAGAATGGTGACAACAAATGCAACTTTGACAACTTTACAATTTTTCTCTTCAATAGATCTTCAACCTAAAATATGCAAACACACATGAAGAGAGAAAAATATTGTTTTGTTGGTGAATGGGGGTTTTCCTTGGTCAAACCTCATTCTGGTAATTAAACCTTGTAATGGAATGAAATAGCATGAAGGAATGATGAATGAAAAAATACAATGTCACAACTCACCAAACCTTTGTTTGAACATTGGAATGTAGGTATGCAATTTGCATGAAATGACTTCAATGGATGTGGATCTTGATCTTGAAACTTGACTTGAAACAATGCCTTTGAATGCTTGAATGGATCTTGAACACTAAATCAACATATTAGCTCAAATAACATGCATGATGCAAGAAGAATTTGACATGATAATAGGATCGTGATTGCGGCAATAAATCTTTAGTAATATGCCCTTGGATGTCTTTAAAATGCTCTTGATCATCAACTTCACTTTAGGAATATTTGCATAAAAACCACTAGGATGAAACTTAGTGAAATGGCCTCTTATTCATAGGTATGTTAACATTAATTCCCAAATTTCAAATAGCACAAGCATACATGTGAATATACATTTGAAATCATTGAAATACCAGAAAAAAATATTTGAAATTAGGGTCCTAGGTCTAAGTGAGGACCCATTCGGTGAATAGGTCCTAGGTCACTCACCTAGGGCACACATTGTCCAATGTTAAGTGTTATGTTGTGGTATTAATGAATGTTGGGTTTTATCCTTTGGAAATTGTAATTAATTAGGCTTGGATTTGAATTAAAGGGGCCAATTAAGGCATAATTAACCTCAATTAATTAATAAATCCCTAGATAAGTGTGAAAGTGTAAAGGTACACCTTACAAAACCACAAATAAGGCACAATTAAGTCCATTTTATTTAATAAATCCCTAAACTTAATGTGAATATGTAAAATACATATTACAACACTAAATTAAGGCATAATTTAGTTTATTTTATCATTAATATTTCCCAAATAAGTGTGAAAAATGGATACTTTTTCCTACACTACATTTAGCCCCCACTTTAGTGTAAGTATGAACCATGTCAAACTCACACTAAAGTAGACATTCAAGATACATATTTATGAAACAATGACAAAGATACTCAATCATACACTATCAAATCCTAAGAGAAGAGGTGGGTGTATCAATCTTCGACTATCCCAACATGATGTGGAGGGTATGTTCAAGATCATCATGGAAAAAACAGGCCCTTAAGTGGCAAAAAAATCAAAAAAATCAGAGTTAGGCAACTTGCCATAAAAAAATGAATAAGTTATCTATATTATTTCAAAAATATGTAAGAATAGAATCTATAGAAAATTGAATGTAGTTTCTAAACTACTAGGTTTATTTTATTTTTAAAATCTATTTGGTGAAAATTTGAAATTTCAATGCAGTACTTAAATTTCAAGGAAAATAAGTAGGTGTCTGGACCACCCTAACAACAATAAAATGATAATAATTTTTATAATATTTTGATATAAGTAGAGGACTCATGTCCAATGTGATGCATATTTTTTGTAATTTTTTCCAAGTAAATAATTAATTATGATTTTTATTACAACTTTTAAAAATATAAAAATCAATGACCACCTTAACTTGGTCAAAACTTCATGAAATTCATTTTTTAATCCTATAGTATGAAGCATAGAATGACACATGTTTTGATTCAAAAATGTGATACCATTTGAAATCTATAGATATTTTTCAATCAGCCTATCAATCAGGACTTTAGTCATAATTCAAATAGTAAATGAATAATAATTATTAATTAAATTCAAAGTAAAACATAATTTATATTGGTAGAAAGCTGAGAATCTCCTTTAAAACCCTTTTCGTTTCATCAATTTTGGGTAAAAAAGTCGTCAGCCACATACCCTATACATACCCATCATATCGCTAGTTTTTGGCCCATCATGATCCTGCTCATACCCTGGAACATGATTGTTTGTCTAGGGAAGAGGGGGATCAAGCTTCGACTGTCCCAATGTGATGTGGAACATGATTGCTTGTCCAAGGAAGTTGACAAGAAGAAATCAATGTACACTATGAAAATGACACATGTACGCTCACACGGGCTAATGTAACCTTAGGTCGTCTAGTAGGTGAGCTCCCAGGAAAGTGGCTTAGTGAAAAATTCATGCCTTTGTCTCAGCTCTCACTGTACTTACCATACTGAAGCTATCCCTCTAACAACTCTGATAGGGCGCCACACATTTTATTTTCAAGCTTCACAAGGTTAACAAGTTGTATTATGCTAAACACTTATGAACATTATATATATAGGGTTTGTCCAAAGGGATCTTTCTTAGTTTTTGAAAGGTCTTCTTAGGGATCATCATGCCTAATATCTCAAACAGAGGACAAGTCCAAGATAAGAGAATCACAACTTAGGGAATGCAACACATAGCATCACCACTAAGAGGAAAGTGGTATGCTAAGAAATATTATGCTCTTAGAGGACGTCAAACCCAATGACACCACCAAGAAAAGAAGCAATCACAATAAGTAAGAAAATCACACAAATAATGTGGGAACACTGATGTATGCCCCCACTTTAAAGGAATTGCTAACACCATTTCTATGAGCAATAACTTTAAAGTATAAGAAGACATGAGAGCTTACTCGGAAAGCCCTATGTCAAGTCATATGTTTCCAAATTAATATGCAAATCATGAAAAGGGGTTTCCCCCAAAATGAAATCCCAAAATAGAAAGGGGATCCATGGGTTCGAGGTCTGTATATATTTTTTATAATGTTATTATAGAGATTGAAAATGTCATCATTCCCCAAATACTCATAGAATAGGAAGAATGACACAAAAAGAGAAAAAAAAGAAGGAAACATCTTTTGGGTCAACATGGAATAGACCTAAATGTCTCGATGCCTTATGTCATCCCCAAAAGGAAAAGACAAGACAAGAGAAAAGATAAATGTTTATGAAATATAGAAGAATGTAGATACATATATAAGAATGCACATAAAGAGAGAGATACATTAAACATAACAGTATGGGGGATCACATTACAGACATGCAATCACACAAAGGAACATGCAAAATAAAGAAAAATACTAGTAAGGCACATGCGAGCCAACCTATACTAGGTCATTTGCATCCCAATCTTGTTCATTTTATATGGAAGGAGGACAACTAGCCAAAAGGACAACAACAAGTGTCGAACTAGGACACACACCAAGTTCAACACTCTTTTTAGAAGAATAATCATTTAAGCTCATAGAATAAGAAAACATTAGATTTAGCTCATTATGCACTTCCTCATCAATCAGATTAGCAATTTCAATGTCATCATCTAGATTAATCACAATGGGAGGTCTAATGACAATATCCATAGCAGTTTGTTTACGTTGTGTTAAGGGTGGAGAGACATCATATACTATTGGAGACAAGTTTGGATTTTTATTGTCTATGTTATTTTGTTCTGCTTTTTCTTGTAATCAATAAGCAATAGCACGATGTCTACGCCTATGCTCTCTAGCATTTTGATTTATTTTCATATAGTTTTCAAGTTGCATTTGTGTAGGAGTGGGTTTTTCAACCATACCTGTTGCTTTTCTTCCCTTAAGGGAGGAACAAAAGGAACCATGGGAGGTTGTTCAACCACTTTCTCTATGGCTTTGTAAACTTTTTTGACTTTAGGGGCACAACAAGATTTTTTTGGTTATCTCATGGTCTCTTATATGAAGTGGATGAAGGATTTGTAATAGGCTGGTATTGGATATTTGGAAGGGATTTTGGTTCAATCATGATTTTTTCTAGGATAGGTGGCTCAATCATGGGTTGAGGTATATTTCCAAGGAATAATTTTGCTATATTATTTTCCTTAAACTTTTTATAGGATTTGAAAAAGAAGTTTTAGCGAGGTCTAATAGGTTCAATAGGCTCGGGCCAAAAGAAATCCAATGAAAATTTCCCATGGGAAGACACAAGATTAAAGCCATTATGATGTACTATAAATATCTCATTTCCAAATGGAAACTTTAAACATTTATTCATGTAACTGACATGATGAAATTCATGAAGTGAAGCCATGGATAGCCTAACTTCACTTGAAATTGGTTCGATAATGGGATGATGGTGAATGAGATAGTTAATTCTTTCGGTCCAACCTTTAGAGGGATATTTATTGAGCCAATCGTAGGGAACACAAAACCATTATGCATTTTGATCCATGCTTTCAGTCTTTCATATGTATCTTGATAGATTTCATGCACAAATAGGAATTCTTTAGTGATCATGTTCTCTACATAGAAGAAATGAATTAATATGCCATTAGTAGGCTTTTCATTGATTCTTCCTACTATGTAAAGAGGACCATCAGGTGCATGTTTAAGTATATATTGTTGTGATAAAACAATATCAAGTAGAATATTAGTTGGGACCTTATGAGGTTTAGCATCAATAAATGCAACTAAATCATCCATAAGGTTGTTTTCATTATCTTTTGTATTTTCATCCTCAGTATCAACATTCATCACATCATTCTTTGTTTCACTAGCTTTGACAAAGGATATATTATAATTAGGCATGGGATTGGTATAGATTAACAAATTTTGATTAGGAGGCACTATAGAATTATTACCTTGATCATTCACACCTTCGATTAGGATATGATTAGAATCAATGAGGTCTTGCACAAGATGTTTAAGATGCTTGCAATGTTTTGTATCATGTCCATTTTGTTGATGCAAATGGAAATAGGAATCTGGTCTATAGTTTAGAGGTAAAGGCTTAGTAGGATTGGGATCTCTAACAAGAGGCAAGGAGACCAAATTCTTCTGTAAGAGATGTAACAGGGTATTATGAAGGGTATCAAGTAGAGGTGTGAATTGTCTATTTTTATCCACAAAGGTATATGGTTTTGTTGTCTTAATAGAAGCCACTTGGGTGTTAAAATTTTGATTGGATTAAGTTGGAGGAATCCCTTATTTTTTTTCTTGAAAGGTTGGTAGTTGGTTTGAGGTGTAGATTCAAAATTTTCAGGACGGTTAGAGGCAATTTTTACTTCACGACTACTAACCAAGTTCTTGTAAGAAGATTTAGGAATTAGTGACATATTAAATAAATATATTAAAATATATTTATTTGATAATGAGGAGGACATTAATGACATAGATTAATTAAATAAAATGAGACCTTTATTTAATTATGAGTTGACTTTAGACAATTAGTGACACATTAAATAAATATGATTTATTTATTTAATAATCAGGAAGAATAGAAGACCCTGAATTAATTAAATAATTGTGGATTATTTAATTAATAGTTGAAGATGTGTTAAGAACATAATTGAAGTGTCATAATTATGCTAGGACGAAAAGTGGTAAAAAAGGAAGCTTGCAGGCCTAGGTCATTTTTAGGTGTCTACATTTGCCCCTCTTTGTCATGATGTAGCATGTCGCATTGTGACAAAGAAAATAATTCAAAGCCATACCCTAGTGAAGGTGTAAGGTATCAATGCCCCCTCGGAAAATTTTACAAATTTTAGGTCGACTGCCGAAAATTTTGGAAAGGGTCCCGATAAGTTAATTTGATGGCCAGAAAAGCAATGGCGCAGTCAGTTTTGGATTCTGACATGTTTAAGATAGCCAACAGGGTGGTCAAAGCTGGTCAAATGAGCCTCCAGTTGACAAATGTCATTTTGACTTTATAAATAGGTTGAGAAATGAGTAAAAGTCAATTCATTCTTACTATTCACCTTGCGAATTTCAAGAGCTCAGAGTGAAAAGGACAGCAGCGAGGATGGTGATTCCAATGTCATAGCATCGTAGTGAGATCGTGCATACATTCCAGCAGCTAGAGGGCTCAGAGCCAGTGGTATGTACTCCTGTTCCACCTTGTAATTTTTTCATTTTGCGTGTCATAATTAGGTTTCTAGGGGGAACAACTAATGCGCCACGACGCATATGGGTTCACGTAAGTAGCATTCACCTTCGCATTCGACGCATTTGATGCATCACGACGCAAGTGCAATGGAAAATAAAGGGCAGTCGAAGTGTTGTGACACATTTGACAAACACTGTGACGCATTCGCCTAACGGAGTCGCATTTACGGGCCTAAGCGCCGCAATTCTAATATTACGACGCAATTGCCTTTTTTTGAGCGATGCATTTGAAATGCTATGTCACAAATGCTCTCTTGCAATGCATTTGAGCAACCAAATGAGGCAAATGTCATGTTGTGACGCATTTGAACCATGAAGCAACACATTCGAAGGTTTGCGACGCAATCGATGTTTTGCGGCGCAATTGCCGGAATGCGACGCATTTGACGTTGACTTGAGTGGGATTGATTGTGATACTTCTGAAATCTTTAATGAATTTGATGATATGGTCAGTTGTCTTAGAAAGTATTGACGTGTTTTTTGGCTTTGTGTAGAGGCATCTTGCCCCAATTTACACCCGAGAGAGCAGACCGACGACATTCCAGTTTGCGGATTAGTTGAGCCCGTGAGAGAGACAATGATTGATGCGGTTGGGTTTGTTCTATGTCGCATATATGCCCACTGTTCAGGTGAATAGGGGGTTGTTGACCATGTTGTGTGAGCGGTGGCATTCAAAGACATGCTCGTTCCATCTGCCAACGGGTGAGGTGACCATCATGCTTGAGAATGTCTATCGCATCCTACGAGTGCCAATCCGAGGAGAGCGGATTGTCTACGACCCTCGCCATGGTGAGCAAACCTTCCAGACCTATTATCGAGATCATGGTGTAGGACTTGGTATCCAAGGATACAAGATCTAATGGGAGTTCATGGCAGAGCATTATTCTTGTTTTGATGCTTTCCTAGCGACCCTTATTGGCAGATTAATGATTCCTGACCGTCGGGGACAAGGATTCCCTATTGGTTGGGGAGATGTCTTGGTTGGTATGAGGTGTGATAGGACAGTGTATTTTTGGGGTCCGTGTTTATTGGGTACCCTCTACCATAAGCTACATGAGGTTGCATATAGACAAGTAGAGAGTATCTCATGCAGGATGACAGTGATGATGATATGGGCCTGGGAGCACATTGCCATATTTCGCCCACCGATTGAGAGACTGTAGTTGGTGGAGGGGATGCCCTATGCCTACTACTATGCAGGTGCCCTACAACAGACATGAATGGGTGAGACCGTTTGGTGGCATCACAGGATTGACACCATGGTGACATTTATCTGGTGACCATACAAAGATTGTGATCAGTGGGACGACGAGGTGGATCACCTGAGCTTATGCAGACAGTACCGGTACCTGATCAGCAGGACAGTGCAGACTTCACTTATTATAGAGATGTATCTACCACAGCGTGTGCTCAGGCAGTTTGGAGAGCAACAGGGTGTACCAATAGGGACAACTGAGAATGCACGGTCTTCCAGAGAGTATGCTTGGGGGCCAGCCATTCCAGTAGCGTTTGCAGAGTAGTAGATTGACAGGCTAGTAGCCCAGCCATGGGGATGGATAGGTTGGATAGCCGATCCTGGGACCACAACAGACTATGATCTATGGTGGCAGGCACATATACCAGTGCCATTGATAGATCCTAATGGGCCAGCACCAGTAGACAGATGATCAGTGATTCCTCGTGTGCCGAGGGCTAGATGGGGAGGCCGAGGTGGTGACAGGGGCAGAGGCTGGGGAGGGATGGTGGCAGAGATGGAGGCAGGGATAGAGGCAGGGGGAGAGAGGGAGGCCGGGATGAAGGTAGAGATGGAGGCCAGGGTGGGGATGATGGAGATGATGGAGATGATGGAGGAGATGGTCAGAGGCAGAGGTGAGATGGCCAGGGACAGGGCCGGAGGGTGTGACAGCATGTGGCAAGAGTAGCATTAGATGTTATTCCCAAGGTGGCCGAGGAGGGAGACAGGGAGGAGGTGGAGCAGTCGCGGCAGGAGGGGGAGGAGGATGTGGCAGAGGAGGAGAGACATGGAGAGGATGTGGTGGAGGAGGAGAGACATGGAGAGGATGTGGGGGTGATAGAGGCCAGTTGAGGGGATGTGGAGGTGACAAAGGATATGGCCGATGACGATGATGATGAGGATGATGCCATAGATGAGGCCGAGAGACTCCTTAGATGGAAAATGGTAGAGAGTGAGGAGGAGATACTTTTCAGTTCAGCGCTGCCCCATGATGCCACGACCGACCAGAGGGTGGAAGACTTATAGAGGAGACTGGATGAGAGCATGGCCCAAGTTAGAGCCTTGCAGTTAGAGCTAGAGGTAGCTCGGGTAGAGCAGGATCAGGCAGTGATCCGCTAGCAGGACTCCGCGCAGTGGTGTACACAGTTTGCGGCAGTGTGTACCTGTCCCTCTAGGAATATGGCTCGTGAGTTAGCTAGGGTGAGCATGAGGCTGGGTCAGTACATGACCTTATATGAGTAGGTAGTGCCTCCCAAGTGATGAGATCCTACATTGTCATGGTCATAGACGAGGATGGGTAGTGGACATAGATTAGGGAGTGCCAGCGGCAGCCAGAATCATACTAGTGTAGGAGGGTCTACCTCTTCAAGGCATATATCAGGGCACAGGTCCCATCACTCACGCAGGCATACCTCAAGTCACCACTCGAGTCACAATCAGGGGTCTATTGGTTCAGTGCAGAGATCCATACAGGGGCAGCCACCATTGGTAGAGTCATCAACTTCTCAGAGTCAGGTAGTAGTGACGTCACAGGTGTTCGTGACTATTGAGGTGACACCTTCATTCTTGGTTCCACTTGTAGTGCCGACAGAGGTTACCACGGGTCTGCCTATCATGTTAGTGCCAGTGAAAGAGGTTCCGCCTCCATAGACTTCGCCATGAGGGGATGATGAGAGTCTACCCTAGGGGCATGCTTTGTTGTTGTTATGACAAATTATGTATATTATTAAGCCTGGGAGCTCCATTTTTGGGATATCTGTTGACTCTATCCTGTGACATTTGTATATTTTGAGATGGTATTATATGATGATGCAGTTTTCATGTGGCCTACATGTATGTTGTGTGATGTTATTTGATTTATGTATATGATGCGATGTCTTATGTATGATGTTTAATTTATGACGTATCATGTATGTCCTATGATGCATACTTATGATTATGATGTCATGATGATGTAGTGTTTATGTATGTGAGATGATGATGATAATAATATGCATAATGTATTTATGAACTAGATGCAATGTCGATTATGTTAATGCATTGTTTATGATTATGTAAATGCTATGGATGATGTATGTATGGACCTAATGTTATGTTTATATGATCATGTATGCGCTTATTTTTTTTGAATGTCATGGGATATCATCGGGAGATGGACGAGAGAAGATGACCAGACTGACAAGAGAATATGACTAGACTGCAATACAAAGTTTATCCATGTCCAGATATCTTATTGGCTTAAAATAATACCAAGAATTATGTTTTTCTTAATTATATCTATCACTCACTTTATAATTTTTAACATGTGTTTTCTATTTTAGTTTTAAGTGTAAAAGTAGTTGTTGTTAATCCATATATAACTAGGAAAAATGTCTAAAAAGTGGTTCTTGTTAATCTATATATATAATTATGTGCACAATGAGTAATGAAGAGAAGATGACCAAACCAAAGGGGATGATGACCAAACCAAAGGAGATGCATGTTAGTTCCTAGACCAAATCCTTCAAAAATGTACAATAGGACTTTAAAGTTTATTGCTCTTAATCATCATTGGGAAAACTGTTGTAATGGCCAACAAACACCATGATGTGACATAGATCAAGGTGTGCAAGTTCATGCCATCACATAAGACAAGAAATTACAGACGAGGATGATCATGACTCAAAGTAAGAGCGTGATTTTCCTAGTCTTTTTGTCATAATCAACCACAAGCAGAAAAGGACAAAGACAAATCATGAAACGTCATTGCTTCTCTAAATCTTGTTCCCAGGACATCCTTGAGAAACTAGCAACATGATTTCCAAATCATAAAAATATAGCCCTTATCATGATACACCACTATTTTTCTAAATCCCTGAAGCAGGATCTCGGTGAGAAACTAGTAATCATGTGCATCAATAATTATGATACGTCGCTGCTTCTCTAAATCCTGTTATTGGGATCTTGCTAAAAAACTAATAACATGATAAAAAGCCAAAATAAAAGTGCCAAACATTTTGCCAAGTGTGTCTGGATACCCATTGTTCTGATGTCAAGATTCCATGTTTGATGATGTCAAGATGCTAAGGTATTTAAAGTTTTGTTAAGATGTCAAAATTTGCCAAATTCAGGAAGGACACATCCTGAATAGTGTTTAATGTCAAGAGGATTGATCCAAAAAGGGATCCCTCAAAATGTCATGTGATGATGATGATGACAGTGCCTAGGAAGGACACATCCTAAGGCATAAATGATAGGGTTCGTTCTTCAGAAGGACTCATCTGAAGTGTATTGGTGAGAGGAGTGATCCCTAAATGTCAAGAAGATCCTTGAAAATGTCGAATGATAGTGACAATGCCTAGGAAGGACGCATCCTAAGGCATGAATGATAGAGGTTATCTTTCATAAGGACACCACTAAAGGTTAACCCAGAGCTGATAGTGTGACAGGTTACTATGATTTGACTTGCTTTGACCGAGTTTGACTTGTGTTGATGATATGTCAATATTGTCATGATTATATGATTGACATGATCGCCATGCTGAATAAATGATCGCCATAATTTTTTTGGTGAGTCTTATCCATTTAGGAATGATTCGCTTTGTCTTGAAGACATTTTGATGTGTGTGCTAGTATAGTGCCATGAACCCTAATGGACTGACCTAGTGCGGCCTCGGGGGCTCATCGACAGATGGCCTTGCCTACATCATGCACTCAGAGACCTCGTAGTTCAACACGACCAATGACCTTGTCTTGATGACCAAAGATTGAATCATGATTTTATTTTGACAAACCTAAGAGGACTGACCTAATGTCTCGGGGACTCGAGTATGAGTCTTGCCTATGTAGAAAATGCACAGAGACAACGTAGTTTAGACAGATGAAAAAGACTTGACTAATTGACATGACAGATTTTATGTGGTTTCTTTAGGACATTTTTCAATTTTTAGGTCTTTCTTCAGGACGTTTTGTGATGTTCTTGTCTTTGTTTTCAAGACATTTTGCCATGTTTTTGGTCTTTTTTTAAGACTTTTTGTGATGTTTTTGTCTTCTGTTAGGATTTTTTGTGATGTTTTTGGTCTTTTTTCAGGACTTTTTGTGATGTTTTTGTCTTTTTTAGGACTTTTTGTGATGTTTTTGTCTTTTTTAGGAATTTTTGTGATGTTTTTGTCTTTTTTTCAGGACTTTTTGTGATGATTTTGTCTTTTTTTAGGAATTTTACCAATTTCCAAAACCGTGTGCGACATCCACTATAGTTACGTGATAAAAAAATTTCCCCCAGTCAGGTCTAAGACCTACCAACATTAAGGGACATGAAGGGGATGTTACTGGGATAGCAAATGGACAGTCGTCAGGACTTAATGTCAACTATTTATCAACCATGAAAGGAAGGATATAAAAGTGGTGAAGATGAAAAATGTATTTCAGCCTAGGCTAAGGTAGACAAAGTAGCAGTAGATGGCTGAGCAATGATTGACTACACATGGTGCCTGTTTGCCAAGTTTTTACCATGGTACTTATCCAAAGCGCCTATTTGCCAGGTTTTCACTATTGGACGAAATTTTTCTCTTTACTATTTTTGTTCTTTTTTTCTCTTTTTTTTTATGTTGCCAAGATGCCTGTTTGCCAGGTTTTCATCAAGGCAGCGATTTTTTTATCATTTTTCAATTTTTTTGTTTTTTTTGTATTTTATGGTTTTCAACTCGATCTCCTGATGCTATGCATAGAACTTTCAGAGATGTAAACTATTGATAGGCTCTGTCAATTGTTCTCCATTTGGAGTTGCCAGCTGATAGGCTCCATAACCAAAAGCGGATATGATAATGTAGGGACCCAACCAATTTGGTTCAACCTTTCCTGGCTTTTCTCTGTCAACTTGGTTCTTGGGGTTTTGCATGAGAACTAGGTCATCAATGTCAAACTTCCTAACCATAAACTTCTTATTGTAGCTGTGACAAAGACGGTTCTGATATGCTTGGAGATGGTTCAGTGAATTTTTCCTTCTTTCTTCTAGCATTTCTTGCCTGTGCAAGCGTGATTGTCTGTACTCTTCATCAGTTAAACCTTTCAAGGAGACTCGTAATGAAGGAATTTCAACCTCAATGGGAAAGATGGCCTCAGTGCCAAAGACTAGGGAAAATGGAGTGGCTCCTGTAGGTGTACGAATGCTAGTTCGGTAAGCCCATAGAGCATGGTTAATTTGTATGTGCCAATCACGGCCAACGTCATTGACAGTCTTTTTGAGGATTTTGACAATGGTTTTATTTGACGCCTTAGCTTGATTGTTTCCTTATAGGTAGTATGGAGATGAAAAATGGTATTGGATGTGAAATCGCTCACATAACTCACGTACGTCTTGGTTTTTAAATGGACGTTCGTTGTCAGTGATGATGGATTGTGGAAGGCGATACCAACAAATGATGTAGTTAAGAATGAACTTGGATATTTGCTTGCTAGTTATGTATGTCAGGGGGATGGCTTTGATCCACTTCATAAAGTACTCAGTGGCAGTGATGATGAATTTGTGGCCATTGGATGAGGTTGGATGGATCTTACCCATGAGGTTGAGTCCCCATTGAGCGAAGGGCCAAGGAGAAGTGATCGGCCGAAGTTCTTGCACTGGAGCATGGATCAAATCACTGTGAATCTGACATTTTTGACAAGTCCTGACATATTCTAATGCATCCTTTTCAATGGTCGGCCAATAGTACCCAAGTCTTATTACTTTCTTAGCCAGAGTAGGACCACTCGAATGAGACCCACATATACCATCATGTCCTTTGCGTAAGGTTGTACGTACTTTGTTGGTGTTGAGACATCTAAGGAGGGTGTTGTCAAAGCTATGGCGGTAAAGGGTGTCACTGATGATGGCGTACCTTGCGGATTTACGGATGAAGGACTTCCTTTGGTTATTAGACAGGTTAGGTGGAAGGGTTTGAGACTTAAGGTAGTCATAAATAACTTGGTACCAGGGGGAGTCGGGACCAACAAGTTCGCATACCATCTCTGACTCCGGAATGTCATAGGCAGGGATTAGCAACTGTTCTATTAAGAATTCCAACTGACGTAGATTACTTGGAATGTCGAGGAGAGAGCCTATTGTAGCCATGGCATCTGCCACTTTGTTCTGTGTTCTTGAAACTTGCTCAAAAGTTACCATATGAAAATATGTTTGGAAACTATCGACCATCCATTTGTAGGGCATCAACTTCTCATCCTTTGTGTCATAGTCATCATTAACCTAATTGATGATGAGCTGAGAATCCCCATAGACATGTAGTGCTCTGATCTTCCATTTTATGGCCATTCTAAGTCTTGTAACTAATGCCTCGTATTCCGCCACATTGTTTGTGCATGGGAAAGCAATGCGTAAAGACTTAGGAATGGAGTCTCCTTGCGGGGTGATGAACAAGATTCCTGCCCCCGAGCCATGATTTGTGTGTGATCCATCAAAATAGAGTCGCTAAGGTGCCTTAGGTTCTATATGGAATATCGACTCATCTGGAAAATCTGCCACTAACGGGTGATCACTTTGTAAAGGTACGTTCGCCAGTTGGTCTATGATGACTTGTCCTTTTATTTCCTTTCTTTCTACATATTGAATGTCATATTCGCTCAGGATCATGACCCATTTTTCCATACGTCCTATGAATGCTGCCCTGGTCAACAAATATTTTAGGGGGTCGATCTTTGCTACTAGTTGTGTCTGATGGCTTAGCATGTATTGCCTTAGTTTTTGTGCCGCAAAGACCATGGCTAGGAAAGCTCATTCAATTGATGTGTAGTTCAACTCATATCCGACCAACTTTCGACTAATATAGTATATAGATCTTTCTTTTTTTTCTTGGTCATTCTGTGCTAATAATGCCCCCAGTGCTGAATTAGTTGTCAAGATGTATAGGATCAATGGCTTTCCATGAATGGGAGGCATGAGAACTGGCGTTGACAGTAGGTAGTCTTTGATTTTCTGAAAGGCTTCTTGGCATTTATCTGTCCACACAAAGGGGATAGCCTTGCGCAACAGGTATTGGAATGGGTGGCATTTGTCAGCCAATTGGGCTATGAAGCACTGAATAGATTGTACCCTACCTTGTAGAGTTCTGAGTTCACTGATTCCTATGGGAGGAGGCATGTCTATGATGGCTTTGACTTTTGTTAGATCAACCTCAATGTCTCTTCAAGAAACTATGTAGCCCAAGAGTTTACTTGATGTTACACCAAAGACACATTTCTTAGGATTTAGCTAGACTTTGTATTCTTCCAGTTATTTGAAAATTATGTCTAAAACCCTGAGATGATCTTTCCTGGTTATTGATTTGGCCAATAGATCATCTACATAATCTTCCATTATTTTATGCATCATGTCATGGAAGATTGTGGTCATAGCCCTTTGATATGTGGCACCTGCATTTTTGAGACCAAAGGGTATGACATTCCAACAGTATGTTCCCCATGGGCAAGTAAATGCCATTTTGTGTTGGTCTTCTGGGGCAATGCGAATCTGATTATAGCCAAAGAAACCATCCATGAGGGACAACATCTCATATCCTGCTATAAGGTCAACTATGATGTCAATGTTGGGTAAAGGAAGGTCATCTTTTGGGCATGCCTTATTTAGATCTCTAAAATTTGTACAGACATGGATCAACCCATTTGGTTTTTTCACCGGCACCAAGTTAGATATCTATTTAGCATAGTCAATAGACCGTATGTCTAGCAGTTTCTTTAACTCAGCTTTGACCAATAGAGCAACTTGAGGGTGCATTTTGCGTAACTTCTGCTTGACTAGTTTGGCATTAGGCAGTAGTGGTAGATGGTACAGAACCAATTCTGGGTCTAGCCTTGGCATGTCAGCATAGGACCATGTGAAGTTGATTTTACGTTCTGCAAAGAACTTATGAAATTCTGGTCTTTCTTCTTCAGTCAATGATGCAGCAAAGAGGACCATTTTGGGGTCTTCTGGAGTAGCTATGTTGTCTTCAATGGTTTCCTCTATAAGCATAGCTGATTTCTCTTATTGTATGGGAAGAAAGTCCAATCCTCCATCTTTGGGTGCCTCAAAGAGGTTTTCACCTGCAGATATGTCCTTTGTTTCTACTATTTTATTGCCAAAAGGTGCCTTTCGGTTTTCACCTAGAGACGTTTCATTTTTTATTTTCTTTTTACTTTTACTTTTGCGACTGGAGGATGGAGCAGTCTCACCGAAGTAGGCTGCACAATCCAGGTCAATAGAAAATCCTGCCTTGTGATCACCACTAGGTATACCCTCACGTAATCCCATAAACTCTGCAATTTCCTCATCATTCTGAAAGGAGTCTAAGATTGGTGAGCCTTGTTGGCCCAATCGACTAACTGAGGATAAACTAAGGAGATGCCATCATTAGTGTTGGTGAATTGAGGTGAGGATGCAAAAAGCATGCAAACGGATTCAGATAAATTATAGATGAAATTATCATCATCTAACTCCACATCGGATTTTATCCAATATTCTGCTTCGCTTGTCTCATATTTGTTGTCAAAATAAGGGGTGAAGGACTTAGAGTCATGATTATCAATGTCATTTGGAAATTTGGATGGGTTGGACTAATGGGTTTCAGATAGTGGGGTTTGCAAGTCATGGGGGGTGGTAATGGGAGTTTGACTATTTGGTGCCTGATCAATCTTAAAGGTTTGCCAAAATATTTGTTCAGAAGTCAATTCCCCTTCTTCAACAAACAAATCATCTAGGCAATAGTCACTTAGGGATCGTTCTGAGCCAAATTCCCACTCTTGGGAGTTAGTTTCGGTGAGGATTTCCCTAGCGGTCTCGAAACTTTCCGAAGCATGCACTCGCTCACTCGAAAGTCTAGTGGTACATCGATCGTCATTGTCGGGCAATCTGTACCCTAGTCCAAGATACTTTGGTATTCTAAAAGGTTCCATGGGCTCTCTTCGTCTAGTTTTATTTTTTCCTAGGCCACTAGTACCATCGTAGCCCTTGCCATATTTGTGAACTGGTAATGGGGGTAGTGTAACAATATCCTTATAGATCCATCCTGTGATATCAGCAAGGTCCTTGTTACTCATGTCTCCCCATTTGATAAAAACTATTTTTGGTGGAACTTTGAAAGTTTCCTTGGGTTCCATTCTGAGGCATGGCTGACCATAGACCTTTGGAGACTTGGGTATTGTTGTTATGTTGTATGTTGTGTGTAGTTTGAATTCTCCACAGCCAAGGTCATGGATCTTGATAGTGGATTCAGCCTTAGTGTTTGTGGAAGGTGGTGGTGTGGTGGAAGACATGGATGGAGTGGACGTGGAGGATGGTGCGAGGGTGGATGGGTCAATGTATTTGGAAGACGAGGGGCCTAAAGCTTCTCGATTGATGGGCACCTGATTTTCAGAAATGCCTCTTAAGTTGGTACAATATTGGAAAGGGTCAGGGTCTCCATATATGGTTATTTCTGTACCGTCAAATGGAAACTTTAGGCACTGGTGATATGTGGATGGGATGGCTTTTAAGGCATGAATCCAAGGACAGCCAAGCAAGATGTTGTATGGTAATTCCAAATCCAAGACCTGACAAGTTGTGTCCACGATGACTAGTCCCACTCTGATAGGAAGAGATATAACACCCCGTGAAGAACATTCATCATCATATGCTTTGATCACTATACTTTTTGTAGGGTCTATGCATGCATCAAAAAATACTAGAGCTTTAACCATTTTTAAGGAACATATATTCAATCCTACTCCACCATCTACTAGGACTCTTCTAACCTTGTGTTTATGGATGAAGGTTTCAATATGTAGTGCATCGTTGTGGTTGATTTTGGGTGACGAGTAGTCTTGATCAGAAAAGGTGACATGGTGAGGCGTAGTGAGATATCCTACCATGGTCTCAAATTGGTTGACATCAATATCCTTAGGGACCGACGACTCTTGCAAGGTTTTATCTAGTATAGCCTTATGCGTGGGGGATATGCGAAGCAGCTCGAGTATATAAATTTGTGTGGGAGTTTTTCCAAGTTGGTCGATAAGGTTAAACTGACTCTTGGGTTGCCCTTGATTTGTGGTCGAGGCGGGTTGTGACTGCTTAGGAGATGGGCCAGCTATGGTGATTTTGGGTTGCCTAGCGAGAGATGGACCAGCTATGGTGACTTTTCCACTTCGAGTAGTAGCATTGCATTGGGGCGCTCTCTTGATTGTAATAGTATTTATGTATTCATCATCAGTTCAGAAATTATGTATAATAGGTCCACCAGAATAGTCATATTTGGCGCGCGAAAAGTTAGCTTGATTATTGTTGGTCTGTAGACTTGACGTGGAAGCATTATTAGAACCATGATCCTGTAGTGGATTCTTATGAATAGTATGATCTAAATTGGAGGAAAATTTTGATCCCCCTACCTCAATGATACGACTCTCTATAAGATCTTGTACTAGGTTTTTCAATTGTCGACAGTTAGAGGTTTTATGCCCTTTTACACGATGATATTCGCAGAATGCATTATCGTCCCACCATGCTGGTTTGAATTGTCCTGGGTCATATGGTTTTGGTTCTTGAAGTGTGATGAATCTAGTCTAGAGGCATTTCTTGAGGACTTCCTCAATGGGCTCACCCAAAGAAGTGTATGTACGACCTTGAGAAAATTATCTCATTTGACGGTATTGTCCTTGATTTTTTTGGCCACTCTGGTTGTTTAAAGAGACGTTGGTAGGGGGTGTGAATGTCTTTGTTGGTTTGTTTTGTTGTTGGACCCCTTTTAAGGCCAGTACAGGACCCATAGTGTTTGCGACCTTAGCATCAACAACACCATCATTTGTGACATGTTTATTTTTAACCCAATATTTGTTTTTGTTAGCGGGTGGGTTGGAATTTGTGTTTTTGGGACCGTATCTTAGTTCTCCCTTTGCAATAAGGGCTTTCTCAATCTAGACCCCCTTTTCGACTAAGTCTGTGAAGTTTTTATAGCAATGTATTTGTAATGCATATTTTAGGGGTCCCAAAAGTGTTTGCATGAACATGTCAACCTTTTCCCTGTCGGGTATGTTAATGTGACACTGACTAGCTAGACTTCTCCATTTTTGAAAGAATGGGATGAATGTCTCACCAGCATCCTCTTGCGTGAGATTGCACAAGCTAGTAATAGAGGTATCCATGTCGATGTTGTATGCGTAATTTTTTATGAATTTTTGTTTAAGCTCATCCCATGTTTGGATATCTTTTTGATTTGAAAACCATTCAAGGACAGGACCTGCCAAACTTTTAGGGAAAAGTCTCATCAAGTATGTTTGTTCATAGGCAATGTCCATACAATTGATTGCAAATTCGCGAACATGTTCAATGGGGTTTGTCTTGCCTCTGTACTTTGTGAAATTGGGTGACACATATCCTGGAGGAAATGGAGGCATGTATAGGTTCATGTCGAATGGGTATATGTTTAGATCGTATGATATTTCTAATTTTTTGCCTGAAATGTGTATATTTTGGACAATTTTCTCTAAACCCATCAATCTTGTTCAGAAGGCCTCCATAACAAGGTCATTTGTGGTCCTGTATGTTGGGTTGCTTGGTACACCATGGGTCCCCATTTGTTGTGCGTGAACATTGGTGTATTGCGGTGGTATGGATTGTTGTGATATATATGATGTGTTTGGGTTGGCATGTTGTTGGTGTTGAAAAATTGGATTAGGTGTTTGTTGATGAGTATAAATGTGAGATGAGTAGGTTGGGATGTGTCCCCCAGCCATGTGTGTCGTTATTTTAGGAATATGGTGACTAGGAACATTGTGATGTGCTAATGAGGCCATAGGTTGTGTTATTTGGCCACCTTGTCCAAATTGTTGGTTTTGAACAAGGGGAATGTTTGCATTTGGTCCTTGGGAGGTAATGACGTTTGACTATGTTGGCGTGTTAACATGTTGTTGTCCTTGGGCAAAGATATGTCCTTTGCCTCCTCCCAAAGGGTTGTGTGATATACCGATGAGTGGACGTGTTGAAGGTGTACTCATGGTATTGGATGTAGTTTCCAAGGGGGGATTAGTGTGACTTTATGATGCCCCTATAGCATTTACCGTAGTGGTAAAGAGAGGATTGGAGTAACTTGCCCACATTGCTGAGGAGCCAAGAGTGGTTCCAGCTGATTGTGATAGTGTTGTGGATGTTGTGGGCATTATGGATGATTGTGATCCTCCGATGGATGTTGTGTTTATTGAGTTGGAGGTGTTTAGGACGTTGGGAGTAGCATGTACTGTCGTTGTAGTATCAAAGAAAGTATTGTTTGTAGTGTTTGGGGGTTGACCACTATTTGATATATTGTGCGTGTTGTTGACATTAGAGTCTAGAGATGTTGATCTCAATGTGTTGATGTCAAATCCTTTAGCTAATTTGGCTCCTTGACTCAAGAGTATAGCTAAGTATATGTCTCTGTCGTAAAGGACCATTGTTTCAACGAATTGAGAGGCCTCTGGGTCTTGTGCTGCTACCTCTAAGTTTTCCTCAAGTATTTGACCGTATTCGTCCTTACGTAAGAATGGTTCAAATGGAATGTTTGATGAGGATGCTATTATCGTGGGAGGTTGATTGTTTGAATTGCCAAATGGATCGTCAATAGTCCAATTGGGGTCATACGTGGGGTTGTTGACAGTGGACGTGGGGTCTTGTCGAAAGTTTTCCATTTGTCATTTTTGTTTTTGGAGTCTATTTTCCACCATAAAATGAGATTGCTCAAATGAAAATGATAACTAAATGCAATGATGACACTATGCAAGTTTCAAGTTCAAAATGACAACTAGGATGACGAATTTTTTTGGATTTTTGGGAATAAAGTATGCAGTGTCTAGGTTTATAATACAATTTGAGACAAGGGTATCTAGGCACTTCTAAGCTGAATCTTTGTTTTCGATTTTGGTTATTAAGGACTTTGCTGAAAAGGACAAGATGACAAGGTCTAAATGACTAGTGAGTTTTCCTAACTAGACTTTTGAGTTGGAAAAAATCTCACAAAAAGGGACAATAATTGAAAAGGATTTTATGACTTAGTCCAAGAGAACCTAGTTTTGAAAGCAATGATGTCAATTGTGCTGAGATTTACCTAATCTAAATTATGCAAGGACTACAACCTAGGGACAAACTGATGGCTAATGTATGCGCCTAAAAAAAAATGAAGGGTGAAACCTATGGTGAAGAATGCAAACGAATGGTCGATAGTTTTGAGCAATTTCAAAGCTGGTTTTTGACAGAATCTTTTTGGAAACGATGTTTTGACAAATGATTGACAAGGTGTAAATTTTGGATTTTGACTGTGTGATGTTTTACTTGTGACAGGAAAATGCATCACTTGAGGCCGCGAATGCGTCACGGTTTTGCGAATATGTCATAGTTTTGGCGAATGCGGCTTTTAGACTGACAAATGCGACACAGTTTTGCAGATGCAGCGTTTTAAGTTTTAGATGTGTCGCGACGCAGATAGATGTAGTGTTTAAGATGTCAAATGCGGTGTAGTAGAGCGATTGTGTCACAGACACTCGATTGCGGTGTAACAGATGCAACACAGTTTGTGAGAAATGAGTGTTTTGTCGTTTTGATGGAAAATTGGATATGTTTAATGATGAATTGTTTTGTTCAGAAGTATGAATGTGTTGAATCCAGAAAGCACTTGACAAGCACAGTGTTTTGAATGTAAGCAAGCGCACATAAGAAAAGTACAATCCTAAAAGGCCAATAGGCCAAGGGTTTGTATACTTCATATAGCCCACCTTTTATACCTCAGATTGGTGATAAATACCTTTCCTTCTCGAGAGCGGATAGCTTAGAATTTTGGTGGCATTGGCTCCCCTCCACGGCTCATTAATGTCATTCGAGCACACCAAATTCAGATTCGTTGGGTAATGACATCCCAAGAATTGCTATCTCTACTCAAGGGGATCAGTAGTGAGTATCTTCGGGCATGATACTGTACCCTGCACTATATCAAGCAATGACCAATAGAATGGTTGGACACTAAGACAAAAGGTTTTTAATATGGGCATTCCGTTCTTGGGGCATGATCCATTTGGCGAGAGTCCCCTTTCAGATCCATCTCGTCAGAACCATACTCGTGATTCTTGGGCTTTCCCCAAGAATCCACTTTTATATACCGGCTGGAAGTCCCTCGGTGTCAGGGTGCTACCGGTCTGAGTTGTTCTGGGGTGAGTACTTTTTCCCACCAAAACAAGCCCAAGTTCTAGAGTCAGTAACCATTTCTCTTACACCCAGGATCACCCGAAAGTGCAAGGGAAGAGGATACTCTGATTACTAAATTGTGAGGGTGACAAAAAATAAGGTGGGTCTGGTTTTCTGATCACCTAGTTTTTACAAGGTGAGAGCATAATCACCTACCACCTTCAAGCACAGTCAGACATAATCAAGCACATATTCATTTTAATGCACCAAAGGAATTGTTTTCTACACTAGAAATCGCAAACATGTTGTTTAAGAAATGAATCTTCGACTAACGGAGCTGCAAAACCACAGGTTAAAAGTTTCATCCACCAGTCTTGGACCCATGAGACGTAACCGCCACACGCTGTGAAACACGATTAGTAACACGAAAACCTCTATCAAGAATGTAGAAAGTAAAACCAGAATGCTTAAAAAGACCAAAAAGAGCAGAAAAACATCAAAAACCCGAATGTAAACAAGCAAAAAACATTACTAGGCGAATGCGTCGTATCAGGGCGGATGCGTCGCAGAATGGAAAATGTGTCACATGCAAATGCGTCATTATTTACTTCGAATGCGGCTCGGGAATTCGTATGCAGCTCTTAAAGCTTTGATTGTGTCGTGTCAGGTCAATTGCGGTGCTTTAATCTACGAGTGCGTCGCGACGCATCAAATGCATCACGATTTAAAAAAAATGATTGTGTTGCTCTGTACCTGTACTTGCAGAAGCGATAGAAAACACACGAAAATCATACAGAAATAATAGGAAAAAACAAAATCGTGTTCACGTCGGGTTCACCAATGTAACTAAGGGTAAAATTCAGGTTAGATATCAGATAATCAATTGAAAGCATATGAAATAAACCCAAAGAGATATGAAGCACAAAGAAAGAAAATAATAACGAAACAATTATACCAGATATTCGCAAAGCTTTCATGAATCACCTCCATAGCACCTTCTAATTTGCAGCGTATGATTGATGCCCTCAGATCGAGTGTGTGAGCAATTTGACTATGCCATTGTCCTATGCAAGTTTTGAAGGATTTGATAAAATTATGCCTATGCCTATGATAAATGATTATGATATTAAATGACTATAAAAAATGACTATAATGCCTATAATAACGAAGTAGTGGATGGATCCTAAATTATGAGCAAAATTGACATTTTATAGAAAACGCCATTTTGAAAGGACGGACAAGATCGACTCTTGACAGAAACCTAAAATTAGAGGACAAGATTCAATCTGATAATCCCTAATCAGGGTTAGGGTAAAATACTTAAGTGAGCGATCAAGATGTCATCTGAGAAAATTAGATCGGCGGTGGAGAAAATATGAGATAATTAATTTCAAAAATAAAAAATTTCAAAATTAAGAAGATAAGAAGCTGCCTGATTTATGAGATTTGAAAAATCAGATAAAAGATGAACTGAAAAGCAAATTTGATAAAATCAAGAACCTGCTTGCTTTATTTTATTTTTGGAAGAAAGCTACCATTATGAATTATAGTAATTCAAATTATGGATTTTGTGAGACAATGAGTAATTGATTTTTGAAATCAATTACTAAAAGAAGAATCAGTTAACTATGTGAGACATTTTAAATAATTTCATTTATTTAAAATGAGAGGAATATTAATTTCAACAATTAAATAATTAAAGCTAATTATTTAATTTAGAAGAGGTGGTTAATTAATTAAATAAATTAGAAAATCTATTTAATTAAAAGAGAAGATTTAGGAATTAGTGACATATTAAATAAATATATTAAAATATATTTATTTGATAATCAGGAGGACATTAATGACATAGATTAATTAAATAAAATGAGACCTTTATTTAATTATGAGTTGACTTTAGACAATTAGTGACGCATTAAATAAATATGATTTATTTATTTAATAATCAGGAAGAATAGAAGACCCCGAGTTAATTAAATAATTGTGGATTATTTAATTAATAGTTGAAGATGTGTTAAGAACATAATTAAAGTGTCATAATTATGCTAGGATGAAAAGTGGTAAAAAAGGAAGCTTGCAAGCCTAGGTCATATTTAGGTGTCTACAGTTAACACTTTAAAATGGATTCAAAGGTAAGTTATTTCCATCCCCTATAGAACACAAAATAATTTAGAGCATTAATTTACATGTATGGCTTGTACAGTGCAAGGAAAACATAGAAGTTCTGAAATAATACAAGAGAATTAGAGAATTAACAGAGAAAGTGTTGCTTTATTCAAAGAATGTTCACCACAACAGAACCATCAATAGATATTCATGCCTTTCAAAGGTCTTTATACATTTTCAAATAAAAAAAACCATCCCCCAACACCTATAACCACCCTTTAACTACCAAGACCTTCATTTGTCTTAAAAATTGCTAACATTGACATTTTTTGCTAAATAAGCATTATTATGCAACTTTGTTTTCCAAGACACCTACGACCACTCAAACACCTTTATTTCATCCCTAATACAACTTCTATACTCTTATCTTTCACTTCCATTTACAATTTGAATAGTTTTCCTTCGAAGATTACATGGAAAATTTGACAATTTTGAAGCAAGAGTGCATTTTTGCACATTTAACCACCAAACTCACAAAATCCCCAAATACATAGAAGAACGGTCTACTTAGACCCCATTTTAAATACATACTATGATAAAACACGTAAAAAATCCAAGACTCACCCAAAGTCCCTTAGGGCAGACTGCTACCAAAGTGAATTTTGCAACATGGTTGTAGGTGCCCCTTCACCACACGATCTCTCTTAGCATATTATATTCCTCTTAGTGGCTTGATGTGACACACTGTATCCCCTAAGTTTTGAATCTTCTATTATTCGATTGTTCCTCTCTTGGAGACATTAGACACAATGTTCCCTAAGTTAACACCTTACATGAACTAAGAAAAAATCCTTTGAACTTACTTTACATTATTTTGCATTTACATTGTTAGTTATATGGCAACCTTACGTAACACACTTTCCTTCCCTGTGGAGCCATCCTGTCTATTCATGGGTGTTAAGCATACGAAGCTTTGCTTGCCTCAAGAATCTTATTGTTCATATTGTGTGGATCCTTATCAAGGTTATGAAGAGGTATACTTTTGTATGGTTGTATGTATGGGATCCAAACTTAGGCATTAATTTTCCATAGCCACTTGCTTGTTTGTGTGAGTGCATACTATCCGCGTGTGTATGAGTCTCATGGGGGGCTCACCTAGTCGACAACCTGAGGTTCCACTATCCCTTGTGAGTGTGCATTTGGTCTACATAGTGGACATCATGTTCCACTTGTAAAAATTCTTGGACAAACAACTTAGATCCGATCCACATCATGGTGGAAAAATGGTCGAAGATTGATCCACCCCTTTTTGTTTTCTTTCTCTTTTTCTTTGGTAGTGTATGCTTGTTCTTTGTTGTTTCTCCTTACATCATTTTCATGTGTGTTCTCTTGTGCCTATGTTGGTTTTCCATAGGATCTTGATCCTAGGGGCTTGATCATCCCTCTTGGTCATTGTTGTCCTATCTCACTAGCATTGATACACTTAGACCCCTCTTGATGTGAGTTTTTCTACTTTAGTGTGAGTTTGAAGAAAGTTCTTCCTATCACTAAAGTGGGGGCTAAATATAGTTCTTTACATTTTAACACTTTTTTTGGCCCTCCCTGCTAAAATTGGGCTTCTTTATTCCTTATTTGGCCCCATTTTGCATCCACAAGAATTATTTAATGCATCTTTCTGAGGATAATCCCAACACATATGAAATGACCACTCATAATTTAATTATTTTGTTTCGTATGGCCCAAATTTAGTGATCTAGGACTCATACGCCACCTTGGGAATATGGGTCCCACCTAAGTTTCAAAGCCTAAACCTAAATTTGGCATAAAACTAAGCATTTCTTGAAATTTGTGTCTTGAGCTTAGCCTACTGGGACTCATATTCCTCAACTAGCATACGAGTCCCACTTAGCTTGGACCTATTTTGAATTCAAATTCTTGGCATGATTTATTCTCCTAGATCTGATGTCGGCTTGTAGTGTTGTAATTTCAGGAAATTTGGCATAAACAAGTATAAATACAAAGTTATTTCACATATTTTCTCCTAGAAAATTGATGATAGCATTCCTATAGAAAGTTTATGATTACAAGAGAATTCAATAGCATTCAAGAGTGATTATCAAGCATTTTGGGGAATTATTCAAGAATCAAGCATCATGTCAAAGCCATCATGCATCATGTTTGTTTTTGAGCTAACATTTTTGATGTAGGGCTTTATGATTCAAGCAAGCATTCAAGTTAAGATCCATATCCTACAAGCAAGAGTCAAGATTCAAATTCATGATAGCCATTACATACATATTACAACCTTTTGTTCAAGGGTTTTGTGAGTTGTAACATAGCTTATTTGTTCATTCATCATTCTTTCATTCTATTTCTACTCATTTCAAGGTTTGATTACCAAAATGAGGTTTGACCAAGTCAAACCCCTATCCACTAACAATTTTTTTTTCCCTCTCTTTGATGTGTTATTTAGAGATCTAGGTTGAAGATCCATTAAAGAGTGATTAGTGGAAAAATGGATGCATTATGGTTTAGGACATAGAGCACCACTTTTCTCCAACTAACATTCAAGGATGCCCTAGAGATCTCAATCAAATGATGATAATTGGAGAAAGAGATCTACTAAGGGACTATCCTAGGGTATGTTTAGAGATTAATGAGGGGTTCACCACCAAGCTAGGGCTTGGAAAAACAAATGAAATGCAAGATCTAATGACAAAACCTAGTAATGCATGAAACTTGAATGAATGACCTAGAAATGCATATAAATCAAAACATAAAGCTATAAAATAAGAAGTGTGCACCTGGAGACTTGTAGAGACTTGAATGGGGACTGTAAATGTTGCAAATAAAAAAAATTTGGCCTACTAGGACTCATTTTCCAATATGGGTGAATTAGTCCTAGTTCAAGGTTTCTACACAAGAACAAGTTTTTGGAAAAAGGGTATTTGAAACCATAAAAAAATCAAAATTAACCTAAACTAGGACTCATTCGCCAATATGGGTGAATGAGTCTAGTTAGGGTTTTCTAGAATTTCAAAGTAAGAGTCTAGTCTTCAATGTCTTCTCATTTTGTTCCACTTTGTGTCTGGATCTGAAACTCTGATTTTGGGGTTGTAGGTGACCTTTTAGTGAAGATTACAACTTTTGAAACAAGTAGACAATTCCAACAGCCTTCTCCAAGCTTGTAACCTAATATTCAATGATCTTCAAGTCTTCAAAGCACCTAGATCTGCAATCACACAAAGAGGGAGAGAAAAAGTGTTGATTGTTAGGGAATGGGGGTTTGCCTTGGTCAAACCCCTTGTAGGTAATTAAACCAAATGATGAAACAATGAAATGAAGGCATGCAACATGAAACAAAGAACATGAATCATGGAAAATGATACCTTGAATGATGCCTTGTAAATTATTTCTTGTAAATTTGCAACTCAACATGAAATGGACATGAAAGATGTAGATCTTGATCTTGACAATATATGTAGAACAATGCTTGATCTTGGATCTTCAATGCTACATCACAACACTAGCTCAATAACATTCTTTATGGTTGATGTGTTTGACATGATGATGGATCTTGAATTGCTGCAACAATTGATGAAGAATTCTACCCGTGAATGAGTTAGAAATGACCTTCAATGCTCTCTTGATGCTCTTGTGAAGTCTTGGAGTGCTTAACTCTTTCTTGCTTGAATTGATATCATGAATGCTTAATGAAATAATGATTTGAAATATCATTTATATAGGCAATCCATCTAATATCCCATGTATTAGATCCCAAAGGTTGACATACATAAAATTTGAAATTAAAATCCAATTTTTCCCACTCAAACCTTGAAATTAGACCAAATGGGACTCATTTTCCAATCTGGGTGAATGGGTCCCACAAGGCCTATTTTAATTGCTAAAGTGTCAGGGATTGTGTAAATTAAGCTTATTTATGGATATTGTCAGGTTTTTGTTTAAAATATGCCTTGAGATGCATAATATGGGGTCATAGTGGCATATTAACGATGATATAAAGGTCATAAATGCAAGAGGGCCCAAAATTCAATGTGAGGGTAAATAAATACCTTTTACAACATTTAATTAAGGAAAAATTGGGTCTATTTAGCTAAAAAGGGCCCTAAATCCAATATGAATGTGTAGAACAAATTACAACACTAGATTAGGTCCACTTTATTTACAAGCCTCCTAAATTTAATGTGAAGGTGTAAATAAATACACTTTACAACATTAAATTGGGGAAAATTTAAGTTTATTTAGCTTAAATGGGCCCTAGACCTAATGTGGATGTGTAAAACACCTCACAACACTAGATCAAGGCTACATTAATTCCAATTTATCATTAATTATTCCCAAATTAAGTGTGAAAATATACACGACAACATTTTTTGACACTACATTTAGCCCCCACTTTAGTGAGAGGATGAAATTACTTCAAACTCACACTAAAGTAGAAATTCAAGAGGGGTCCAATTGTACTAATGAAGATGGTCTAGGATAATAGAGAATGAGGAGGTTGTCAAGCCCCCAAGATCCAAGATCCTATGTCAAGCTGAAATAAGAACAAGAAGGTCACACACAAAGATGTATGATATGCAACATCAAGATACTCAAACATGCAATGTCAAAGACATAAAGAAGAGATAAAAGAACAAGACAAGTGCTTTGATTAAAATGCACTCACTTTGGGGCCACAAAACTTCAGGTCATTTTTTGGGTGAGTAATCCAAGAGGGTGAGACACATACATACACGCGAGTGGCTAAGGGAAAGTCATGCCTCAAATTGACTTCCTGTCAAAACATGCCAAAGTTATACCTCTTGATAACTTTGGTAAGGTTCCACACAATAATGAACTTCAAGCTTCATGAGGTAAGAAAATCTTCATATGCTTGAAACTCATGAGCAAAAAAGATGGCTCCATAGGCATGCAAAGTGTGTTATAAAAGGTGGCCATATAACTACAAATTTTTAAATGAAAAATACAAAGAACATTCAAAGGATCCTTGCTTAGTTCATGTAAGGTATTTAAATTAGGGAACATTGTGCCTAATGTCTCAAGAGAGGACCAATCAAAGAATAGAGGATTCACAACTTAGGGGATGCAGTGTTTCACATCAAGCCACTAAGAGGAATGTAATATGCTAAGATAGATCACACTCTTGAGGGACATTATACCCAATGTCATCCACAAAGTGAAAAACACATCACATAAAGTAAAGAGACTACACCATGAACCATGAAAAAGAAAATTGCAAAAGAATAATGCTAATGTATTCCCCCACTTTAAAGAAATTTCTAAACACCATGATGTGAGAAATTACTTTAAAGTAGAAAATGATAAATGCAAACAGAAAAGGAAGACATGAGAGCTAACTTGGAAAGCTCTATGTCAATTCATATGTTTCTGAATCAAACTACATCATGAATAAGTATGTCACATGCAAGTCCACTTAAGGCATGTTGTCCACATCCCAAGTCTGCTCTTATATGTACATGAAAGGTGATCAACTAGCCAAAAGAGACAACGATAGTGACATATGAGGACAAGGCTACCTAACCCTTTTCCCCCACTTAGTGTGGGACAAGGATGAGCTGAAATGATTGATGCGAAACATGCTAGCGTAAAAATAAATAACAATTAGAGGAATTAGCTGCTTAAACACAAGAAAGAGCACCACACTCCTTAAGATGTTGAATTTTATCACTTAAAGCCTTACATTCATTAGTGGAATGACCATGAACTCTATGATATGTGTGCAAAATGAAATCTTGTAGTAAAATTTCTTTCATTTTCTTGGAGGAGTCTCGACAAGATACCCTCTTGATCAAAAGTAGATGTTCCTTTATTTTGTGACAAAGATATCTCTTGCTTAGTACAAGATGTCATACTTACACAAGACTATTTAGATTGTGAGATTTTGTTCTCTCCTTTATAGGAGGGTGTAAAATCTATCGAATTCAACTCATTAGTGTTTTGTGTGATGAAATTGACATTAAGTGAGGACTTAGTTGTTTCTTTCAAAGGATAACAATCTAGACCACTAGTGTCTATCAACTTAGGATGCACTAGTGGTAAATTTGGCTTAGAAGAATATTTTGTAATAGTGTTGCCTTTAAGTGAAGGCTTGTTTGATGGGTTGATTTCTATCAAAGGACAATATCCAAGGCCACGATTTTTTTCTTGCATCTTAGGTTCTATAGGGACATGTATACCTTGTTCTCTAGCACCACATCCTTTCCCACTATAACCAAGTCGTTTCATTATTTCATAACCTTTTCCATAAATATTCTTCATCTCTTTTGGATTTGGTCATTGCTCATAATTAAGTTCATCAAAGTTTGTTGCTTAATTTTTTCTAAAGTGGTTAAGGTGGATGCTTTCAAAGGGTTGTCCAAATTTTGTGTTGACATTACTGCTTTCTCTTTTCCCTTTTTAGAGTCTTTTTTTATGATCTTGTATTCTTCCATGAATGCTGGTTCAAAATCCAATGATCCCAAATCATCTAGTGCTATCATTGTGAAGGGTCTATCTTTTTGTTATTCTTGTATGGGTTCTACTTGTGTATTTGGTGTTAATATTTTCAAAGGATTCTCCTTATGTTTCTCAATGTTTAAACAACTATTTGGGTTAGGGTCAGCTTAGAGTGTGCACACTTTTTTTGTTGGAGACATACTTCATTACACGATGAAGAGTAGAAGGCATCCCATTCATTGCATGAATCCACAGTCTACCTAAAATGATATTATATGAAAGATCACGAGGCATAACATGGATCCGTGTTTCTAATGTGGCCTTTCCAATTGTGATAGGAAAAGTGATCACACCAAGTGGTTGTTTTCCTACATTGTCAAATCCCTTAGTAGATAAAGAATCAAGTTTAATTTTGTATTTATCCATGCAAATCCTATCCAAAAGGGTCACACTACGCACATTAAGGGCTGAGCCATTGTCAACAAGGGTTCACTTTATGCCTAATCTATTGTAGCTGACTATTATCATGAAGGAATCATTTTTCATTTGCACTTCCAAAGGAGGGCACTCACTTTGTTGGAAAACAATGCCAACATTTATTGCTTGAATCATGGATGCTATGTCATTCAGTTATGCATTAGAAGGGACAATAACTTTTTGTAAAGAACTTTGAATCATGTTGTGGTAATGAGGGGAGACCTGCATAAGGTACCATAAGGATATCTGAGTAGGAGTATTCTTTAGTTGTTCAACAAGATCATACTCCCTTCCATTTTGTGGAGGAAAATGAGGGGGACTTGGTAAGATAGGGTTCAAAAATGGGAGGGATGTTGAAGGTGTTTTTCTTGGTTTTAGATTGTTCCTAGTGTTATATGTATGAGCAACGTATTATGACTTGGCTGCTGCAAAACATTATTCTTAGGTGGGTAAAGGATAATTTTGGGTTTTTTTTGAGTTTGAGGTTTGTGTGAAGGTGGGTAAAGGATGAGTTGAGGTTGAATGATATTAACATCCCTTAGTGAAGGAGAGTCTAATGTTACTTCATCATCTTCATCTAAGGACACTTTATCATTATTTTCAATGTTATCCTTTTCTTGCACCATGATATCCTCCCTAGGAGGAGAGTTTTTAGGAGAACTACAAACTATATGTTCATCAAATTCAAAGGTTGGTTCCTCCAAAATGACTTCATCGCAAGTAAGGGAGTTATCAATGGTTGGATTGTCTTTCTTATCAATAGTGGGGATATTAGGAGAAGGCTCTATTTGATTTTCCCTTTTCTCTAAGGTCTCATTCTCTTGTGCCATACTATCTACCCTAGTAGGAGAGCTTGTAAGATGTTCATCACATTCCATGGTTAGATTTTGTAAAGTAGATTCATCACAAGTAGGGGAGGCATCAAAAGAAGGATAACTATGATTTTCATGCTTACCAAATAGATCTTTTTAAATGGTAGGAGCATTAGGGAAGGGAGGAATAATATTCTCATGACTCTCAATAGGTACATCTTCTAACACCAATCTATCCTCCTTGCATCGAGGAAGGATAATAGGAAAAGGACAGTTTTGATTGTCATGGATATCTATGATATCATCCTCTTTTGCTAAAAATCTCTCACAAGTAAGGGATGAATGGAGACTAGGTAAGGTGATGTTTAGAAATGTTTCTATGATCTCATCTTCTTATTTTCTAATATCTTCCAAAGGAGGATGAGGAGAAGGACAATCAAGACTCTCAATGCTTGTATATTATTTCCCCAAGATACCTTTGTCACTAATAGGAGAGGTATCGAGAGAAGAACAAGTATGATTGTTATGATTGTCTATGCTTGCATCCTCTTGTATCATAACATCCTCACCAATAGGCAATGTAATATTAAGGATTGTGTCAATGGTTTGATCCGCATTCTCTAAGATGTTCTTATAACTATGAAATATAGTAGAAGGATGAATAACATGTTTCTTGATGACCTCATTTTTTTACTCTAAATTGAACTCATAAGAGGGGAGGGTATGTGCGGGATCATGATGGGCCAAAAAGTGGTGATATGATGGGTATGTGGCTGATGACTTTTTTTATACCCAAAATTGATTTTAAAAAAAGGGTTTTTAAAAGAGATTCTTAGCTTTCCACCAATATAAATTATTCCTTACTTTGAATTTAATAAATAATAATTATTCATTTTCTATTTGAATTATGACTAAAGTCCTGATTGATAGGCTAATTGAAAAACATCTATAGCTTTCAAACGGTATCACATTTTTTGAATCTGAAACATGCGTCACATTCTATGCTTTGCATACTATAAGATAAAAAAATAAAATTGAATTTCATAAAGTTTTGACCAAGTTAAGGTGGTTAGACATACGAGATTTTATATTTTTTAAAAGTTGTAATAAAAAATTCATAATTAATTATTTACTTGGAAAATATAAAAAATAATATGCATCAAATTGGGAAATAAGTCCTCTAATTATACCTAAAATATTATAAAAAATATTATCATTTTATTGTGGTTAGGGTGGTTAGACAGACACCAAATTCTTTATTTTTCATTGAAATTTAAGTACTACTGCAATGAAATTTCAAATCTTCACCAAATAGATTTTTTTTTAAGTAAACCTAGTAGTTTAGAAACTACATTCAATTTGCTACAGATTCTATTCTTACATATTTTTGAAATAATATAGATAACTTATTCAAATTTTTACGTGAAGTTGCCTAACTTTGGTTTTTCTAAATTTTTTGCCACTTAAGGGCCTATTTTTTCCATGATGATCATGCACATACCCAAGATGTTGTACTTATACAATCCATTTTTAACAATATCATAGCCACATCTCTTGAAAGAAAACATGTTGTCATCGAAAAGTAAATAAAGTGCAATGCAATGACCTAAAGTGAAATGTTTAAATGAAATTTTCAGATTTGAAACAAGGTAATTTGTTGATTACACTATGCAACAACCTGAAAGATGAAATGTTGTAAATGCAAATTTGGAATTGAGAAATGCATGAAATTGACCAATTTAAGCTAGATTTAGTGAAATGCATGTAATAGAAAGTCAACCCACTAAAAAAAAAACCAATGGTAGAAAAAAAAAGTGTAGAAAAGGGGTTTTAAATATTATAAAAGACTATTTCAGATGTGCATTAGGACTAATTCACCTAGAGGGGCGAATAAGTCCCAATTAACTTTTTTTTTTTTTTTATAGAAAATTTCAATTGATTTTGATGATTTTTATGTTGTATGATGTGTATCCTAAGTGCAAATGTAGATTTTGTATGAATTTTAGTGAAATGAGATGCAAAATTGCAAGCTATATGAACTTTCACTAACGCAAAATTTGAAAACCCTAGAATGCCAATTAACTAGTGCAAAATCCAATGCAATGTTAATGCAAGCTAAATCTAGGATCATGATGAACTATAAATCAGAATAAAGGTGTTCTAAATGTAGGTTCACCAAATGTTTAGTTGAAAAATGGATGCATTACGGTTTAGGACATAGAGCACCACTTTTCTCCAACTAACATTCAAGGATGCCCTATAGATCTTAATCAAATAATGATAATGGGAGAAAGAGACCTACTAAGGGACTATCCTAGGGTCTATTTTGAGATTAATGAGGGGTTCACCACCTAGATAGAGCTTGGAAAAAAAATGAAATGAAAAATATCTAATGAAAAAACCTAGTGATGCATGAAACTTGAATGAATGACCTAGAAATGCATATAAATCAGAACATAAAGTTGTAAAATCAAAAGTATGCACCTAGAAACCTATAGAGACTTGAATGAGGACTGGAAATCCTCCAAATCCTAAAATTTTGGCCTACTGGGACTTATTCACCAATCTGGGAAAATCAGTCCTAGATCGGGGTTTCTACATAGGAACAGGTTTCTGAAAAAAGGGTATTTGAAACTGCAAAAATATCAGAATTGACCTAAACTGGGGCTAATTTACCAATCTGGGTGAATGAGTCTAGTTAGGTTTTTCTAGTATTTCAAAGTCTGAGTCTGGTCTTCAATGTTTTCTCTTTCTGATCCACTTTTTCTCTAGATATGAAACTCTGATTTCTAGGTTGTAGGTGACCTTTAGTGAAGATTACAACCTTGCAAACGAGGAGACAATTCCAACAACTTTCTCCAAGATGGTAACCTAATATTCAATGATCTTCAGGTCTTCAAAGCACCTAAATATGCAATCACACATAGAGCAAGAGAAAAAAAAGTGTTGATTGTTAGGGAATAGGGGTTTTCCTTGGTCAAACCGATTGTAGGTAATCCAAATGATGAAACAATGAAATGAAGGCATGCAACATGAAACAAAGAACATGAATCATGGAAAATGATACCTTGTATGATTCCTTGTAAATGAGTTCTTGTAAATCCACAACTCAACATGAAATTGCCATGAAGGATGTAGATCCTCATCTTGACAATAGATGTAGAACAATGCTTGATCTTGGATCTTCAATGCTACATCACAACACTAGCTCAATAACATGCTTGATTCCTGATGTGCTTGCTATTATGATGGATCTTGAATTGGTAGAACAATTGATGAACAATTCTTCCCTTCAATTCCTTAGAAATGACCTTGAATGCTCTCTTGATGCTCTTGTGAAGTCTTGGAATGCTTAACTCTTGCTTTCTTGACTTGATATCATGAATGCTTAATGAAATAATGATTTGAAAGCTCATTTATATATGAAATCCATCTAATATACCATGCATTAGATCCCAAAGGCTGAAATACATAAAATTTGAACTTAAAACTCAATTTTCCCTACTCAAACCTTGAAAATAGACCAAATGGGACTCATTTTCCAAGTTGGGTGAATGGGTCCCACTTGGATGGGTCTCATTCACCCTTTTGATTGTTAAAGTGTCAGGGGGTGTGTAAATTAAGATTATTTGTTGATATTGTCAAGTTTTTGATTAAAATATGCCTTGGGATGCAGATTATGGGGTCATAGGGGCCTAGTAGTGATAATATAAAGGTCATAAATGCAAGAGGGCCCAAAATTCAATGTAATATTAAGGATTGTATCAATGGTTTGATCCGCTTTCTCTAAGATGTTCTTATAACTATGAAAGATAGTAGAAGGATGAATAACATGTTTCTTGATCACCTCATTGTTGTACTCTAAATTGAACTCATAAGAGGGGAGGGTATGTGTAGGATCATGATGGGCTAAAAATTGGCGATATGATGGGTATGTGGCTAATGACTTTTTTTTTACCCAAAATTGATTAAACAAAAAGGGTTTTTAAAGAAGATTCTTAGCTTTTCACTAATATACATTATGCTTTTACTTTGAATTTAATAAATAATTATTATTCATTTTCTATTTGAATTATGTCTAAATTCTTGCTTGATAGGATGATTGAAAAACACCTATAGCTTTGAAACAGTATCAATTTTTTTGAATCTGAAATATGTGTCACATTCTATGCTTAACATATTATACGATTAAAAATAAAATTCAATTTCATGAAGTTTTGACCAAGTTAAGGTGGTCAGACATACGTGTTTTTATATTTTTTAAAAGTTGTAATAAAAACATCATAATTAATTATTTACTTGGAAAAATTACAAAAAAATATTCATCACATCGGGACATAAGTCCTCTAATTATACCTAAAATCTTATAAAAAAATATTATCATTTTATTGTGGTTTGGGTGGTCAGACAAACACCTACTTATTTTTCCCTGAAATTTAAGTACTACTGCATTGAAATTTAAAATCTTCACCAAATAGATTTTTTTTAAAGTAAATCTAGTAGTTTAGAAACTACATTCAATTTGCTACTGATTCTATTCTTACATATATTTGAAATAATATAGATAACTTATTCAAATTTTTATGTCAAGTTTCCTAACTCTGGTTTTTCTAAATTTTTCGCCACTTAAGGGCCTATTTTTTCCATGATCTTGCACATACCATGGATAGTCATAGCCACATATCTTATCATGGAAAAGTAAAGAAAGTGCAATGCAATGACCTAAATTGAAATGTTTAAATGAAATTTTTAGATTTGAAACAAGGTAATTTGTTGATTACACTATGCGACAACTTGAAAGATGAAATGTTGTAAATGCAAATTTGGAATTGAGAAATGCATGAAATTGACCAATTTAAGCTAGATTTAGTGAAATGAATGTAAGAGAAAGTCAACCCACTAAAACAAATAACCAATGGTAGCAAACAAAAGTGTAGAAAAGGAGTTTTAAATATTATAAAAGACTATTTCAAATGTGCAAAATGACTGATTCACCTAGAGGGGTGAATGAGTCCTAATTAGGGTTTTTTTTAATTCTTAGAAATTTTCAATTGATTTTGATGATTCTTATGTTGTATGATGTGTATCCTAAATGAAAATGTAGATTTTGTATGAATTTTAGTGAAATGAGATGCAAAATTGCAAGCTATATGAACTTTCACTAATGCAAAATTTGAAAACTCTAGAATCCAAATTAACTAGTGCAAAATCCAATGAGATGTTAATGCAAGCTAAATCTAGGATGATGATGCACTCCGAATAATAAAAAAGGTGTTCTAAATGTAGGTTCACCAGATTTTTAGTTGGAAAATGGTTGCATTATGGTTTAGGACAAAGAGCACCACTTTTCTCCAACTAACATTCAAGGATTCCCTATAGATCTCAATCAAATGATGATAATGGGAGAAAGAGATCTACTAAAGGACTATCCTAGGGTATGTTTAGAGATTAATGAGGGATTCACCACCAAGATAAAGCTTTGAAAAGTAAATGAAATGCAATATCTAATGAAAAAACCTAGTGATGCATGAAACTTGAATGAATGACCTAGAAATGCATATAAATCAAAAAGTAAAGTTGTAAGATCAAAAGTGCGCACCTGGAAACCTATAGAGACTTGAATGGGGACTAGAAATCCTACAAATCCTAAAATTTTGGCCTATTGGGACTCATTCACCAATATGGGAAAATCAGTCCTAGATCAGGGTTTCTACACAGGAACAGGTTTCTGAAAAAAGGGTATTCAAAATTGCAAAAATCTGAAAATTGACCTAAACTGGGGCTCATTTTCCAATCTGGGTGAATGAGTCCTATTAGGGTTTTCCAATATTTTAACGTCTGAGTCTAATCTTCTATTTTTTCTCTTTCTGTTCCACTTTGTCTCTAGATCTAAAACTCTGATTTCGAGGTTGTAGGTGACCTTTAGTGAAGATTACAACCTTGCAAACAAGGAGACAATTCCAACAACTTTCGCCAAGATTGTAACCTAATATTCAATGATCTTCGATTCTTCAAAGCACCTAAATATGCAATCACACAAAGAGAGAAAACAAAGTGTTGATTGTTAGGGTATAGGGGTTTTCCTTGGTCAAACCCCTTGTAGGTAATTAAACCAAATGATGAAACAATTAAATGAAGGCATGCAACATGAAACAAAGAACATGAATCATGGACAGTGATACCTTGAATGATGTCTTGTAAATCTACAACTCAACATGAAATGGCCATAAAGGATGTAGATCTTGATCTTGATAGTAGATTTAGAACAATGCTTGCTCTTGGATCTTCAATGCTACATCACAACACTAGCTCAATAACATGATTGATGCTTGATGTGCTTGACATGATGATCGATCTTGAATTGGTACAACAATTGATGAACAATTCTTCCCTCGAATACCTTAGAAATGACCTTGAATGTTCTCTTGATGCTCTTGTGAAGTCTTGGAATGCTTAACTCTTGCTTGTTTGACTTGATATGATGAATGCTTAATGAAATAATGATTTCAAAGCTAATTTATATAGGAAATCCATCAAATATCCCGTGTATTAGATCCCAAAGGCTGACATACATAAAATTTGAACTTAAAACTCAAATTTTCTCGTTCAAACCTTGAAAATAGACCAAATGGGACTCATTTTCCAAGCTGAACGAATGGGTCCCACTTGGATGGGTCTCATTGACCCAAAGTGGTGAATGGGTCCCACAGGGCTTATTTTGATTGCTAAAGTGTCAGGGCGTGTGTAAATTAAGCTTATTTGTTGATATTGTCAAGTTTTTGATTAAACTATTCCTTGGGATGCATATTATGGGGTCATAGGTGCCTATTAATGATAATATAAAGGTCATCAATACAAGAGGGCCCAAAATTAAATGTAATATTAAGGATTGTGTCAATGGTTTGATCCGCTTTCTCTAAGATGTTCTTATAACTACGAAATATAGTAGAAGGATGAATAACATGTTTCTTGATGACCTCATTGTTGTACTCTAAATTGAACTCATAAGAGGGGAGGGTATGTGCGGGATCATGATGGGCTAAAAAGTGGCGATATGATGGGTATGTGCACGGTGTGTGGCTGATGACTTTTTTTTTTACCCAAAATTGATTAAACAAAAAGGATTTTTAAAGGAGATTCTTAGCTTTCCACCAATATAAATTATGCTTTACTTTGGATTTAATAAATAATTATTATTTATTTCCTATTGGAATTATGACTAAAGTCCTGATTGATAGGCTGATCGAAAAACATCTATAGCTTTCAAATGGTATCACATTTTTTGAATCTAAAAATGTGTCACATTGTATGCTTCACATACTATAAGATTAAAAAATAAAATCTATTTTCATGAAGTTTTGAAAAAGTTAAGATGGTCAGACATACGATTTTTTATATTTTTTAAAAGTTGTAATAAAAAATTCATAATTAATTATTTACTTGGAAAAAATTACAAAAAAATATGCATAACATCGGGACATAAGTCCTCTAATTATACCTAAAATCTTATAAAAAAATATTATCATTTTATTGTGGTTAGGGTGGTCAGAGAGACACCTACATCTTATTTTTTCCCATAAATTGAATTACTACTGCATTGAAATTTCAAATCTTCACCAAATAGATTTTTTTATAAGTAAACCTAGTAGTTTAGAAACTACATTCAATTTGCTACTGATTCTATTCTTACATATTTTTGAAATAATATAGATAACTTATTCAAATTTTTACATCAAGTTGCCTAACTTTGGTTTTTCCGAATTTTTCACCACTTAAGGGCCTATTTTTTCCATGATGATCCTGCACATACCCGGGATGTTGTACTTATGCAATCCATATTTAACCATATCATAGCCACATCTCTTGAAAGAAAACATGTTTTCATGGAAAAGTAAAGAAAGTGCAATGCAATGACCTAAAGTGAAATGTTTAAATGAAATTTTTAGATTTGAAACAGGGTAATTTGTTGATTACACTATGCAACAACCTGAAAGATGAAATGTTGTAAATGCAAATTTTGAATTGAGAAATGCATGAAATTGAACAATTTAAGCTAGATTTAGTGAAATACATGTAACAGAAAGTCAAACCACTAAAAAAAATAACCAATGGTAGCAAAAAAAAGTGTAGAAAAGGGGTTTTAAATATTATAAAAGACTATTTCATATGTGCACTAGGATTGATTCACTTAGAGGGGTGAATGAGTCCCATTTAAGTTTTTTTTTTAATTTTTAGAAATTTTCAATTGATTTTGACACTTTTTATGTTGTATAATGTGTATCCTACATGAAAATGTAGATTTTGTATGAATTTTAGTGGAATGAGATGCAAATTTTCAAGCTATATGAACTTTCACTAATGCAAAATTTGAAAACTCTAGAATGCCAATTAACTAGCACAAAATCAAATGTGATGTTAATGCAAGCTAAATCTAGGATCATGATGCACTCCAAATTAGAATAAAGGTGTTCTAAATGTAGGTTCACCAAATGTTTAGTTGAAAAATGGATGCATTATGGTTTAGGACATAGAGTGCCACTTTTCTCCAACTAACATTCAAGGATGCCCTACAGATCTCAATCAAATGATGATAATGGGAGAAAGAGATCTACTAAGGGACTATCCTAGGGTATGTTTAGAGATTAATGAGGGGTTCACCACCAAGATAGAGCTTGAAAAAATAAATGAAATGCAATATCTAATGACAAAACCTAGTGATGCATGAAACTTGAATGAATGAGCTAGAAATGCATATAAATTAGAACATAAAGTTGTAAAATAAAAAGTGTGCACCTGGAAACCTATAGAGACTTGAATGGGGACTGGAAATACTACAAATCCTAAAATTTTGGCCTACTAGGACTCATTCACCAATCTAGGAAAATCAGTCCTAGATCACCTGGGGTTTCTACAAACCTGAACAGATTTATGAAAAAAGGGTATTCGAAACTGCAAAAATCTCAGAATTGACCTAAACTGGGGCTCATTTTCCAATCTGGGAGAATGAGTCTAGTTAGGGTTTTCTAGTATTTCAAAGTTTGAGTCTGTTCTTCAATTTTTTCTCTTTCTGTTCCACTTTGTCTCTAGATTTGAAACTTTGATTTCGAGGTTGTAGGTGACCTTTAGTGAAGATTACAACCTTACAAAAGAGGAGACAATTCCAACAACTTTCTCCAAGCTTTTAACCTAATCTTCAATGATCTTCAAGTCTTCAAAGAACCTAAATATGCAATCACACATAGAGAGGGAGAAAAAAGTTTTTGATTGTTAGGGAATATGGGTTTTCCTTCGTCAAACCCCTTGTAGGTAATTAAACCAAATGATGAAACAATGAAATGAAGGCATGAATAATGAAACAAAGAACATGAATCATGGAAAATGATACCTTGAATAATGCCTTGTAAATGATGTCTTGTAAATCTACAACTCAACATGAAATGGCCATGAAGGATTTAGATCTTGATCTTGACAATAGATGTAGAACAATGCTTGATCTTGGATCTTCAATGCTACATCACAACACTAGCTCAATAAAATGCTTGGTGCTTGATGTTCTTTACATGATGATGGATCTTGAATTGGTACAACAATTGATGAACAATTCTTCCCTTGAATTCCTTAGAAATGGCCTTGCATGCTCTCTTGATGCTCTGGTGAAGTCTTGGAATGCTTAACTCTTGCTTGCTTGACTTGATATCATGAATTCTTAATTAAATAATGATTTCAAAGATCATTTATATAGGAAATCCATCTAATATCCCATGTATTAGATCCCAAAGGTTGACATACATAAAATTTGAACTTAAAACTCAATTTTCCCTGCTCAAACCTTGAAAATAGACCAAATGGGACTCATTTTCCAAGTTGGGTGAATGGGTCCCACTTGGATGGGTCTCATTCACCCAAACTTGTGAATAGGTCCCACAGGGCCTATTTTGATTGCTAAAGTCTTAGGGAGTGTGTAAATTAAGCTTATTTGTTGATATTGTCAAGTTTTTGATTAAAATATGCCTTGGGATACATATTATGGGGTCATAGGGGCCTATTAATGATAATGTAAAAGTGATAAATGTAAGAGGGCCCAAAATTCAATGTGAATGTGTAAATAAATACCTTTTACAATATTAAATTTAGGAAAAATTGGGTCTATTTAGCTAAAAAGGGCCCTAAAACCAATGTGAATGTGTAGAATACATTACAACACTAGATTAGGTCCAGTTAATTTACAAGCCTCCTAAATTTAATGTGAATGTGCCAATAAATACACTTTACAACCTGAAATTATAGAAATGTTAAGTTTATTTAGCTTAAATGGGCCTTTGACCTAATGTGGATGTGTAAAACACCTCACAACACTAGATCAAGGTGAAGTTAAGTCCAATTTATCATTATTTATTCCCAAATTAAGTGTGAAAATTTACAAGACAACCATTTTTGACACTACAGAAAGAAATATTGGAGAAAATTTGTCAAGTTGTCAAAGTTGTCATCTACATCGCAAGATCACAAAAAGTCACCTACAAGTTGCAATTCAATTTTTCAGACACAAAGATTTGATAGGAGAGAAATTGCAAGAGAACATTATAGGATATTACAGTTTCAAATCAACATTGATATTGGGAGTAAATCACCACTTGTGGAATATGAGTCCCAGTATACTAGATTTCAAAAATTTCTAGCAGATCTTGATTTGCTAGTTTTGGATTCTAGTTTCTAGAAAAAACCCTAAACCGGGACTAAATCACACATAATGGTGTATGAGTCCTAGTGTACATTAAAAGACATATTTTTTAGGACTTTAGACCTTGTTCCAATCCTCTTCAAATTTCTAGGTGCAACTCTATTAATTTCTAGTTTATTGTTCTGATTTGAGTTCATCTTCTGGATCATATCATTAGGTTTTGCATGTCATCTATATTCTTTGTCTTTCCAAGTGTTTTCTTGGTGGTGAACCCCCTTTTTTTTCTTTAATCACACCCTAGGACACCTTATTGTAGATATATTTTCCTCATTCCATCCCTAGATTGAGATCTCTAAGGTTCCTTGAATGAAACTTGAATAAAATTGGTGGTTCTATCTCCTAAAACATAGAACGAGTATGTTCAATGTTTCAATAGGTAATAATTGTACGTATAAAGTAGTATTAATATCAAGAGATATTATTGATAAAGATAAAATATATTAAATATATATTTTTTAATATTATGAGATAATATTAATATTAATACTATTAATATAATAAAAATAAAAATAATATTAAATGCTACATTTATATCTTTATGAGAACATTGGTTTAACTAGCATCGATAATAGGTTAAATATTAATATTAATATTAAAAGGGTTATTATTAATATTAATAAGATTAATGATGATTCAAGTTATCTCTCTAGTATAAAAATTCACATATTAAATATTTTTTATATATTACTAAATTTAAAAAAGACAACTAGACATTATTTTATAGAATGTGTACGATGATCATTGATATAAAAATGATACTCCCCTGAGATGTTCTTATCTTCCTCTATAGTGTTATGTCCATGAATGAAGGATATGTGTACAAATATAGTAACCTACATAGAGTTGTAATACTACTATTATACCACATTGTGTGGTTTGAAGTGTGTAGTACTTTGCAAATTCAACAACTAAAACAATTGTACCAAGTGGAAATGTTTCCGTACATAAATTGAATTTCAAGTCAAACCATTGAACTATTTGAGTATGTCTTGTATACTCATACACTATATTCTCTCAAAAAATAGACATAAATTGATACACTAGTATCTTTTCACTCACGGATTCACCTTTTTACTTCTTTACCATCTTTTAGATAGTATTCCACTATCTTATATTTTCTAAAACGTACTAGTTCATTTATGATTGCATGTGTATTATCTATATGTAGACAAATTAAAAAATGTTGCAAGCCATCATAATTTTCACGTGTCATCCAAGCATAATTTCTTGTAGATTAATTGACCATCCCATCTTTGACATAAAATTATTGAAATGAAATCTCTTAAAAATCTAGGTGGAGCTTGTATCTTACACTGCTAAAAAAAATCAATAGTACATGCAAATCTACACATATATGCGAATAAACATCATACTAATTAGAAAACTCAATATTTACACTATGAAAACAAGTTGTGCATGTGTGATTTATTTTGAAAATAAAAGTATTTTCCATGTAAAAATACCTTTGAAAATTTTTAATTTAAGGATACATCTATAAAAATTTGGAGATTTTTTTTTATTGAGTCATATCCAAAAAATATTTAGATGTGGCTCATGGTTTTTAGAACCAATTATTCTTCTTACTATTGGCATATGGCTTCTTGTGTTGTCACTAATGGCAACCTAAGTCATTGATCTAGTCTGCACTTCATTACATAACCATACCAGAAGACATAATAGAGAACAGGGTATTCAGATGAAGTTGAATCCGTCAAGTGGTTTGCATTACCAGTTTATCAGTTTTGGTTGTGGATTTTAGGGAAGATCATTGGGTATATGAAATTTGTTATTCTTGAGTTTTGTGTTGTCACATCAATTGGTGTATGTGTTAGGAGATCCAATTGTTTGATTTTCTATTCAATAGTGCTAGAAGGTCGACTAAGTGAATGTTGGGTGTTGCAGATGTTTAAGGCGAAATTATTTGGAGTATTTTTGTATTGGAGATTTTTTTTCGGGTCCTAACAATGCTATGGCCAACTTTAGTGGATGTGCATTAAATGTTACTCATGATTTGAGCTGACAGTTGGAAAATATTATCTACTTTATTGAAGCCGACATCTAGCAATTGAATCCTTGGTGGCAGATATATATATGATATTGGTTAATTCATTTTGGTGTGTATGTGTGAGTGTTTGATATGTGTTGATGTGTATGCGAATATTAGAACAGAAGTTGGGCAATTTTCACTTGTGTAGAAGAGGATTTAGTGAAGTGAATTAAGGAAAAGCAAAGCGAAGTACAAAATCTGATAGAAGGTCTAGAATCTGATCTATGAGCCTAACTGGAATTGTAATCAGGCATTTGTAGATGCTATCTTCTCAGTTCAACCTTTTTATGTAATCCAAATCTTTGTAAGGTAGTGAGCCTTCCTGCTTTTGAGCAGTGAGCTCTAGGTAGTGCACCTGAATGCAAGTGCATTCCCATTTTATAAAACACTTATATTTTGAGTACTCAAATTATGGATTGACCTCCACTGTGGTTTTTCCCCTAATAGGGTTTCCAAGTAAAAATCCTTGTGTTATGGTGTTGTGGCTTATTGTTGTTTGTTCACGCATCTTTCTTTTGATTAAATGTTTTAGGGACTTGAGAGAACAAATTAATAAAGTTAAAATTTTTACAACACTGATTCACCCCCCCCCCCCTCTCAGTGTTGCTTGAGTCCAACACTTACAACATCTCTTTGATTTAGAGATTTATTTGCATTATTTTTTTTAACTTTCTTCAATTAGGTATCTCAAGGTTTCAATGATTGGTTTATCTTTTTTGTGGAAGTCTACTAGAGAATGCCTATAATTCATTGTTATTTGGTGAAACATAGGAAAAGGGGGACTATAATATGACCCTATTTTTTCCTATTTCATTCAAGAAATGAGATCCAAACCATGAAGTAACTATCAACCCAAAACATGAGTCAAATCAAGGTTTGGGTTCTTGCAACTTCTCATTTATGCAAGGACATGGGGTGAGCCAAACAACACCTTGGGGAGAAGAATTTGGACTAGAAAAATAACTCTAATTCTAGGTCTACAAAATGAAATGAAGAGATGTGATGCAAAATATAAATAAATAGTGAAATTTATGGAAAAATTGGAAGTAATAAATGATGTGCACTTGGTCAAAATCTGCTATTTCTTCAACCCTAGCAAGGACTCATTTTCCAGGTGGAGAATGGATCCTAGTAGGCTCTACCAAAAAACTCTAAATCTGATTTTGAAGTTCCAAACCTACAATTCCTTCCCCTAACTTGAAATATCTTCTTTTGGATCTGAATTTGCTACTAATCTAAGAAAAAAAATTGATGTTTATTGGTGGATAGGGGTTTTCGTTAGTCAAACCCAAATTTTGGTAATTAAACCTTGATGATAAATTCAAATCTAAAACATGAAATGTGTGTGAAATCCTAACCTTAAGTGTGTCTAAGGTTAAGATCTCTAATGATTCAAATAAACCTTACTCAATTGTGTTAGAATAGGATCCTAGAATGAAACATGAACAATGCAAAAGACCTACTTTAGGAGATCCCAAATTCCCTTAATAAATCACAAAAACTGATTATACCTCTCTCTAGGCTGAAAATAGAATGATTATAGAAGATGGAATCACTTAGGAAACAAGTCATTAGGCTTGGTTGAATCTCATGGTGCTTCTCCCAAAACCTAGAATCATGACTCTTCATAGGCATCTATCATCAATCCTTCAACAATGCTTGATATTTGACAACAAAATGAGCTTGAAGACCTACAAGAACACTATAATGTTGCTCCAAGACTTCACTTTTTCTCATTTCTTGAATATGAATTCTTGATCTCATGAAAATTCTCTAGATTCTTAGATGAAACTATGTGAAATAACCTTGTATTTATAGATAGCTTGTGATTAATTCCTAAAACTAAAATAACACAAGAAGACATCAAATCTAGGATTTGAAATCATTAAAATCCCACCAAAAACATATCAAAAAAGGGGTCTAGGTCCAAGTGAGGACCTATTCGCCATGTGGTGAATGGGTCCTAGCTCACTTAACTAGGAAACTCTTCGGGGAATGTTAAATTTTATGTGGAAATAGGGTCCTAGGACCTAGTGAGGACCCATTCGACAAGTAGTGAATGGCTCCTAGGTCACTAACCTAGGAAAAAAATATTAAAAACTTAAGTGTTGTGTAATATCATTTAAGAATGTTGTGTTTTATCTCTCAAAATTTGTAATTTATTAGACTTGGATTTGAATTAAAGGGGCCAATTAACCTCAATTAATTAATAAATCCCTAGATTAGTGTGAAAGTGTAAAGATACACTTTACAACACCCTAAATATGGCACCATTAAGTCCATTTTATTCAAAAGGGCCCTACACTTAATGTGAATGTGTAAAAAGCATTACAACACTAAACCAAGGAAACATTAGGCTCATTTTAATATTAATTATTCCCAAATTAAGTGTGAAAAAGGGATACTTTTTTTTGCACTACATTTAGCCCCCACTCTACCAGCCATAAGATACTACATGCATATGCAAGATAAATTAATTAAACTCTATAAAAAGGATACTCATACGAATTCATTAGGGAGAATGAAGCCCCCACTATAGTTACCTACAACACATGTTCATTATTCATTCAAAAATCCTCTTATCAAACTTCTATAGAGAATTTCATTTGAGGGTAGATGTATGCCCCCTGATTTCGCTTGCTTAATGGAGGTGGAATCAGGGTGAATATGGAACCACATCAAATTAATCAAGTCATATCATAGGGTATTTCCAAGTACCATACCACATTTTGATAGACATGTGATGAGATTAGGAATAGAATTACGAATCCAATGCAAAAAATGGAAAAAAAAATGGAGTCCTC
>VDFB02000015.1:597608538-597820598 GCA_007258455.2 Sequoia sempervirens | reverse complement strand
GAAGCTTATAATAAGGACTACATACTTGCAAAAATTAAATTTTAAATGAATTCATTTGATCCCCCAAAAGGTAAATCAAAAGTGGTTTTTTATCAGCATTTTGATAGGTGTAAAGGAGACTCTGTTATAGGTATGGTTTAAAACTAGCGGAGTTCTATCCAAGCGGGTTTGATTTAAGGTAGTTTGGTCAAACTCTCTTCAATTGGAACTCTTTAAATGGAACTTTTTAAGGCTTAAATCATTATATTTTCTAAAAATGTGTGATTTCAGCAAAAATTAGTTCCTCCCTAAAATTGTAAACCAACTTTGTGGGATCAACCGTTGAGACCTTATCACATGGTTATAAAAATTGTATCAACCCTAGGAGATGTTGGATGCAAATGAATTTGTTGAAATTTTTTGGTTTTTTCAAATTGAGATAACAATGACACTTTAATAAGTTGAGGACCAATGTTGAATGATTGTTTGGGTGGATCAAAGATGTGGAACCTTCAATTTTGACAAATTTTAGACTAGATCTTTTATTTAGGTATGTTTGAAGATGATAGTGAGATTAAAAACTCTAGAAGTAGACTCATGAATCCATAGTAGGTTTTCTCATAATGATGATAACTTAACTAAATACTTGAAAATAGATTGTTTTCAAGCATGAAGTCAAACTAGGTGATAAGATGATCTTAGTCCAAATGGTCTATATTAAAATGTTAGGTTGTTGTATGGAATGAAATGTTTTCATGATGAGGTTGATGGTTTGTTGTGTTTGGTGAGTGGAGTTGAGTTAATCCAATGATAACCCATAAACTATTTTAACAAGCCCAAAATGATAGTGAATTTTTTTTTGTTGTTATTCTAACTGATAGTAGTGATTAAAAGTCTATTTTGCATTAGTGACAAGTGATTTAGTGCTTTTTGATCAAAATAAATATTCTAGAAATGCTTTAAAAAATTTCTAATTTCAATGACAGTCAAAGGTGCCATGTTGGTTTTCAAAGGTATCAAACTATTTTCTACAATAGCATTGTCATGTCTACAAAAGCTTTGATGCTCAACAAAAGTGTCAAACTATTGGAATAAAGGTATCACAATACAAATATTTATTTGTACCCTGAACAAATGCATTGAGATGTGCAAAGGTGCCGATATGCAAACAAAAGTATTTTTTTGAAAAAATAGAAGTTTCAATTTGCACAAAGGTGTCACATTGTCTCGACAAAGGCATCACTCTATTTAGGGGTTCTTTTATGTGTAAATTGACCTAGGTGTTTCAAATTTTTGATGTGATAAAAAATAACAAAAACATGTAAAATGACTCAATTGGAGATTGGAATATTTTCATGTGTCTTCTTCCACAACATCAGACTAATTGATATCACAGGTATATTCATAAAAAAGACACACCATTGAACACTTCAAAATTGTAGTGGTAGATCGAGATTACTGACTTAAAGTGGGCCTACTGATAAAATATCTTCCAATGAGTAGATGACTAGAGTATGCCAAGGTCATGTACCACCTTGACACCTCTTACCTTGAGAGGAAAAGTTTCTAACAAGGGATTATCATTACCTCAACAAAGTTTTGGTGCATAGCAAGTAACTTCACACATTGATCCTTGTACGTTACACCAATTTAAATTTTTGGTTTACAAATGGCTCTTACAATTATAGATTTTACAAGGTTCATAGTGGGGGTCTACGATAAATAGAGAGCTAATTTGATGTGCCCGAGTCGAGAGGGGTCAACTTTTTCCTCATCACCTATACATTTCTCAATGGAATGAGAGTCAATAGGCTTGGCTTGAAGGATGCTAGCTACTCTTTGGGGTACAAATTTTGTTTTGCTCCCTTTATATAGCCCGTTGAGAAATTTGCTTGAGATCAAAACTTAGGTTGATGAGGCCCCCAAGCAAGTATCCTACTTATAAATAAATAGAACTAGTGTTTCTTTTGATCCTCAAGATCATTCTTAAGAGTCGTAAGAGGAGAGCATATGTTAACACTAGACCTCAAGGTGTATAACAAATAGTGCAAGTTAGTGGTATTTATGATTTCCAAGATCACACTAAGGTGCAAGGAAAGAGCATACATACACACTAACCTACCAAATATGCCAAAAAAATCATTTTAAATGTACAAAGGATTGAAATGTTTGGTTTAATTTTAAAGCACCAAGAGAAATGTCAAGATTATAGGGTTCATTTTAAAAACTATTTAGTAAATGTGAAGATTTTAGGGTTCATTTTAAAGTACTAAAATGAAATGTGAAGATTGTAGGATTCATTTTAAAGCACTAAAATAAAATGTGAAGATCATAGGGTTTATTTTAAAGCACTGAAACTCAAATGTGAATCCTATATTAATTTAAAACCTACAAAACCAACATCATTAGCAGTTTTTCTTTGGTTTATTTTAAAGCACTATGTCAACAAAGTTGTTATGACGGCTCGCAGAATGTCAAGTTTCTGCATGGTTTCATCACAAACGCAGTACTTGATGGGTGCGATGTTGAGTGACAGAGAATTTGTGAAAGAATATATTAAGGAGAATCAGAAGAGGCTCCGAGAGGCGAATAGCATGTTTGTGCAGGGATTGCGCGACGTGGGCATTGAATGTTTGGGCAGTAGCAACGCAGGGCTTTTCTGTTGGGTAGACCTCCGCCATCTTCTCCACAAAGAATCAGAGCTTTCACTTTGGAAGATAATTATCAACGAGGTTGGACTGAATGTATCACCTGGGTCGTCATGCCATTGTAACGAGGAAGGATGGTTCAGGTTCTGCTTTGCTAACATGACCGGAACTACCATGCAAGAAGCACTCTCTAGAATTAAGCGTTTTACAGAAAGGAGGAGCAAGATGTTCACGTCCGTGCCAGTCTGTGAACAAGGACGTACAATCTCCTCCTCAAATGCACTAACAATTCGTACAGCTCGTCCTAAGAATCTCTTCCTCTCTATTGATAGAGCTCCACTATCAAACATGAACTGCCTCAATAGCCCTCGCACCCCAATCGCATCAAGGTGATGTCCAATTAATTTCTATACTGACCAACATTCAACTCCCTCCTTCATTATGTTTATGAGGAAGTCAATTCTTTATTCTTGGTTGGTTTGGTAGGGAGAAGCAATTCCCTTCTTTCCATGACAAATGCCATTACATCACAATTTTTATTATTCAATTATTGTTGCTCAATGAACCTAATAAAAAGAGCATATTGGTTGTTTTTTTAGAGTTCTAGATTAAATAATACATTTGAATTTTGATTAAACAAGTTTACAGACAAATTCTTAAATTTGAAGGTCACATTCATGTGGTTGGAATAATTCCATAATATTTTAGGCACTATTAGATAAATATCATTTAATTTTAAATGGTCAAATGATCAAATACTCAATAGTAATTTTACACCTCATCCATATCAAAAAGTGGCAAATAGTTGTCTTCTTTGCTAGCCAAAATTCACCTTTGAACATTGAAGAGTTTAGCTTAAGAATAGCCCTCCCAAAATAGCTCTGCCTCTTGGTTGGTTTGGTAGGGAGAAGTAATTCTCTTTCCATGACAAATGCCATTACATCACAATTTCTTTATTATTCAATTATTGCTGCTCAATGAACTCAATAAAAAGAGCATATTGGTTGTTTTTAGAGTTCTAGATTAGCCAATACATTTGAATTTTGATTAAACAAGCTTGCCACACAAATTCTTAAATTTGAAGGTCACATTCATGTGGTTGGAATAATTCCATAATATTTTAGGCACTATTAGATAAATATCATTTAATTTTAAATGGTCAAATGATCAAATACTCAATAGTAATTTTACACCTCATCCATATCAAAAAGTGGCAAATAGTTGTCTTCTTTTACTAGCCAAAATTCACCTTTGAACATTGAAGTGAGTTTAGCTTAAGAATAGCCCTCCAAAATAGTCGTCTCTTGGTTGGTTTGGTAGGGAGAAGCAATTCCCTTCTTTCCATGACAAATGCCATTACATCACAATTTTTATTATTCAATTATTGTTGCTCAATGAACCTAATAAAAAGAGCATATTGGTTGTTTTTTTAGAGTTCTAGATTAAATAATACATTTGAATTTTGATTAAACAAGTTTACACACAAATTCTTAAATTTGAAGGTCACATTCATGTGGTTGGAATAATTCCATAATATTTTAGGCACTATTAGATAAATATCATTTAATTTTAAATGGTCAAATGATCAAATACTCAATAGTAATTTTACACCTCATCCATATCAAAAAGTGGCAAATAGTTGTCTTCTTTTACTAGCCAAAATTCACCTTTGAACATTGAAGTGAGTTTAGCTTAAGAATAGCCCTCCAAAATAGTCGTCTTTTGGTATAGAAAAAAATATTTCCTTCCAAAACAAGCATGTTAGTGGATTTTGAGGGGTCTACACACATAATATACTTATGATGAAAATAAATGCTTGTACCACAAGTTTACCTAGGATAAATAACTAGATAACAATAAAATCTTAAGATTTAAGAGTTCAAACTTGACAGAATAAATATAAAATTAAGTTATGAAATTTAAATAAATCAAATGTGATATTTAGCGTGAAATTTGGATGGAAGATTGTATTATAATAGATAACGAGAATTGATTCATCAATGTGTAGAGAAATAGAGCCTTATTAAATGAATGCTTTAGGACATGTGAACTAAATTTATCTTACTCTTGTTCAAATTGCACTTTTGAAACTAAAATTTGCACCCACAAAAGTTAATCTAATGTACAAAAGTCAACCTCAACTTTTAGAAGTGAATTGGCAAAAAATTGATGAGTATTGTGGAGGCACCTCAGCTATTGTACTCATCTTTGAAGTGAGACTTTTGAAACCATTTAAGAACTTTCTAGGAAATATTTTTTTCTCCTTTGGTGGAGCCTCTAGGTAGATTGATAAAGACAATGGGAAACTATGTGGTATGCCTAGGATGATAATGCAAGTCGATAATCCAATTAGGGTGCTTTATGATGCTACTATAAAAAAATTGTCTCTTCTAGGGCCTAGGCATAAGAATCATGTTCAAATGGATAAAGAATTTCCTTGAAGGAAATAGCATAGTACACAAAACCACATAAACATGTCTTAGGTCATGTCTTAATAACAATTGGGAAAATAGCAGTGAGGCTCAATTTGAAATTTGATTTTTGAAAATTTAAAGGTTCAAATTTGTGTCAAGAAGTAACCTTGTTTAATTCTACACCTACAAATATAAATTAGCATGGAGAATGGGACATCTAGAGATAATAACTGGTTCTTCAAATGAATGATGATAGGGACAATCTAGGATGAGTCCATTAGCTGAATTTAACATAAGAATTAAAATTTCTCCTAGAATTATTTTTTCGTAAAGGATAATCTACTCAAAATCAACCTAATTCCCAAGGAAAAAGTGAATGGGCATACCTTATTAGATCTTTTATATTCTTTATCATTTTTTAGATTATTCTTAGTTCTTAAAACTAGTAAAGACCTTGCACCTTAGTTCAATAATTGACTCACTTATCCTATTAATGTATGGAATGGGTCATACATCAAGACCTTATGCCTAATCGTCATTCTTAATTTTGTTCTTATTTATTAACTTAGTTATACTAGTGTCAAATTAAATCGCGTTCATTGATTCTCATCTTATTTCAGCCAAGAGCATATTTTAGAGAAAACTTAGTTTCAATTTTGAATGGTCTTGTGGCCTTTAGATAACAAATTATAGGTCACCCTTATGTACAATCTATCTTATTAAGTATTCAATAAGTTGTTGGCATCCTCACAATATCATTAAATGGCCCTGAAATATATATCAAACATATTGTTTTATTTTCATATTTTTGTTATTATAATTCTCAGTGAATAATCTAAATTTTTTATTTACTAGTTGAAGTGAAGAATTTTGTTGAGGTTCAAGGGTTTGGGACCTAGAATAACAAAACTCCAACACTTTCATTCAAGAACAAACCCTAGAGATCTCAACCTCAAATGTGCAAAGGAGAAAGAGACCTTTCAATAGGGTTGTTCTAGGGACTGATTGTAAACTAATGAGGAGTTCACCACCAAGCTAGGGCTTGCAAAAATGTATGAAATTCAAGATCTAATGATTGAATTCAATGATGCATAAAACTTCGCTAAATGAACTATAAATGCAAATAAATCAGAATAACAAATTGGAAAAGTATAGAAGAGCACTTGGAAACCTAAGAGAGCTTTAATGGAGGCCTGGAATGCTCAATAACCTAAAATTTAGGCCTATTGGGCCTCATATGCCAGTCTAGGTGTATCAGTCCCAGATCAAGGTTTCTGGGCTGAAACAGGTTTATGGAAAAAGGGTATCCAAAAATACAAAAATCTAAAAAATGACCTAAACTGGGACTCATATGCCAGGACTAGTTTATGAGTCTAGTTAGGGTTTTCTAGAACTTCAAGGTTTGAGTATGGTCTTCAATGTATGCTCTTTCCTTCCCAATTGATTTATGGATTTGAATCCTAGATTTTAGACCTATGGATGACCTTTTTTGTGAAGATAGCAACCTTTCAAGTGAGAGGACAACTCTAACAACTTTCTCCAAGCTTGTAACCTAATCTTTAATAATCCTTCATGCTCCAAGACACCTAGATCTGCAATCACACATGTAAAGAGAATAAAAACTTGTTGATTGTTAGTAAATGGGGGTTTTCCTTGGTCAAACCCCTTTGATGTAATTAAACCAAATGATGAGATAATGAAATAAGGACATGGAACATGAATAATGATACCTTGAATGATGTCTTGTAAATCAACAACCTAACATGAAGTGACCATGATGGATGTGAATCTAGATCTTGAAATAAGTGTAGAACAATGCTTGATCTTGGATCTTAAATGCAACATCACAACACTAGCTCACCAACATGCTTGATTCTTGATAATCTTGACATGATGATGGATCTTGAATTGCTACTACAATTGATGGAGAATTTTTTCCTTGAATGCCTTAGAAATGATCTTGCATGCTCTCTTGATGATCTTGTCAAGTCTTGGAATGTTTAACTCTTGATTGCTTGACTTGATATCATGTAGGCTTATTCAAATAATGATTTGAGACCTCATTTATATAGGAAATTCATCTAATATTCCATTAATTGGATCCCATAGGCTGACATTCATGAAATTTGAACTTAAAACCCAATTTTCTCACTCAAAACCTTAAAAATAGGCCAAATAGGATTCATACGCCATCTATGGCGTATGGGTCCCACAAGGCCTATTTGGAGAGAGAAAGTGTGAGGGAGTTAAGAAATTAAGTCTATTTGAGGTCTATGTCATGATTTTGGTTAAAATATGCCTCAATATGCACAATATAGGGTCTTAGGGGCCTATTAATGATAATATTAAGGTCATAAATGCAAGAGGACCCAAAATTCAATGTGAAAGTGTAAATAAATACATTTTATAACATCAAATTAAGAAAAAATCAAGTCAATTTAGCTTAGAAGGGTCCAAAATACCATGTGAATGTGTACAACACATTACAACACTAGATAAGGTCCATTTGGTTTACAAGCCTCCTAAATTTAATGTGAAGGCATGAATAAGTAAATTTCACAACATTAAATTAAGGAAAAGATAGGTTTATGTAAATTTACAAGGGCCAAAAACCTAATGTGGATGTGTAAAACACATCACAACACTAGATCAAGGTGATATCAAGTCCAATTTGTCATTAATTATTCCTAGATTAAGTGTGAAAATGTGAACAATGACATTTTTTGACACTATATTTAGCCCCCACTTTAGTGAGAGGATGGACTTGCTTCAAACTCACTAAAGTAGACATTCAAGAGGGGTCCAATCGTACTAGTACAGATGGTCTAGGATAATAGAGATCAAGGAGGTGGTCAAGCCCCAGGATCCAAGATCCTACGTCAAGTTGACATAAGCACAAAAAGGACACACATAAGGTGTATGATATGTAGCAAAACAAGATACGCGAACATACAATTTCAATAACTAAACGAAAGAAAAGAAAAAAACAAAAAGAGGTGGATGAAGCCTTAGACCATTTATCCAACACGATGTGGATTAGATCTAAGTTTTTTGTCCAAAGATGCACACTCACTCTAAGGAAATGAAACTTTAGGTTGTCAGCTTAGAGGTGAGTAATCCAAGAGGGTGAGACACATACACACATGACCGGTATGTGCTCACCACACACACTCAAGTGGCTAAGGGAAAGTCATGACTTGAATCAGCTTCCTGTCAAACCATGCCAAAGTTATACCTCATGATAACTTTGATAAGGCGTTGGACACAACAATGAACTTCAAGCTTCATGAGGCAAGAAAAACTTCATATGCTTGAAACTCATGAACAAACAAGATGGCTCCACAAGCAAGCAAGGTGTGTTATGCAAGGTGGCCATATAATAGGTATTGTAAATGAAAAATAGTGTAAGGAATGTTCAAAGGGATTTCGCTTAGTTCACGTAAGGTCTCTTCTTAGGGGACATCATGCCTAATGTCTCCAAGAGAGGACAAGTCAAAGAAATATCACACTCTTGGAGGAAATAAAAGCCAATGACACCACCAAGAAAATGACACATCACAAGGAAAAAGAAAATTGCACAGTGAAACATGAGTGTTGATGTATGCCCCCACTTTAAAGCGGTTGCTAACACCATTATTGTGAGTAATTTCTTTAAAGTAGAAGAATACATGAAAGCTTATTTGGAAATCCCTATGCCAAGTCATATGTTTCTAAATCAAACTACATCATGAATAAATATGTCACATGCGAACCAACTTAAGGCATGTTTTCCACATCCCAAGCTTTCTCTTATATGTACATGAAAGGCAGTCAGCTATCCAAAAGAGACAACAAAAAGTGACATAGAAGGAAAAGGATACCTAGCCCATTTTTCCACTTAGTGTAGGACAAGGATGAGCTGAATAGGATGAAAATACTAGGTGCTTCAACACAAGGAAGAGCACCACAATCCTTAAGATGTTGAATTTTGTTACTTAAAGCCTTACATTCATTAATAGAATTACCATGAACTCTATTATATGCACAAAATGAACTCTTGTAGTGAAATTTATTTTGTGTTCTTGGAGGGAGAGATATCAGATGATCTTGGAGGAGTCTTGTCAATATACTCTCTTGATCAAAAGTAGAGGATGTTTCATTATTTTGCGACAAAGATATCTCTTGCTTAGTACAAGATGTCATACTTACACAAGACTCTTTAGATTGTGAGATTTTGTTCTCTCCTTTACATGAGGGTGTAAAATCTAAAAAAATCAAGTCATTAGTGTTTTGCATGATGAAATTAACATTAAGCGAGGATTTCATTGTTTCTTTCAAAGGATAACAATCAAAACCACTAGTGTTTATCAATTTAGGGTGCACTACTATTAAAGTTAGCTTAGAATAATATTTTGTAAGAGTTTTGATATTAAGTTAAGTCTTGTTTGTTTATTTCAAAGGATAGTAACCAAGAACACTAGTATTTTCTTGCATGTGAGGCTCTATAGGGACATGGATACCTTGTTCTCATAACCAGTGGAGGTGAGTGTCAAAGAAGAACCTTAGTTGTTCACAAGACTATTATAGTCTAAAATGTAACTTGATATAATACATTCATGTATTTGATGTAAAGTGTATAATGTAATGACTTTGATGCCTTATGAGCCAAGTCAAACCTGATATTGTAATTTTAATTTTGAAGTGAATATATGAATCATTGACTCATTTTAAATGGACATGTGTAGCTATGATTGACTTGAGCCACTAATTATGTCTTTTTAACTTGGAATATATTCATGTGTCATTTGCAATAATGTTAATTAAGTAATAATTTAGGATGAGTTATTACATTTGGTATCAGAGCTTAGGGTTCAACTCTAGGCCTTTTGAGTCTACCATAGTTTGACTAGGGATAGTTGACCCTTCACCAAAATTTAGTTGTCTTGAGAATTGATCAAACCAGGATTAAATGCAGGAATGGGAAGGTTGAAGGTAGGATGAAGGAAAGGGAAAACTATTAGAACCTCATGTAAGAATGATGTAAAGGAAGAAAATGCCAAGAAGGAGGTTCAACCAGAAATTCTCGATGATGAAACTCTAGCTTAGACTCTTAGACGACTCAAGCTAGAGAGAGGCTTGAAGATTGAGGATAAGTGAACACCTAAGATCAAAATGTTTTTCGCAATCTAGGATTGGCCTCTAGGGTGTGGACCCAATACACCCGATGAATAAAGAGAAAAAGGAGAGCATGCATGCTCAACTCTCCTCTTCTGTAAAGTTTGATGTAAATTCAGATGAGGACCCAGAGAAATGTACTCTTTCTGATGCCAAGAAATCAGAATGATGTAATAAGAATCCTATTGTAAATAAGGGTCTATTGAATCTATGAGATGGGGTAAAATCAAATAGCATAGAGTAGTGACAACCAACACTACTAAGCTATAAAACCACATCAAACAAGAGAAAAACAAACAATAAGGAATTAAAATGAAATCATTCATGAATAAACACTCCCCATTGTGGTTGTTTCACTTCTCTTGTCTCTCCTTCTTCTTCATATGCCAATATTGCCCTTAGATTTTTTGCTAAAGTTGTACAAATACCTGCAAATAGTAAGCAAGAAAGTTGGAGATAATGGTTGTTAAGGACAAAGCGAAGGGGTAAGGCTAGTTTTATAGACAACCTTTCAAATGGACAACTAAGATTAATCCTCTAGAAGGATTCCAAGATCAATGGTGGAGGATGCATGAGAGGGAGGTTATGAAATGGATGGTCAAGATTAAACTTCTAGAAAGATGCCAAGATTAATGGTCTAGAATTGATGCACCAAGAATATGCCATGCATGGAAAAGCTATGATGCTGATGGCTATGACACCTGACGGCTATTATAGACATGCAAGACATACAAGCTATGACAAAAATGAATATTATGACAAGCGATTATGACAGAGTATCTTTGACCAAGTGGTGCATAAATAATTTATTTCAAATTATTTATCAAAAAAATGGAGGAAAATGACAAGTGAAGTAAATAATTTATTCAAATTATTTATTTGGAGGAAAATGAAAAATGGGCATTTAATTAAAATGATTATTCCACCATTTAGTTAAATAAGAGGAAAAATGGAAATAAAGTGTCCATTAAATAATTAACTTAGATTAATTATTTAATAAGGAAAGATGACAAGGGAATAGTTAAATAATTATCCATAGAAGAATTAAAAGACCATGAATAGTTAAATAATTAATGGTAATTATTTAACTATAGATGAAAGGTGATAAAATAATTAAATAAATAATAATTTATTTAACTATTGAAGAAGAGGGGGAAATTAGTGACACAATTAATTAATTTAATCGATCAGGATAGAAAAGAGATTAGGAAGTGAATTAATTAAATAATTAAAAATTATTTAATTAATAGAGGAATATGATCAAGCCTAATTAAATAATTAAAATTATTTAATTATTAGAGGATGATGACCAAGGAAAAATGTTGCTCGCAGACTTAGGACATTTTTTAGTGCCTACATTTTTCCCCTCTTTGACATAATGCAGTTCATCATGTTGTGTCAAAGAAATTTAATTCTAAAATATGCCCCAGTGAAAGTAGGGTACAGGTATGCCCCCTCGAGAGGACATGTGGGTTCAAACAACGCAAATGTGCTCTCAAAATGGATGATAAGACTAGAGGATGAAGGATAGAAGAAATGTTAGCATGAAAGGGATGGATGTTAGCGTGAAAGAGAAAGGAGGATGTAGATGGAAAGATAGATAGGAGATGATAAGGGAACCAACTTTCATGCTTACATTTTTATAATTATCATCATTGAGTGTAAAAATGTCACAAATGGACCACAAACACCATGGTATGATATAGACCAAGGTGTGCAAGATGACCATTTAGGAGAGACAAGCTATCAAAAGACAAATTCAACAGACAAGGAATGCCCTAGCTCATACTAAGGACCCAATTGTCCTAGTCTTTTTGCCAAGATAAGCCACAAACAACAAACAAAGAAAAGAGGCCATGATCCATCATCATCCCTCTAAATGCATTGATAGGACATCCTCGAGGAGACTAGTAATATGACCTAGAATCAATCAAGATAATAAGACAATTCCATCCCAACAAAGTGTTTGCCATGATAGTGCTTTCCAATGGTAATGATGAGATCGTTTGTTTGACCAAGATAACTGACTTCATTGATAGGTTGACCCAGATTGATTGATAATTAACAAAGGTTGACAAATTGATCTGATCAATAGGTTGAAAAAGATTGATTGATAAGTTGACAAAGGTTGACAAGTTGATTTGATTGAGGATGATTTTTCCTGACCTCAGGAAGGACACATCCTGACTAGGGAAAGATTGATTGAAAAGATTGACTAGATTACTTGATTTGATATAGTTCACAAGGTTTGATTGATAATTATTGTGCCTGACCTCAGGAAGGACACATCCCGACTAAGGCAATATGGATTGACAAGATTGACAAGATTGGTTGATTTGATACAAGTGACAAGGTTTGATTGATAATGATTGTGCCTGACCTCAGGAAGGACACATCTTGACTAAGGAAAGATTGATTGACAAGGTTGATAAGATTGATTGATTGTTTGACAAAGATTGATTGATATGACCAAGTGATGTGACGATACCCAACTGTAGGAAGGACACATCCTATTTAAGGAAAATGACACATCTGATAAAGTTGATGAATTGATAAATGTTGAAAAGGAACCTGACTACAAGAAAGACACATCTTGCTTAAGGTAAATGATCAAATTGACAAAGTCTAATCTTAGGAAGGACACATCCTGATAAAAGACAAAAGATAAGATCAAATGAGACAAATGACATAATGCCCCATTCTGATTGAATGACCAGTTTGGTTGATTGATGATAGGATGATTGATTGATGAAATATTTTGTTGGTTATGTGTGTTTTTTGATCAAGATGGTTTTGTTTTGACGAATGATTGTTTTCAGACCAAGGACTTGACCAGACCCGACAAACCCTAAGGGACTTGACCTAGGGGGCCTCAAAGGCTCATCAATAGATGGAATTTCCTACGTAGCAATGCACAGAGACCTCATAGTTTGACACAGCTTGACTTTGTCGAATTTGAGAAAATACTGAGTCATGATTTTATTTGGACGACCTAAAAGGACTAACCTAATGCCTCGGGGGCTCATTTAAGATGAACCTTTCCTACGTAGAAAATGTGTAGAGGCAACATATTTCAACCCTACTAACATAAACTAACTCAAACTTAGACTCAGACTCTATTTTTGGAATTTTTGAAGTTTTATGCTATTTTTGGATTTTGAATTTTTATGATTTTTTAAAGATTTTTTCAAGACATTTTATGATTTTTATGGATTTTTTTGAAGTTTTCTAAATTGTTTTTTGGATTTTTGGATGTTTTATGAGTTTTTGGATTCTTTTGATGTTTTATGATGCTGATATCATTTCTGATGAAGACACAAGTCAAGGAATTTCCCCCAGTTAGGTGCGAGACCAATTTATTAGGTGCAAAGGGGTAGCGGAAAACACAAAAGATGATCAAGATACCCAAATGTTGGTGGTTCCTAGGCCATGGAAGGATGACAAATTTTATTATGATGGAGTGACATGTGTGTCTAGATGAGAAAAAGGTTGGAAGACTAGATGGAGTGACAGTAGAAAAAAGGAGTAGAAACTAACTACGCATGACACCTATTTGCCAGGTTTTCACCATGGTACTTATCCAAAGTGCCACCAAAGTGGTTTTCACTTTTGGAAAAAATATTTATCTTGACTATTTTTTTGGTGTCACCAAGATGCCTGTTTGCCAGGTTTTCATTAGGGTGACTACTTTTTTTCTTTTTATTTTTTATTTTTTTATTTTTTGTATTTTTGACTTTTTAAGGGGATACTCTGAGAATCAGATGTAGTACTTGCAGATATGCATGTTGTTGATAGTTTTAACAATGGCTCTCCTTTACGAGTAGAAAACTGATAAGCCTCTGATCCACATGATGTTGTGATGATGCTTTGATTCTGTTGGGATGATCATGATAGATGAAAGGACCTGATTTGGATGAGGAGTGCAAGTGGAAAATATGAAAGGTGATAGATGTGGCGGATGAAAGAGGCTATGGTATGATCCATAATGTGCACACTTTGTGGGCCATTAGGCTTCAAATTAGGAGTTTGGGCAACTGATGAACTAGAGTATGTGAAAGGGTCATCGTCAAAGTTACATTGAAAAACATTGCCAATGCAAGTGGAAAGATGTGATGAATACATAAGTATGGATGGATGAAATGGGATGTATGTAATGAGTGAAAGTGATGGTGGAGACATGGGATCAACAAGCTCTTATTTTGGGATTTTTCTTTGATATATTCTCTAAATTATTTTTGATGGAGAGGCATAGTTGGAGATCAATTCTTTCTTACTTTCATTTGTTTGATAGATGTCCCCAGTTATTTTGATGAAGAGGCACAATTTTTCTTTCTTTCATTCTTGACTTTTACTTGTATTTTTGACATGTCCAATAGCTTTTAAATTTGTCTAAAGCGCTTTTCTTGATCATTCTTCTTTTGTATTCTTTCTTTTGATATTGGATCTCCATTTGTAAAAGGAACTTTCACCTTTAATTCTTGAGCTTTATCTTTATTCTTTTCTTGAGATATGACTTGTTGATCCATGTCTATAATGCGGATGGATGTGAGTGAGATAGGTGAGATGTATAGAGTGATGAGAATGTTTGGTGTATGACAAGGAGTGGAAATTCCATCAATGGAGTATTTGGGACTATCCTTTTTGGTACTATTAGTGTCAAAGGAGGCTTGCACATCCTTAACGACTTGGCAAGATAGCTTAGTAGCGGCGACAATAGAAAATGCATATCCTAGCCCAAGCTATGTGGGATGGAAGGATGATGACTGGGTATCCTCAGTAGAGTCATGATGAAAGGATGGGTTATCATAGATTTCTTGGTCAATCATGGGGCTATCATGAAAAGATTGAGTGGAAGCAGATAGGGAAAAGGAAAATATATCATCAGGATCCCAAAAGGTTTCACTCCAAGAAAGGCCATATTTTTGCATTCCTTTTGCAACTCTCTTGACATCAACATTGTCTTTTGCTGGTAAATTATCCATATGATATTCTCCACATCCTATATCACATACTTGGACCTTAGGGTTTGATGGTGCGATGAATAAATTGGGTGATTTGATAAGAGCAGATGGATCAATGTAATGGGATGGAGTGGTGGATGAAGTGGAAGATGAGGCCTCTCAATTGATGGGAACTTGGCATTTAGTAGTTCCTTTGAGGTTGGTACAATATTGGAAAGGATTAGGGTCACTTGGAATAGTGAATTTAGTGTCATTGTGTGGGAATTTGAGGCATTGATGATAGGTGGATGGAATAGCTCTCATGGCATGAATCCATGGGTGGCCAAGGAGGAGATTTTAATGTAAGTATAGATCCAAGATGTGAAACATTGTGTCCTGTACGGCCGGGCCAACTCTTACTGGGAGTGAAATTATGCCTTCAGAAGATTGCTCGACATCATCATAAGCTTTGATCATGATTTTCTTGGTTGGGTCAATGCAATTCTTAGAGTATCCCAATTCCTTCACCAGTTTTAGTGAGCAAATATTTAGGCCTACTCCACTGTCTACTAGGACTCATCTAATCTTGTGGGTATTAATGCATACTTCTAGGTGTAGGGGACTGTTATGGTCAGATTTTGGTGTCGAAAAGTCTTGTTCAGAGAAGGTGACGTGGTGCGGCATAGCAAGGTATCCAACCATGGCCTAAAATTCATTAACATATAGGTTTGTGGGAACAAAGGCTTCTCACAGGGCTTTAGCGAGGATTGCTCTATGTTGTGGTGAGGTGTGAAGGAGTTCCAAGATAGAGATTTGTGTGGGAGTTTTTCCTAGCTACTCTATGATTTTATATTGGCCTTTTGGTTGAGGATTTGTGGATGGATCTGGAATAGTTATCTTGTTTCTGTGGGTAGTGACAACACAATCATATTTTTGGTTGTTTATGGTGATGATAGCAATGCAATCATCAAGAGGTGTCACATTCAAAATGATGGTACTGTAATCATGCTTGACAGTTGCATAGTTGGTGTTGTTGGTATTCCCTGAACTAGAGGCTTTTCCTTTATCATGGTCTTGCAAAGGGGTCTTGAATATTGTATGATCAGCATTTTTTTTTCCTTGTGAATTGTTGATTGAAATGGTTTGATCCTAGATAAGGTCTTGAATGATGTTTTTGAGTGTCCAGCATCTAGATGTCCTGTGTCCTTTTGTGCTTTGATATTCACAATATTCATCATCTTTCCACCAATCTGGTTTGATCAAGGAAGGTTCATAATTCTTGGTGTCTGGCGGTATAGTGACATTAGATTGCAAGAGTCATTTAAGCATTTATTTGATGGGTTCACCCAAGGGGATGTATGTTCTCTTGGTACGGGGAGGACCTCTTCTTTGTTGGGTGCTTTGGATAGCATGCAATGTTTGGTTTTGTACTTGTGCTAGGGTACTTGGTGTATTGGATGTACTTGATGAAGAAGAACCTTTAAGTTGAATGATTAGCCCTTTGGTTACCAATTTGGCATCAGCAACTCTGTCGTTTGTGACATTTTTGTTTCGGGACTAGTATTTTCCTATGTCATTGTTGGGTTTTTGATTGTCTTTGTTTATCTTGACTAGTCCTCTAGTGATAAGGTCTTTCTCAATAAGGAAAACCTTTTCAAGAATATCTTCAAAGGTTGTGCAACATTGGATTTGAATTTGACTCATTAGCTCTCTATTAAGGTTTTCTACAAACATGGTGACAAGTTGTTTTTTAGGAATATGACAAGGGAATTTGATAACCAAGCCTCACTATCTTTGGTAGAATGAGGTAAGTGACTCCCCATATTCTTGTTTGGTTGTGCTCAATGTTGTAAGGGTGACATCATTTTTAATGTTAAAGGAAAAATGATTGATAAATTTGTCGACTAGCTCACCCCATGTTCTGATGCCTTGTGGAAGATGTGAGAACCAATCTAAGGCTACCCCTGTAAGACTTCATGGGAATAATCTCATCAAGTAGGTGGGGTCATATGAAACTTCCATGCATGTTGTATTGAATTCACTAATGTGTTCCATCAGATCCCCTATTCCCTTATATTTGGGCAATGGTGGTATTGTGAAATGCGGGGGATAGGGCGGCATGTATAAGTTTCAATCAAATGGAAAAGGGCACAATTCCTCCATAGAATATGTCTTCTTGTTGGTTCCTAATTGAATGTTAGCCATTTGTTCTTCAAGAGTTTGCATGTGTTGGATCAAATAGTCTGCAAGGGATGATGTGTTTTTTTGATGTGAAGCAATAATGTTGGCATTGAGGTCATGTTTTGGGTTTGGATTTTGATTGATGTTTTCTAATATGACACCTTGATTGTTTTATGGATGTGAGTTATTTTGATTTGGAATGAAATTGGTGTTTAAGTTGGTTCCAAAGATCATGTTTGTATTTGGTATGGCATTTTGGAGTTGGTGTTCTAGACACATAAAAATGACCTAGGCCTGCAAGCTTTATTTTTCACATTTTTCTTCCTAGCATAATTAAGACATTTTAATTATGTCCTTAGTCCACCTTCGACTATTAATTTTTTTTATTGATAAAAGTTTATTATTTTAATAATACCTTCGACTATTAATTAAATAATTCATAATTATTTAATTAATTCATGTCTTTTTATTCTTCATGATTATTAAATAAATAAATTTTATTTATTTATTCAATACATCACTAATTGTCTAAAGTCTTCCCATAATTAAATAAATTTGTTAATTTATTTAATTATCTTTATTCATTATGTCCTCCTAATTAGTAAAGAAATAAATTTTATTTATTTATTTATTTAATACGCCACTAATTCTTAAGTCTTCAGATTATAATTAAATAGATTCTTTAAATTTATTTAATTATTGGTCACCTTCTCTAATTAAATAATTATCTTTAATTATTTAATTTGACATTTCCCTCTTTTAGTAAATAATTTAAAATAATTATTTACTGTCATGTGGTCCCACCTTTTGAATCAAATTAATTTTTAATTCAAAATAGTCTTTTTCCTCAAAAATTAAATAATTTTCATTTATTATTTGATTTTCTAGCCACCTCTTTCTGTGCCAATCTTATCTCTTGTCACATACATTGTCAACCCTTGATTTGATTTTCTAAAAATCAATCTTGTCCATTCATTTCAAATTTGACCTAATGTTTCCCTAACCCTAATTGTGGGTTGTCAAATTATATCTTGTCCATTGATTCTAGGGAACTTGTCAACTTTTGATCTTGGCCATTCCCTCAAAATTGCCTTTTCTATAAAATGGCAATTTTGGTCTCATTTTGTCACCTCATGCTATCTAGATCTCATGCAGTCTTGTTTTAGGAACTCTTGTCATTTTTTTGCAATCTTGTCATTTTGGCTCTTGTCATAGGAATATTTACATTTTATTTTGCATAATTTAGACATAGTTTAGATGCTTACTAGTTGCATTATAGCTTAGTATTGCATGTAGTCACTCAAATCCTTGAATATTTGCTTAGGGCTTGTCATTGTCATTAGATTTCTCACATCAAATATGAGGGAAACATCACATTTGCAGCAAGTTGAGAGGATATAATTGAGGTCAGCCATGGAGAATGAAGACATTTTGGTGAGATTGTTTCATTTTTTTCATTTGTTTCTTTTGCACTTCACTATCACTTTGGGTTTTTATGTTAATGCTTTAATTTGCTAACCCTAGGAAAATTCCCATAGTTACATTGGTGAACCCGATGCCAAAACCGTGCATATTTTGCTTTTTTGTATGATATTTCTCTATTTTGTAGGTACAGGTACGGCCACAACACATTTTCTTTGTAGAATAATGCATCTGATATTTCGTGACGCATTTGCTATCTAAAATGACACATTTTCTCTACTGCGACGCATACGCTTTGCATAGTGACACATTTGTTTGGCTACAATGCATTCAACTTGCAGGTTGCCACATTTGTTTGACAGATTCTAGAACACAGAACTGGGAAACATTTGCTTCCCAAAATGACACAATCACTCTACTGCGACGCATTCGTTTGGTAATCTTTTTCTCTCAGGTTTTTCCAAATTTGACTTGATTTCTTTTTGCATTCTGATTTTCCTTTCTACAATCTATATTTTAGGAATTTTCTAGTTACTAATGAGTTGTAGCATGTGGCTTTTGAGTCTTTCGTGGGTCCAAGACATCTTCTTTGTGAAACTACTAACTTGTGGTTCTGTAGGCTCAATTGTCCAAGGCTATTACTTTGAAACATTATGTTTTTTGATTTCTAGATTAGAAAACACTTCAATTGGTGCACTAAAAAGAAAATTGCTTGTCCTTTGCTTGATTGTGTTTGGGGTGGTAGGTGATTATGCTCTCACCTTGTGCAAACTAGGTGATCAGAAAACCAAACCCATCCATTTTTTGTGTTTACCTTGATTCGATAATCAAAGTATCCTCTCTCCTTGCTCACTTGTGTGATCCTGGGTGTAAGAGAAATGGTTATTGACTCTGGAATTTGGGCCTTCCTTGGTGGGAAAAAGTACTCACCCCAAGGAAAATCAAACCGACAATGGAGCTCTTTGTCCAAGCTACCCCCGACCGATATATAAATGTGAATCCTAAGGGAAAGCCTAGGATTACGAGTGCAAATGTGTCATATAGAAAAATTAGGATTCCTCAAAACCCTCTTGAGTGTAACCACTTCAGGTTGGAATCCCTCATTTAACAGAGCTTAATATTTTTCCCTAGGTATGGCCACTCGAATGAGGGTCTCGAACTAAACACCTTTGTGTAATAGCCAAAATCCTTCTATTTGCTAGTGCAACAATAGTCATTGTGAAGGCATCCACATTCTCATAGTTCTTAGTAGAGGTGATCAACTTGCCATGGGAGATTTATGGGGGTTGGAAGCTTGGTTCACCTAAGAAGTAGTGCACTGTAAGGGGTATCCCGTGCAACCAAGCTTCTAGAATCACACGCTAAGAATAAGTGTGGCTAGAAAACCCACGCAAAATCTAGCTAATATTGTCCTAGCCTAACCTAGGATAATGCTTGTCTTCATTGTGCTTTCTTCAAAAGACAAAATATTGTGTTTTCCAAGTTTTTTCAAACATTCAAACAAAACAAGACATCACTTTCAAATATAGAAACAAACAGTCAACCTCAAAAAACTTAGAATTTTGACCAAAATTGCAAACAAATCAAACTTTTTGCTTTATGCACTGCATCTAACATGATGCATTCTCTCTGCTGTACCGCATTCGCCTTGCAGAACATCGCATTCAATCTATCAAAACACATTTTCCTTGTAGAAAACCATATTCACTCTATCAAAACACATTCACCTTGCAAAACACTGCATTTTCGTGGTTCGCACCGCATTTTCTTATCAAAAAGTTGCATCTGTAATATTGAGCTTCACTTGCTTCCTGTAACACTGTATTCATTGAAATCAAGCCACATCCGCTATACTACGACACATTTGTGACCTGAAACGGTGCATTCACTAACAAAAACAAGACTCTGTCATAGACCAGAAGCCGAAGTCAATCTTGTCCAAACCATCCATAAACATCTTTTTCCAAAAGCATTTTGTCAAAACCAGATCAAAAAATTGCTCAAATCTCTCATTTCTTGCACACTTTAGCTTGCATGTTACCATAGGGTCATCTTTTCAAATTTTAGTCTCATCCTTAGGCCTCACCATTTTCATTTTCAGTCATAAACCAACTCTTAGGTCCTCATTTCACTTGCATACTTTGGAGTAGGAAAAGCTTACCTCACTTAGCAAAATATTGACTTTCAAAAGTAGGTTATCATTGGACTTAGTCATCATTATCTTCTTTAGTCATTGTCCTTTTGTGAGATTTTTCCAACTCAAAAGTCTAGTTAGGAAACCTCACTTTTCATTTTGTCCTTGTCATTTAGTCCTTCAAACAAGTCCTTTGATATTCCAAAATTGAGACATAGATCAAGCATAGGGTGGTTAAGCAACCTTCATCCAAATCATTTAGACCTTTTCATTTTCATACTTTAGACATTCAATTCATTTTAGTCCTCACCTTACATATCTTATCCTTAAAAATCCAAAAATATTGTCATAAATTTCATCATAGTCATCATTTGGCATCTAGACTTTGCATTGGTCATTTCCTTAGTCAACATTTTCATATTAGTCTTCATTGTCACCTTAGAATTTGGCATCCTATCTTGACAATTTTATCACCTTGCATTAGTCATTTCCCTTAGGAAAACATCATTTTTCATTGTCATCCTTTATCAAAAAAAAAAAAAACATAGTCTTGCATTGTCATCATTTATCAAAAATCAAAAAATATAGTGTCATTTAGTTGTCATTTTCATGCTCTTCCTAATTTGAGCAATACCTTATATGGTTGAGACTAGGCTTCAAAGAAAAACAAGGAAAATGGATAATTTTGGAAAAGGCAAAAATACCTACATCTTTTCCAATGACATGAATCAAAACATGAACCAAGACACATCTTTCATAAATCCTTTCAGCAAAATGAACATGACATAGATTCATCATGGAACCCTTTTGAACCTTTCATGCAAAGAGACCAACATGGACATGTATACGTAGAAGACTTAGCAGCTGTAGTGAAAAATCCTAACATAGCCTCCTTTGTGGAAGACTTAATCTTACATGACCCTCAAAGATATCTTTACATGCTCTTAGACCAAGGGGTTAAGTTACCACGTGGCTTTGACATTAAAATTTTGAGACCAACATCACCCGACCATAATGCCAACAATACAAACAACATGCTCAACACTAGTCAACCTCAAAACAATACAAGCAATGCTTTTGGTGGTGTTACCTCACAAATTTCCACAAGTAATTTTAATGCTACCTCCCATGACACAACCAATCAAAACAATTCCAATTCAATCAATGCAACATCCATAGGAGGGACACCAACCATGTCACAAGTGTTGGAAATTGTGCCTCAACTTGCTGGCTTGTATCTCTGTTAAAGACTTGGTAGATTTACCCTTTTTTGATCTTCTTTATCAGCCTATCGCCCAAATCCTAAATCTTGGAACCTTGTCGTACAGTTCAAAGGTTTCTTAACTTCCTGACTGGTCGATCTCCTTCAATGTCGCGGTGTTCGGGATTTTCCTAACCTACTGTGGAAGTTGTAAGTTTGTGTTTTCTCTGATTGAGCGACAAGCCGACAGATGTGGGTACCACTTGGAATTCTGGGAGACTTGTTGAGAATATTGTAGATTCCCAGCTTGATTCTCCAGAAATGTACAAGTAGTGAACGCGTGTCATGGCACTGGAGATCACAAGGAATGACCAACAGTTCGATGCGATGGTCAAATGCGGTGTACAAGTAAGTTGGTAATAAAAGGACTAACATGTGGATACCTAAAGTCTTCGGGCTTTTATTTATAAACTAATGACTACTAATATTCTGTGTGAATGTGGGATATTGTCAATGGTTGAGCTTCTTGGAATTCCTAGCAATAGTGATGGTCTTGCCGATAGTTTTGCAATGGACACCGGTGAGAAGTCTTGCCGATAGAGTTGGTCTGGCCGATGGTTTTGCATTCGATATGATCTCTTGCCAATGGATAGTTGGTTTTCTTGTGATATCGGGGAAACTTGTTTTATTATCGGTCTGACTTCTTAGGGTGTTGCCAATACCTTTGGTCTTGCCGATAGCTATGTGTTCGGTAATTTTGGCATTAGGGAGACAGTCTAGTGTCTCACTGACATGCGATTCAGTTAAACTCTTTGACCGAACGTCTATCCTATGTGGTGTGTTCTGAGCCAATGAGAGAAGTGGAATGTGAACCGTTGGAAGTTGAATAGTTGTGACTATTTTGTTGTGGAAAATGAACAGGCCGTAAGTAGAATGGATTAAACTCTGCAATGGTTGATGAAGAGATAATTGTGAGATGATGAAAGTGTTTCTCGACTAAACATAGATTTGATCTGAGTGGGTTCATTGTATGCGTCTGAGAGCATTGTGAGATTAATGTTCTGTACAAGATTGATCAGTGAATGTTGCTGCTATAAAATTTACGTCAGAAAGTTAATTCTGATCTTTGTATGTAATTTTATTTACTGTAATACAAAGAGGCTTTTCTTGGTGTGGTGGGTTTTTCTCCCATAAGGGTTTTCCCACATAATTTTGGTGTCCAATTGTGTATGTGTTCATTTCTCTTTTCTGTTAATTCTTTTCAAGTGTATCTTATTGAACTATAATTGCAAAATTTAAAGTCATATCTGCATTCTTCCCTGAGGTTTTGGCATTAGGAGAGTTTGTTCCGCACCTAAGCTTTCCTTACAAGTGGTATCATAGCCTGTCTAGTTGTGTTATCCTTGTGGGTATGTTGGGTTTTTTGTGTCAATTATGTTCAGTGGAAGTCTTGTAGAAGTCTAGTAATTTGAATTATAGATTAAGATGTCAAGCACATCAGGAAAGATTGAAATTGAGAAATTCAATGGCAGCAATTTTGAGTTGTGGAAACTTAAAATGGAAGATCTGTTAGTTGACCATGATATTTGGCTTGTTGTGTCTAGAACGAAACCTACAAGAATGAAGCAAGAGGATTGGGACCCCGAAGATCGAAAATCAAAGGGGCTAATAAGGCTCTATTTAGTAGACTTTGTTCTTCTAAATGTTCATGAAGAAAAGACTGCATCTTCTTTGTGGAAAAGACTGGGAGCTATTTATCAGGGAAAATCCTTGGTGAATAAGTTGTTCTTGAGAAAGAAGTTGTACTCTTTGAAAATGTAGGAAGGAGCATCTGTTGCTGATCATTTGAATGCTTTCAACATGCTGATTGGTTAGTTAGCATCTATGGGTGTGAAGATTGATGAAGAAGATCATTGTATGCTATTGTTATGTTCTTTGTCAGATTCTTGGGATCACTTGGTGATGTCTATTGGGAGTACGACATCCACTTTTAAGATGGAAGATGTTGTTGCTTCTTTGTTATCAGAAGAGATGAGAAGAAAATCTTCTGAGATGGCGAAGGAGGCTCTTGATGTTAGAGGTAGATTGAAAGAAAAAGGCAAGAAGAAGGAAAAGAAGTCCAAATCAAAATAAGAAGGGACATCAAAGTCTCCTGGAAAGAAGTCCAAGGTGAAGTGTTGGAATTGTGGGCAGCCTGGTCATGTCTGAAAGGATTGCAAAGAGGAGAAAAAGAAGAAGAATAAGAATTCTTCTGACAATGATTCTTCTCAGAGTGATGCAGACACTTTCATTGTAGCCTTGGCTACTCAGACATTAGATGATGTTTGGTTGATTGATTGTAGAGCATCTTTCCACATGACATCTCATACAGATTGGCTCACTAAGTATGAAAAATATGATGGTGGAAGGGTGTATTTGGCAAGCGATCCATCTCTGGAAATAGTTGGTCGTGGAAGAGTCAAAATTCAATTTCCTGACGGAAGAGTGAAGGGAATCAATGATGTAATGCATATACCAGGTCTCGCTCAAAATTTACTATTTGTTAGTAAGTTGAATGATGTTGGAGTGCAAGTCACACTCTCTTGAAATGGTTGTAAAATGACTAGAGGCTCAATGGTGCTAGCTAGGGGTGCTTGTATTGGTACCTTGTATAAGCTGGATGCATTTTTTGTGCAATGCAATAGTGTCTCTGCAAAGTCACAGAAGGCTACTCATGGAGAAAAGGAGGAAAAAGTTCCTGATAGTACAAACTCTATGGAAGTTAAACTTCCAACAAAAAAGACTATGCTCTGGCATCATAGGCTAGGCCACATTGAAGAAAAAGGTTTAAAAACCTTGAAAAATAAAAACTTGGTTGAAGGGCTTGATGATTGTAACCTTGAATTCAAGTTTTGTGAACATTGTATATATGGTAAACAACACCGTGTTTCATTCTACTCCAATCCTCACAAATCTTCTGGTTTACTTGATTACATCCATTATGATGTTTTTGGTTGAGTAAATGTTCCTTCTTTTTCTAAATCAAGATATTATGTATTGTTCATTGATGATTATTCAAGAAGGGCATTTGTTTATTTTTGAAAAGTAAAGAAGAAGTGTTCAGTCATTTTAAGAAATTTAAAAATCTTGTGGAAAATCAAATTGGAAGAAAAATAAAAATTTTAAGGACTGACAATGGCAGTGAGTTTTGTTCTGATGAGTTCAAAAGGTACTGTAAAGATCATGGGATTAAAAGACATAAAACTACACCCTACACTCCATAGAAAAATGGAGTTGTTGAAAGGTTCAACAAGATAGTAATGGAAAGAGCACGAAGTATGCTAAGAAGTGCTAGCTTGGATGAGAAGTTCTAGGCTGAGGTAGTTGCAACAACATGTTACTTAATAAACCATTCTCCTAATTCCGCTCTTGTTGAGAAAAAACATCTTTGGAAGCATGGTTTAGAAAGAAGCCCTCTCTGAGACACATTCGTGTCTTTGGCTATGAGGCATATGCATATGTGCCAAATGAGGGTATGTGCAGGATCATCATGGAAAAAAAAGGCCCTTAAGTGGCAAAAAAATTAGAAAAATCGGAGTTAGGAAACTTGACGTAAAAATTTGAATAAGTTATCTATATTATTTAAAAAATATGTAAGAATATAATCTGTAGAAAATTGAATGTAGTTTCTAAACTACTAGGTTTGTTTAAAAAAAATCTATTTAGTGAAAATTTGAAATTTCAATGTAGTGGTACTTAAATTTCGGGGAAAAATAAGTAGGTGTTTGTCGACCACCCTAACCAAAATAAAATGATAATATTTTTTATAATATTTTAGATATAATTAGAGGACACATGCCCATGTGAAGCATATTTTTGTATTTTTTCCAAGTAAATAATTAATTATGATTTTTTTATTACAACTTTTAAAAAATATAAAAACTTCGTATGTCGACCACCTTAATTTGGTCAAAACTTCATGAAATTCAATTTTTCTTTTTAATCCTAAAGTATGCAAAGCATAGAATGTGATGAATGTTTTGGATTCAAAAGCTGATACCGTTTGAAAGCTATAGATGTTTTAAATCCCTATCAATCAGGAACTTAGTGGTAATTTGAATAGAAAATGAATAATAATTACTTATTAAATTCAAAGTAAAGCATAATTTATATCATGGATAGCTGAGAATCTTCTTTAAAAACATTTTTCATTTCATCAATTTTGGGTAAAAAAATAGCCGTCAGCCACATACCCATCATATTGCCACTTTTTGGCCCATCATGATCCTGCACATACCCATGAAAAAAGGTCTAAATTGGAAAACAAGGTTGTTAAATTTATTTTTATTGGTTAAAGTGCTAGCATAAAAGGATACAAGCTTTGGAATCCTAATACGGAGAAGGTTCTATACAACAGAAGTGTTATTTTTCATGAGCTGAAGCCTTCTACTTTAGATCTATAGTCAGAGACAAAATCAGAAGATAAAAAGAATGTAGTTGAAATTCCTCCGACACTAGATAAAGAGGAATTGAAAATTTAAAATGTACCTGAAACTGAGGAGAGCTCAAGTAGTTCTGAGAGTTTTGAAGAAGAAGAACAACCTCAGCCTCAACCCATGAGGAGGTCAATACGTGAAAGAAAGCAACCTGATAGGTATGGGTTTTCTATGTTAGATTCTACTTGTGCCTATGCTTTAATTTCTAGCACTGATGAGCCTAGGAATGTGAAAGAGGAATTTAGAATGTTTGATTCAAAATCTTGGTTTGAAGCCATGAATGAAGAAATGGCATCATTAGAAAAGAATGGCACTTGGAGTTTGGTGCCCTTGCCTGAAGGCAGACAAATTGTTGGCTGCAAATGGGTATTTAAAAAGAAAATAGGTTTGGATAGAAATGTGGAGAAGTATAAGGCGAGGTTGGTTGTGAAGGGGTATTCCCAAGTAGAGGGAATTGATTACGGAGAAATTTTTTCTCCTGTAGCTAAGCTGACGTCTATTAGATTTATTTTGTCACTTGCAACAATGTATGACTTATAGGTTGACCAGATGGATGTGAAGACAAAATTTCTTCACGGTGACCTTGAAGAAGAGATTTATATGTCCCAGCCTGAGCACTTTGTGGAAAAAGGTAAAGAAAATCTGGTTTGTAAGTTGAAAAAATCTCTGTATCGATTAAAATAATCTCCTAGAATGTGGTACCAGAAGTTTGACACTTTTGTTTTGTCATTGGGATTTGTAAGATCAAAATCTGATCATTGTGTGTACTACAAAGCTGAAAATGATCGTGTTCTTATTATTGCTCTCTATGTTGATGATGTGTTGTTCATAGGCAATAGTAAGTTAATGATTTCTGATCTAAAATCTCAGTTGTCTGCAAAGTTCAAAATGAAAGATCTTGGTGCAGCCAAGTATATTTTGGGAATGCAAATAACCAGGGACAGGAAGAGTAGAAAACTTTGGCTTAGTCAAAGTAAGTATATTAATATTGTTCTGGAGAGATTTTGTATGACTGAGTGCAAGCAACTAGTTGTTCTAGTTTTGCAGGGAACAAAGCTATCTGTTGAAGACTGTCCAAAATATCCTACTAAGATAGAGGACATGACCAGAGTGCCTTATGCTAGTGCAGTTGGTAGTTTAATGTATGCAATGGTCTATACAAGGCCATACATTGCCCAAGCAGTGGGAGTACTTAGTCATTTTATTGAAAATCCTGGAAGGACACATTAGGATGTTGTGAAGAGAGTGTTTAGATATCTGAAGGGAACTTCAAAATATGCTTTGTGTTACCATGGCAATTTGGTTGAATCACAGAGGACTCTCAGCATTCGAGGCTATGTGGATTATGATTGAGCAGGGGACATTGACAACAAAAGATTCACTAGTGGATATATTTTCATGATGAATGGTGGTACAGATGGTTGGATGAGTAAGCAACAGGCTATAGTCGCTTTGTCCACTACAGAGGAAGAATACATGGCAGCAACACATGCATGTAAAAAATAAATCTGGTTAAAAATTTTGTGTTCTAACATTGGGTTTGATGTAGGGAAAATTACAATTTACTATGATAGTCAGAGTGCTATTTGTTTGGCAAAAAATCCTACTTTTCATTCTAGGACGAAACATGTTGATGTGCAGTATCATTTTGTTTGAGATATGGTGGAAGATGGAAAGGCCTCTTTAGAAAAAGTGGATACTCTGGAAAATGTTGTAGATGCATTGATGAAACTAGTGAGCACAGACAAGTATAGGTGGTGTGCCAGTTCGATGGGCCTTGGAGCCCATGACCTTCATTAACTTCAAGTTTGAAGGAAGCCAGTAAGTCTTCATCAAGTGGGAGATTGTTGGAAATTGTGCCTCAACTTGCTGGCTTGTATCTCTGTTAAAGACTTGGCATATTTACCCTTTGTTGGTCTTCTTTATCAGCCTATCGCCCAAATCATGAACCTTGGAACCTTGTCGTACAATTCAAAAGTTTCTTAATTTCCCGACTGGTTGATCTCCTTCAATGTCGCGGTGTTCGAGATTTTCCTAACCTACTGTGGAAGTTGTAAGTTTTTTTGTTTTCTCTGATTGAGCGACAAGCCGACGGATGTGGGGACCACTTGGAATTCTGGGAGACTTGTTCAGAATATTTTAGATTCCCAGCTTGATTCTCTGAAAATGCACAAGCAATGAACACGTGTCATGGTGGAGACCACAAGGAATGACCAACAATTCAGTGTGATGGTCAAATGCAGTGTACAAGTTGGTAATAAAAGGACTAACTCGTGGATACCTAAGTCTTTTGGATTTTATTTATAAGCTAATGACTACTAATATTCCACATCAATGTGGGATATAGTTGATGGTTGAGCTTCTTGGAAGTCCTAGCGACAACGATGGTCTTGTCGATAGTTTTGCAATGGATGCTGGTGATAATTCTTGCTGATAGAGCTGGTCTGGCGGATGGTTTTGCATTCGGTATGATCTCTTGCCGATGGACAGTTGGTTTTCTTGTGATATCGGGGAAACTTTTTTTATTATCGGTCTAACTTCTTAGGGTGTTTCCAATACCTTTGGTCTTGCTGATAGCTATGTGTTTGGGCATTTTGGCATTGGGGAGACATGGTCTAGTGTCTCACCAACATGTGAGTTAGTTAAACTCTTTGACCAAACATCTGTCCTACGTGGTGTGTTCTGAGCCAATGAGAGAAGCAGAATGTGAACCGTTGGAAGTTGAATAGTTGTGACTATTCTGTTGTGGAAAACGAATAGGCCATATGTAGAAAGGATTACACTCTGCAATGGTTGATGAAGAGATAATTGTGAGATAACGAAAGTGTTGCTTGACAAAACATGGATTTGATCTGAGTGGGTTCATTGTATGTGTCTGAGAGCATTGTGAGATTAATGTTCTGTACAAGATTGATCAGTGAATGTTGCTACTATAAAATTGACATCATAAATTTAAGTCTGATCTCTGTATGTAATTTTATTTATTGTAATACAAAGAGGCTTTTCTTGGTGTGGTGGGTTTTTCTTCTATAAGGGTTTTCCCATGTAGTTCTTGTGTCCAATTATGTATGTGTTCATTTATATTTTCTGTTAATTCTTTTCAAGTGTATCTTATTGAACTGTAATTGCAAAATTTAAAGTCATATCTGCATTCTTCCCTGAGGTTTTGGCATTAGGAGAGTTTTTTATGCACCTAAGATTTCCTTACAACAATCCGTGTTACAATCAATGCCAACAATGTCAACAATATCGTCACAATCAGTTGGTGCCACCTTTGGGTCCTCATCAATGGGGGAAAGCTCTTCAAATCCTCTATTTTGAGCTTCATCTAGTGCCATGGGTGCCTCATCATCAAATCATTTCATTGGTACCTCTTTGAATCCCTTTGGAGGAAGTAAACAACATGTATTTATTCAAGGACCACAACCAAATGCTAAAACGTCATCACAATTTAATACCAATACTTCCCAAGGGAAAAACATGAACATTCCCCATGGACAATTCTAACAATTTGGACAAGGAAATTTGAATACACAACACATGGCATCATTTGGACACCAAAATATTCATGGTCAACATATTCCCCAAATTTTGACTCAAATGGCTGGAGGGCACATTCTGACATATTCATCACATATTCACACTCATCAACAAATCTCTAATCCAAAATTTCAATACCAACAACATGCAAACCAAAACACATCCCACAACAAAACACCAACATATTTTCACAAAAAATGGGGACCCATGGGATACCTATCACTCCCATGTGTGATGCAACAAATAATCTCATAATCAATGCATTGATAGCTCAAGTGGCTCACTTGTAAAAGACCATAGAAAACATGCAAACATCCAACAAGAAGTCACACATGTCATATGACCTATGTTTATATCATTTTGACACAAATTTGTACATGCCACCATTCCCTCCTAGTTATGTGGCACCACATTTTACCAAATACAAGGGTAAGACAAATCCTGATGAACACATTCAAGAATTCACAACCAACTGTATGGAAATTTCCTATGAACAAACTTACTTGATGAGACTTTTCTCTAAGAGTATTATGGGACCTACACTTGAATGGTTCTCCACTCTAAAAGGGATAAAAATATGGGATGAACTTAAGAACAATTTTGTGAAAAATTATGCATATAACATTGACATGGACACCTCCATCACTAGCTTATGCAATCTTACACAAGAAGATGCTAGTGAAACATTTATCCTATTCTTCCAAAGATGGAGAAGTCTAGCAAGTCGCTGCCACATTGACATACCTAAGAAAGAAAAGGTTGACATGTTTGTCCAAACACTCCTAGGCCCATTGAAATAAGGATTGCAACTTCATTGTTGGACGACCTTCACAAACCTAGTTGAAAAAGGTGTCCAGGTTGAGAAAGCACTCATTGCTAAAGGTGAATTAAAATATGGTCCTAAAAACACAAATGCAAATCCATCCATAGACAAAAATAAGTATTGGGTAAAAAATAAACATGTTACGAATGATGACGTTGTTGATGCCAAGGCTGTAAACACGATGGGACCAATACTTGCTCTTAAAGGAGCTCAACCACAAAACAAACCAACAAGAATCCTAACACCCCCAGCCAATGTCATTCAAAATAACCAAAATGGTCAAAATAGTCAAAGTCAAGGAAAACCCTACTAGACAAGACAATTTTCAAAAAGACGAACATACACTGCTTTGGGAGAGCCAATTGAGGATATCCTTAAGAAGCTCCTTCAAAATGGTCTCATCACACTTGAGGACCCTAAGACATATGATCCAGGGAAATTTAAACCATCATGGTGGGATGATAATGCTTTCTGTGATTACCATCGGGCTAAAGGGCATAAAACATCTTCTTGTCGGCAACTAAGAAACATTGTACAAGACCTCATTGAAAATCATGTAATTGAAGTGGGTGGGCCACAATTTTCATCCAATGCAGACCATACTATTACCAAGAACCCACTGCAAGACCATGGTTCTAATAAAGCCTCCACATCAGGTCCCAAGACTAATAACAATCAAGCTAATTACGCTCGTGCTGCATTTGATTACTCAAGAGGAGCCATCATTAATAACATTTGAGCCAATGACGAAAATGTCAATACCATCACTATCAAAAGAGCACCTGAATGTAATGCTAGTACTCGAAGCAAAAAAATAACCATAGCTGGTCCACCTCCTTGGCAACCAAAAAATACAATACCTAGTCTATCCACAAGACAACCACAATCAGGCCCATCTACAAAGTAGTCCCAACCTAAGAGTCAGTTTAACCTCATTGACCAACTAGGAAAAACCCCTACGCAAATATCCATACTCAGTTTGCTTCACATTTCGCCCATGCATAAGGCTATACTTGACAAAACCTTGCAGGAGTCTTTTGTCCCGCAAAACATTGATGTCAGGTAATTTGAGGCCATGGTGGGTTATCTCACTACATCCCATCATGTAACATTTTTAGACCAAGATTATTCATCACTAAAGTCCAACCATAATGATGCATTACACATTGAGGTTTTCATCTACAAGCATAAGGTCCAATGAGTTTTAGTAGATGGCGTAGATGCAAAAAAGAGCATAGTCATAAAGGCGTATGATGACGAAGAATGTTCCTCTCGAGGTGTTATCACTCTACCTATCAGAGTTGGACTAGTCATTGTAGACACAACATGCCAAGTCCTGGATATTGAGTTACCCTACAAAATTTTGCTTGGCTGACCTTGGATTCACACCCTAAAAGTTGTTCCATCCACCTACCACCAATGCCTAAAGTTTCCCTTTGAAAAAATAGAGATCACCATATATGGAGACCCCGATCCTTTTCAGTATTTCACCAATCTAAGGGGTATCTCTGAATATCAAGTTCCCATCAACCGAGAGGCTACTATCTCTTCTTCTTCCAAATTCATTGACCCATACACACTCGCATCACCATCCATGTCCACTCTGTCCACATCTTCTTCGACGCCATCATCTTCCTCACTTCATAAGGTTGAGTCCACTGTCAATATCCAGGACCTAGGTTGTGGAGAATTCAAACTAAATACGAAATATAGCATCACAAAAATACCCAAGCCTCCTAAGGTCTATGGTCAGCCATGCTTTAGAATGGAACCTAAGGGAATATTAAGGTGCCGCCAAAAATGATTTTCATAAAATGGGGAGACATGAACAACGAAGACATTGCTGACGTAACATAATGGCTTTATAAAGAAATGGAAGACTTACCCCCATTACCAGTTAAGATATATGGAAAAAAATATGACATGATGAAAGGTAAAGGCTACGATGGACTAGTGGCCTTGGCAGAAATAAAACTGGGCAAAGAGAACCCATAAAACCTTCCAAATGACCAAAGTATCTTGGGTTAGGGTATGGTCTACCCAAAAATGATGATCAACATACCAATGGACTTTCGAGTGAGAATGTGAATGCTTTAGAAAGTGTTGAGACTATTGAGGAATCCCTTACCAAAACTGACTCCCATGAATGGGAATTTGGCTCCCAATGATCCCTAAGTGACTATTTCCTTGATGACTTGTTCCTTGAACCTAGAGAACTTACCTCTAAACAAAGATTTTGGAAAACGTTTAAAATTGACATAGTTGACAATCTGAAGATCCCAAGGAAACAAGAAAGTTGGGATAGACTCTTTCACCCAATGAATAAAGAAAAACCTAAGGAATCTTCTAGTCCTATTAGCCATACACCTAACGTATCTGCCCAACAATCTGACCATCATCTGGATTCATCTAAGTTGTCACATGACACTACTGACCATAATGATAGTCTGTTTGTCCCTTACTTTGACAAGGAGTATGATTCAAGTGAAGGAGAATATTGGATAGAATCTGATTGGGAATTGGACGATGGCAACTTCATTTTCAACGTCTCTGAATCTTTCTACGTGATTTCCATGTCCTCTCTACAATTCACCAATACTGATGATGGTATCTCCTTAGTCTACCCACAACTAATCGATTAGGACCAAGAAGGCCCGCTAGTCATTGACATATTTTAGAATGATGAGGTCATTGCATAATTTATGGGACTACGTGAGGGAATACCCAGTGGTGATCACAAGGCTAAATTTTCTATTGACCTAGATTGTGCAGCTTACTTTGTGGAGACTGCTATGTCCTCTAGTCACAAAATGAAAAGTAAAAATAAAACAAAAAATGAAACGTCTTTAGGTGAAAACTGAAAGGAAGGTACCTTCTAATGATAAAAAAGTAGAAATAAAGGACGTATCTGCAGGTGAAAACCTCTTTGAGGCACCTAAAGATGGAGGACTGGACTTTCTTCCCATGACTCAAGAGAAATCAACAATGCTCATAGAGGACACCATAGAATTCAACATATCAACAACACGAGATCCCAAAATTGTCCTCTTTGCGGTGTCCCTGATGGAAGAAGAGAAACCTAAGTTCCACAAATTCTTTGCAAAGAAAAAGATTAATTTTGCATGGTCATATGCCGATATGCCTGGGTTGGATCCAGAACTGGTTTTGTACCATTTACCACTACTGGTAGATGCTAAACTAGTAAAACAAAAGCTATGCAAAATGCATACTCAGATCGCCATGTTAGTCAAAGTTGAACTCAAGAAACTGCTAGATGCGAGATTCATATGGTCTATTGACTATGCTTAATGGATACACAATCTTGTACTAGTCACAAAATCAAATGGTCAGATCCACATCTACATAGATTTTAAAGACTTAACCAAAGCATGTTTGAAAGATGACTTTCCATTTCCAAACATAGATATCATAGTTGACCTCACGACGGGATACAAGATGCTATCCCTCATGGATGGTTACTTGAGCTATAATCAGATTCGTATTGCCCCTGAAGATCAACATAAAACAACATTCACTTGTTCTTGGGGTACATACTGTTGGAATTTCATGCCTTTTGGTCTTTAGAATGTAGGCACCACGTATCAAAGAGCTATGACAACGATATTTCATGACATGATGCACAAGACAATGGAAGATTAGGGTATGTGTAGGATCATGATGGGCCAAAAAGTTGCAATATGATGGGTATGTGGTTGACAACTTTTTTTCTTACCCAAAATTGATGAAATGAAAATATTTTTTCAAGGAGATTCTTAGCTTTCCACCAATATAAATTATGCTTTACTTTGAATTTAATAAGTAATTATTATAAATTTTCTATTCAAATTAAGACTAAAGTCCTAATTGATAGGTTGATTAAAAAACATATAGAAATTTCAAACACTATCACATTTTTTAAATCCAAAACATGTGTCACATTCTATGCTTCACATACTATAGGATTAAAAAAAGAAAAGATGAATTTCATGAAGTTTTGACCAAGTTAAGGTGGTCAGACATACAAGTTAATATATTTTTTAAAAGTTGTAACAAAAAATTCATAATTAATTATTTACTTGGAAAAACTTACAAAAATATGCATCACATCGGTGAGAGTCCTCTACTTATATCTAAAATCTTATAAAAAAATATTATCATTTTATTTTGCTTACGGTGGTCAAACAGACACCTACTTCTTATTTTTTCCCAAATTTAAATACTACTGCATTGAAATTTCAAATTTTCACCAAATAGATTTTTGTTTTTCAAAAAACCTAGTAGTTTAGAAACTACATTCAATTTTCTATAGATTCTATTCTTACATATTTTTGAAATAATATAGATAACTTATTCAAATTTTTACGTCAAGTTTCCTAACTTTGATTTTTTTGATTTTTTTGCCACTTAAGGGCCTGTTTTTTCCATGATGATCCTACACATACCCATTACATGGATGAAATTTTGGCTAAATCTTTGACAAGAAAATATTGTTTGAAATTGTTAGAAAAAATATTCAAGAGACTGGAAGAATACAAGGTTCACTTGAATCTGAAGAAATGTCTCTTTGGCGTAACATCAGGAAAACTTCTGGGATATATAGTTTCTCGTAGAGGCATTGAGGTCGATCTAGCTAAAGTGAAAGAAATATTAGACATGCCTCCTCCAAAAGGGATAAGAGAACTCAAGACATTACAAGGTAGGTTACAATCTATCTGACGCTTCATAGCCCAATTGGCTAACAAGTGTCAACCATTTCAGTATCTTTTGCACAAGGTTATCCCCTTTGTGTGGACAGATAAATGTCAGGAAGCCTTTCAACTAATAAAATATTATCTCTTGTCACCACCTATTTTAATTCTGCATATCGAAGGGAAACCTTTGATCTTATATGTTTCTGCAACAACTTCAGCACTGGGGGCATTACTGGCACAAAACGACCATGAAGAAAAGGAACGGGCCATATACTACATTAGTCAGACACTAGTCGAATATGAGCTAAACTATATGTCTATTGAACATGCATGTCTAGAAGTTGTCTTTGCTACTCAAAAGCTAAGACACTATATGTTGAATCACATGACACAGTTGGTAGCAAAGATCGACCCCCTGAAGTATCTCTTGAGTTGTGCAACACTGATAGGACATCTGGAAAAACGGGTCATGATCTTGAGCGAGTATGGCATTCAATATGTGGAATGAAAGGCCATAAAAGGACAAGTGATAGTAGACCGACTAGAATATGCACCTGCACAAAGTGACCATCCACTAGTGGCAAAATTTCCTGATGAGTCCATATTTCATACAAAACCTAAGTCACCTTGGAGGCTATACTTTGATGGGTCTCATACTAGTCATGGCTTGAGGGGAAGAATATTTTTTATCACTCCACAAGAAGACTCCATCCCTAAATAATTTTGCATAGCTTTCCCATGTACAAATAATATTGTGAAATGTGAGGCACTTGTGACAGGACTCAGAATGGCCATAAAATAGAAAATCCAGACAATTCATGTTTACAGAGATTCTCAGCTAGTCATCAACCAAGTTAATGACAACTATGAAACCAAGGACGAGAAATTAATGCCTTACAAACAAATGATTGACAGCTTCCAGAAATATTTTCACATGTTGATGTTTGAACAAGTTCTAAGAGCAAAAAATAAGGCAACATACATAATGGCTACAATTGGCTCTCTCCTAGACATCCCAAGCAATGTGCAGCAATTTGAGTTTTTGGTAGAACAGTTGTTGGTCCCTGCATATGATATCCTAGAATCAAAGATGGTATGCAAGCTTGTTGGTCTCAATTATCCCTAGTATCAAGACATTTATAACTATCTCAAGTCCCAAAACCTTCCCCCCAACCTATCCAACAACCAGCGAAATTCCTTTATCTGAAAAGTCACCCGATACACCATCATCAATGACACCCTTTACCACCATAGCTTCGACAACACCCTTCTTCAATGTCTCAACACTAATGAAGCATGCACAACCTTACATGAAGTACATGAGGGTATATGTGGGTCTCATTTGAGTGGTCCCACTCTAGCCAAGAAGATAATGAGACTTGGGTATTATTGGATGACCATTGAAAAAGATGCACTTGAGTTTGTCAGGACTTGTCGCCAATGTTAGATACATAGTGATTTAATTCATGCTCTAGCACAAGAACTCCAGCTGATTACATCTCCATGGACCTTCGCACAGTGGGGAATCAACCTCATGGGAAAAATCCACCCTGCCTCTTCCAATGGCCACAAATTTATTATCACTGCTACTGAGTACTTTACTAAGTGGATTGAAGCCATTCCCATTACATACATAATCGATAAATTTTTTTCCAAATTCATTCTTAACTATATCATTTGTTATTATGGTATTCTGTAGTCAATCATCACAGACAATGGACATTCATTCAAAAATCAAGACATTCATGAGTTATGTGAGCGATTCCATATTCAACACATTTCTCCATGCCGTATTATCCACAAGGAAATGGTCAAGCTGAGGCGTCCAATAAAATCATCCTTAAAATTATCAAAAAGGTTGTCAATGAAGTTGGTTGTCACTGGCACATCCAACTTAACCCTGCTCTGTGGGCTTACCACACCAACATCTACACGCCTACATGAGCCACTCCATTTACCTTGGTCTTTGGAGTTGAAGACATATTGCCTATCGAGGTTGAAATTCCATCCTTAAGAGTCACCATGAAGGGTTTGATAGATGAAGAATACATATAGTCACGACTACACGAGCTGGAGATGTTAGAGGAAAGAAGACATAATTCCCTGAACCATCTATAGGCGTATCAAAATTGGCTCTATCAAAATTACAATAAGAAAGTCATGGTCAGGAAGTTTGACATTGGTAATTTAGTCTTCATGCAAAATCCTAAGAATTAGGATGCTAGAGAAAAACCTTGCAAGTTCGAACCAAATTGGCTAGGTCCTTACGTCATCGTATCCTCTTTTGGTTCTAGAGCATATCAGCTAGCTACTCCAAATGGTGAACAACTGATAGAGCCTATCAATAGTCTACACCTCTGCAAGTTCTATGCATAGCATCAGAAAGTCGAGCTAAATACCTTAAAAATACAAAAAAAATGAAAAATATAAAAAAATCGTCACCCTAATGAAAACCTGGCAAACAAACGTCTTGGTGACACCAAAAAAACAAAAAAAATGACAAAAATATTAAAGAGAAATAATTCATCCAAAAGTGAAAACTTGGTAAATAGGTGCTTTGGATAAGTACCATGGTGAAAACCTGACAAATAGGCACCATGCGTAGTCGATAATTGCTCTTCCATCTATTGTCACTCTATCTGCCTTAGTCCATAATAAAGAATTTCCTTTCTGACACCACCTTGATGCCCATCACAAAAACCCCATCATATTCTCCCATGGCCGATAATGATTGACATCAAGTCTTGCATATCACTCATCTGTCACTCCACACATGTCCTTTATGTATCCTTCTAGCTGGCTAGTCCTGGACCTAACTAGGGGAAAATTTTTATCATGTAACTACAGTGGGTATCGTACATGGTCTCGGAAATCAAAAAATTCTTGAAAAAATCCTAAAAATCATAAAAAGTCCTAAAAAGAAATAATAGAGTCATTTCTTGTCAAGTCAATCATGTTAGTTAGTCTTAGTCATTTGTTCGAACGACATTGTCTCTATGCATTTGCTACATAGGAAAGGCTCAACTTGGAGCCCCCGAGACATTAGGTCAGTCCTTTTAGGTTTTTCAAAGTAAAATCATGTCTCAATCTTTGGTCATCAAGACAAAGTCATTGGTTGTGTCGAACTACAAGGTCTCTGAGTGTATGACGTAGGCAAGGCCATCAATTGATGAGCCCCTAAGGCCACACTAGATCAGTCCATTAGGGCTCATGATACTACACTGGAACACATGTCAAAATGTCCTCAAGTCAAACAGGTCATCTCAAAACAAGCAAACTACTGCAACCAAACTCTGGCAATTCTTCATTAAACATGTCAAACACATCAACATGTCAACATTGACATGTAGTAAAAAAGAGTGAAACTTCAGTCAAACAACAGTCAACCTTTTGTCAAAACTTCAGTCAAACTTCAGACAATTTCTGTCAAAACAAATCAAACTCAGTCAAAATTAGTCAAACAATCAACTCTTGGTTATTCTTCAGATGAGTCCTTCTGAAGAACAACCTCTGTCATTTTTACCTTAGGATGTGTCCTTCCTAGGTACTATCACTGTCATCTAGCATTTCGAGGGATCCTCTTGGCATTGACATTATTTAGGATGTGTCATTCCTGAACTTTGACATTTGACATCGTCAAACATGACACCTTTGACATTCGACACTTTGACATTGTCAAACATGACATCCTTGACATTCAACAAATTTGGCACCTTTTGGCATTGAACGTCGTCAAACTTGACCCCCTAACACCAAAACACCTAGCATTCAGACACACTTGGCAAACACTTGGCACTTTTCTTTGGCTTTTTCATCATGTTACTAGTTTCTCAATGATGTCCTGACAATAGGATTTAGAGAAGCAACGACATATCATGATGATTGTCTTGTCTTGTCTTTTTGGCAGTCATGTTGCTAGTTATTTGAGGATGTCTTGACAATAAGATTTATAGGAGCAATGATGTTTCATGACGTTTCTTTCTTGTCTTCTTATGCTTATGGTTGGTTATGACGAAAAGACTGGGGCAATTGTGCTCTTAGTATGAGCCATGATCATCCTTGTCTGTGAATTCTTGTCTTATGTGATGGTACAACCTTGCACACCTTGATCTATGTCGTATCATGGTGTTTATTGGCCATTACAATAATCCTCCCGATGATGATTAAGAGAAATAATTATTAAAGCCCTATAGTAATATGTTGAAGGATTTGTTCTTCGCACTAGCATTCATCTTCTCATGTCTTGTCATCCCATCTCGTCCATCTCACGATGATATCCTGTGACATACAAAAACATAAGTGCATACATGATCATATTGGCATTGCATTAGGTCCACACGTACATCATCTATATCATCAAAAACCATATACATTGAATCACATATTGCATCATACATAGTCATGCATTAACATAATCATAAATATGACATCCATTCAAATAAATACATTATGCATATCATCATCATCCATGGCATAGCATCATCATGACATATAAATAAACATCACATGAACATAACATCACATCATAAATGCATACATGACATGGCATATAAATAACATCATCATAATAGGAATCATAAATGCGTAGTTCATATAGGCATCACATGATAGTAATAACTACATCATCATAATAATCATCACATAAACATACATCATAATGCATAAATCACATCACATCACATAACACATATAGGACACATTAAAACTGCATCATATATATATATCACCTCAAAAACAATGTCACATGATAGAGTCACGAGATATCCCAAAAATAAGAGCTCGCAAGCTCAATGACCAAGATATAAATGTCATAACATAAGTGTCTGAAATTTCCTAATGCAAGATAATAATAAACATGGCTATGCCAAGCTCTCCTCATCCCCTCAAGGAGAAGATCTAGGTAATCGATGCTCTACTAGGGGAATGGATGCCACCATAGGTACTGTAATTTGTGCCTGGAAAGCTGAAGGATCTGCCACTGTAACCTGTTCCTGGGAAGTGGAAGGATCTATCACTGTGACTTGTATTGAGGACATCATCTTTGTGGTAACATGAGGCTATGAAGACACTGACTGATGGATCTATCACTAGAGGTTGGTTGTGTGTTGACCTATGCCCCGAACCAATGGAACCGTGACTATGACCTAACCTGTGACTTGAGGCATGCCTATGAGAGTGGCTAGACCTGTGCCCTGATGAATGTCCTAAGGAAGTGGATCCCCCCACACTGCCCTGACTCTTGTTGTTGTTGCCACTCTCTGACCTGCTACCACTACCTGTCCTCATCTAAGATCATGTCAAGGTGGGATCTTGCCTCTCAAGTGGCATCGCCTGCTCATATAATAACCTGTACCATCCCAAACGGGTGCTAACCCTAGAAAAATCTCATGCCATATCCCCTGATGGTCTTGTGCATAACCATGCAAAATATGTACACCACTGAGCCGACTCCTACTAGTAGATCATTGCCCGATCCCGCTCTACTCTAACCACCTCCAGCTCTGCTTGCAAGCCCCTCACCTGCATTGTGCTCTCATCCAATCTCCTCTATAGGTCTACCACTCATTGATCTATAGGAGCATCATGTGGTAGTGGTGATCCTGAAGGTGCATCCTCCTCCCCCTCTACCATCCTCCACTTCAGTAGTCACTCTGCCTCATCTATGGCATCATTGTCATCCTTGACATCATCCTCCTCCCCTATGTCCTCCTCTCCTCTAACTCCCTCATCCCTCGACATCTCAACCTCCATCTCCATCTCATATCTGACCTCCTCCTCTGCCACATGCACCTCCTATCTGGCCTCCTCCTCTACCACATGCTCCTCCTGCCTTGGCTTCTCCCCTCTCTCCTCCTCCTCGGCTACCTCAGGGATCGGTACCAAAGGCACTCAGTATACACATTGTCTCACCCTCCTGGCCTATCTCCCACCATCTCCTCCTCTCCTCCGCCTCCTGCCATCTCCCCCATCATCTTCGTCATCTCCATCTCTCCCTCCACCCCTACCTCCATCTCTCCCTTGGCCTCTGCCTCTCCCCATGTCTCTGGCTTTGCCTCCTCGGCCACCTCGTGGAACACATGATATGAATGATCTCCTATCAATAGGCATCGGTCCATATGAATTTTTGAAAGGAACTAGGCAGTGAGTCTGCCACCATAAATCATAATATGTTGTGGTCCCTGGATCTACAACCCCTCCACTCCATCCCCAATATTTTGCCACTAGCCCATCAATTTGTTGCTTTGTAAATTTCACGGATATCAGTGGACCCCAAGTTAACTCTCTGAATGACATAGAATACTCGTCTATACCTATAGGAATACCCTACTACTCGCCAAACTATTGTAACACCCTCTAAGGAAAGTACATCTCTATAATCACTGACTCTACATAGTCTGGCCAATCAAGTATCTGAACTACCTACAAAAACTGAGATGATCGCCCTCATCCTCCCACTACTCGAAATCCTTGTATGGCCTCCAGATGAAAGATATCATGGTGTAAATCCTATACCTCCAGTAGCCTATCTCACCAACTTAGGTCTGCTGCAAAGTGTCTACATAATAATAGACATATGGCATGCCATCTGCCAACTGTGGTCTTTGGATAGGTGGACAAAAAATAACAACGTGCTCCCATGCCTAGATCATCAAGAGTGTCATCTTGCATCCAATGCTTTGTGCTCTCCCATAGGCCATCTCATGTAGCTGATGATATAACATACCCAACAGGCAAGGTCCCCAGGCATATATGATCCTATCCTATCCCATCCTGACAAGCACACCCCCCTGGCCAATAGGAAATCTGTGTCCTCGGCAGTCAGGAATCAGTACACCTCCAATCAATGTCATCAATAGGGCATCAAATCACCCATAATGCTCCACAATGAACTCCTAGTGGATCTCATAGCCCTCAATCCCCAGCCCTGTGCCATGATCATGATAATAGGTTGTGAATGTCTAATACCCATGTTGTGGGTTGTATACTATTCGTTCTCCTCAGATTGACAAGTGAATGATCCGATACACATCCTCAAGGGTGATTGTAGCCTCCCCCATTGGAAAATGGAAGGAGTAGCTCTTTGAATGCCACCTCTCACAAGTGCAGTCATAAGCCCCCTATTTCCCTGGATAATGGGCATATAGGCGACATAGTAAAGTCCCAGTTGCATCAATCGTCATCGCTCTCTCTCACGTAGCTGGTCTCAAAATCTGTAAGTTGATGACCTACTCTCGCGCATATAAATGGCTATTAATTGTCTCTACACATGTCAAAACATGCATCAACACCTTATTGAAAATCATCATTATCATTTATCTAATTCAAAAGCATTCAAAATTTGAAATCAAACAAACTTAGCTTTGGTCAAGGTCAAAGTCAAATGCGTCGCGTTGACTTCATTTGCATTGCAATAAGGCGTTTGCGTCACTTCGTACTTCGATTGCATCTTGATATGGTGATTGTGTCATTCCTGCTCGCATTTGCATCACAACAGAGCAATTGTGTCATGATATTTTTCGTATGCATCACTCAGTTCAAATGTGTTGCTTGAGTCCGTGAATGCATCACAATATTTCAAATGTGGCATTACATCCTTCGATTGCCGTGCGACTTGGCAAATGCATCGCGATTTTTCACAAATTCGTCACACTTTATTGTCCTAACATAATCACCTTTCACGTTTGCATCGCGATGCATCAAATACGTTGAACACATGCGTGAATGTGGCTTAAGCGCAGGCATATGCGTCGCAGCACATTCGTCATTTAACCTAAAACCCTAAAAATGGCATGAAAAATGATAAAATGACAAAGTAAGTTAGGGGTACGTATCGCTGGCTCTAAGCCCTCTGGTTGCTTGTAGGTCCGCACAATCTCCCCATGGTGCTCAATCACTAGAATCACCATCTTCACCAAAGTTCTCCTCGCTCTGAGCTCTCAAATTTACAATGGTTAAAAGTGAAACTAAATTGACTTTTACCCCATTTTCAACCTATTTATAAAGTCAAAATTGCATTTGTCAAACATTTTATTACTAAAGGCTCTTTTGACTAACTTTGACCACCCTTTTTGGCTACTTCATAATCCTCGAAATCCGAAATCGTCTGCATCATTCTTCTTTTGGTCATCAAATTGACTTATCGGGACACTTTCCACATTTTTCGGTTCTCGGGCCAAAATTTGAGAATTTTCCTGAGGGGGCAGAGATACTTTGTACCTTCCCTGGGGCATGTCTGTGATTTATTTTCTTTGTCATAATGCGATAAGCTGCATTATGACAAAGAGGGGAAATATGTAGACACATAAAAAATGACCTAGGCATGCAAGCTTTATTTTCACCTTTTTCTTCCTAGCATAATTAAGACATTTTAATTATCTCATTGGTCCACTTCGACTATTAATTAAATAATTCATGTCTTTTTATTCTTCATGATTATTAAATAAATAAATTTTATTTATTTATTCAATACATCACTAATTTTCTAAAGTCTTCCCATAATTAAATAAATTTGTTAATTTATTTAATTATCTTTATTCATTATGTCCTCTTGATTATTAAATAAATAATTTTTATTTATTTATTTATTTAATTCATCACTAATTCTTAAGTCTTCTTATAATTAAATAATTATCTTTAATTATTTAATTTGACATTTCCCTCTTTTAGTAAATAATTTAAAATAATTATTTACTATCATGTGGTCCCACCTTTTGAATTAAATTAATTTTTAATTCAAGGTACTCTTTTTCCTCAAAAATCAAATAATTTCCATTTATTTTTTGAATTTCCAGCCACCTCTTTTTCTGTGCCAATCTTATCTCTTGTCATATGCATTTTCAACCCTTGATTTTATTTTCTAAAAAAAATCCTTGTCCATTCATTTCAAATCTGACCTAATGTTACCCTGACCCTAATTGTGGGTTGTTAAATTGAATCTTGTCCATTGATTCTAGGGCACTTGTCAACTTTTGATCTTGGCCATTCCCTCAAAATTGTATTTTCTATAAAATGGCAATTTTGTTCTCATTTTGTCACCTCATGCTATCTAGATCTCATGCAATCTTGTTTTAGGCACTCTTGTCATTTTTCGTGCAATCTTGTCATCTTGGCTCTTGTCATAGGCATATTTACATTTCATTTTGCATAATTTAGACATAGTTTAGATGCTTAATAGTTGCATTATAGCTTAGTATTGCATGTAGTCACTCAAATCCTTCAATATTTGCTTAGGGCTTGTCATTGTCATTAGATTTCTCACATCAAATCTGAGGTAAACATCACATTTGCAGCAAGTTGAGAAGGTATAATGGAGGTCAGCCATGGAGAATGAAGACATTTTGGTGAGATTGTCTCTTTTTTTTTCATTTGTTTCCTTTGCACTTCATTATCACTTTGGGTTTTTATGTTAATACTTTGATCTGCTAACCCTAGGAAAACTCTCATAGTTATAGGGGTATAGACCCTTGATTTTTGTTTTTATTTTGAAATTTGAATCCTTGGTTTGTAAATGGAGGTGTGGAACCTTGATTTATGTTTTGGTATGCAGGTATAGACCCTTGATGTGAAGGGATGTTTCCTTGATTGAAATTTTGATGTGAAGCGTGGGTCCTTGATTGACATTTTGAAATGAAGTTGTAGGTCCTTGAATAAGGTTTTGAAATGATGGAATAGACCCTTGATTTGTATTTTGAAGTGATGGAATAGACCCTTGGTTGGTAGTGGACCCTTGATTGTGTTTTTGACTTGAGGTCTTGTGTGAGATAATGCACACCTTTCTAGGGTTATTTGGTTGATACAATGAGGGTGTACTTTGAAATTGGAATGAGGGCCATTGGTTTATGTTTTGGGATGTAGGTATGGAACTTTGGTTTGCATTTTGGTTTTAGGGTGTGTGACCTTGCTTAGATTTTGAATCAAAGGTGTAGGACCTTGTAATGTGGACCCCTGATTTGTGTTTTGAAAGAGCGGATTTGTGAAAGTTACCCATGGTGTTTGAGAAACTATCAAATGTGAAAGTTTGACTTTGTGTAGTGGCATGAGTTGGAATGCTTGTTATAGTGGTAGGAGTCGTGTGCATGGTTGTCCCAAGGGGTATGCTCATCATTTTTTTTTATGAAGGCATGCCAAATGGATTTTTAGTTTCTTGTTCTATGATGGTTGACACGCCATAACCTTGAGGTAATTCAGCACCCTTTTTGGCTAGTGCATAGAAAAATTTGTTTGGGTTGGCACTAACAAGTTAGTCAACTACGCTCAAAAGTTTGGGATCTTCATAGGCACTTTCAAACTCTTGAGGGGTCAATTGTTTGTTGGTTACTTCAAATTTTAGGTCTTCCCAAGGGTCACTTTGGTCTTTTTGTGATTGTGAACCCCAATCCTAGACCTCCATAGACACAAAGAACAAACACAATTTTTTTGATAAAGGGTAAAATGAGTTTGGGACCTAGAACCACAAAGTTTACAACAGAAAAGAAAGGACAAAAAAGTCCAGCAGAAAAAACTAGCTGCACAAAAGGAAAAAACTAGAACAAGCAGCAGCCACCCGCAAAAGACCAAGATAAAAGCCAACAAAAGACCAGCCGCAATCAACCCAGAGTCTTTGGGACAGACTGAGTCTCCGCCTCCAGGTTCTGCATTTCTTGAACACCCTTCTTAAAGATTTGAATCATTTAAGGAGTGGGAGGAGCCTTCCTCTTCAAATTGGCCATGGTTCTCTTAGAAATTCCAGCATCCTCCTCTTGGTTTCTTTCGTTGATTTCCTCCAGATCCACCACCAAAGACCCCTGTTGAGATTTGTCCAATTTCTCAGTCATGGCGTTGATGATGATGGCGTTGTGTCTGGCCATATGATTGTTTTGCTCGACAATGATTTTGACAGTATTTTTCATTTTCTCCAACTCAATTTCAACATTTTTGTCCTTGCCAACTTGGTACCGAGTATCTTTGCTGACACCGTAATCTCTTTGTTCTACCTCTTTCTTATCAAGCGCTACAACCTTAGCTCCCAAATCTTCCAATTTACTTTGAAGGGCCCAATTTTTTTATCTTTAGCTCATTAATTCATGAAAATTCCATTCTGAAATTTTGAAATGGTTATCAACATTATTTCTAGCTAAATCCAGAACATCCACAGTGGGATCTCTATTAGTATTGAAACAAGTATTTGCAGGGTCAGGAGTAATAGGGGAGCCAGTTTTAGCATTTCGATCCAGCGATGGGACAACAGAGGGCTCAGAATTGTTAGCACCAGACTCCTCAGATTTAGGAGAATCTTCAGAGTATGAGACAAGGTTTTTAGCCAGAGGAATCTTATCAATACTTCTGGTTTTAAGGGAAGGGCTTCCCGACTTAGGCACAACACAAGATTTTACAGTAAGGGGATTAGGGATTTTCTTGCCAGTTTGGACAATGGGTGGGCTAAGGCCCATTCTAGCTGAACTTAAATGGGGAAAAATCCCCGAGCAACTGGGTTCAGTATCATCATCCTCAAAATCAGGGGAAGCTTCCAAATTAGCAGGAACGGGCATTTTTTGGCAATGTTCAACAATTAATCTAATCAGGCCAGTATGCAAAATAGGGAATCTTCTAGGGTTTTTCTTGTGGTCATCCAAACTTTTTCTCAAAGAATAGAGAAGATAGTAGGGGAAAGAAACCCTAACCTTGTAGTGGAAATGGTTGAGTAGGGAAAAGTGATAACCGTAGACCCTAGTGAAGCGACCATCCATAGTTATGTACTCCATGATAACACGAAGAACCTTTCTCCATAGAGCTTTTATGGTGTTGGCTTCGAAGTAGTTGTTAGCGATTTTCACCAATTTCAGTCTTTCCTTCTCTTTTTTTGGAAATTTGATGATGGCATCATCTGAGAAAACCCTGTCCCTAAAAAACATTTTCCCATCAGTAGACATTTCCATCACTTCAGCTATAAGGTTTTCGTTGAGCTCAACTTTCCTACCAAAAAGGGTAAGATCCCCATTATCCCAATTTGTTTCAAAAAGATCTGTAGCCTTCTGGTTGGAACCATTGAGTTTCTCCAGGAAAGGAAGTAAACCCCCACTTTTAACTTTATTCCAAGCATTAGCATTTCTTGTGTGCATCTCAAAGTTGTCCAGCTCAATTGTTTTCCTATCTCCACCCATCTTGGCAAGCATAGTGGGGCAGACAGAGATGAAAGTTTTGCTAGAACTGGTCCCACCAAATCTAAGAACCCACAAAGCGTGCTAGGCCACCTTGCAAACTAAGCAACTAAACTCGGTCCCATACAATCTAATGATTGTGATGTGATAAATCCATCTTGTCCTCATTAAAGAGATGACACGCCTCTTGCCCATGTGATTTATCATAACTCATTAAAGCACAAACATTAACATTTAGATCACTAAAATTTAGTCAAGTGCTATGTTCATTACTCCTAACCCCTTCATTAGCAAAACAATCTGCTACATCATTGGCTTCCCTATAGGCATGTGAAATATTTATGTTTTCAAACTTAGCTAGAGCCGAGATGGCATCATCAATCCATGAATTTATTGTCCACGAGGGGGGGGGACTTTCCTAGAAGACAATCAATAATATTTTTGGAATCACCTTCAAGGCAAAGGTTTTTAAAATTAAGACTTTGGGCCAAATTTATAATATGAAAAGCACCAGCAGCCTCGGCCAGGTGATTGGTTTGGGAACCTAGAGGAGTGGTCGTCACTCCTAGAAAGTTGACAAAGGAGTCCCTTATGACTTTGCCACAACCCGTAGCCCCCAGATTACCTTTAGCCACTCCATCGAAGTTAGCTTTGACCCATCCATTAGGCGGAAAAGACCAGTGGACACCCTCTCTATCCTTCTTAGTTTTTTTAGGGCCGCAAGGAAAATAAAGACTTATATTCCATTCCTTGGAAACTATAAGATCATAGGAAAAATGAGCCACTTTCTTAGAATTGCTAACCTTCTGGGAGATAGCATTGACATTTTCTTTCAGAAATCTAATTATTTTATCAAAAAAAAAGTCCACCGGAGCTTCTTTATCTCTGTAAATTTTGTTGTTACGTTCTTTCCAAAGACCCCAAGCAATATGAGGGAAAGAGATATGCCACAAAAACTGAAGAACAAGATTGTGAGTCAGGGCTTTCCATTGAAGGAAGAAGTCTTCAATAGACGAGGGAAAAACCCAAGAAAGTTGCCAATAACTGATTATTTTTTCCCAAATTGAGGCAACAAAAGGATAATGAAGGAACAAATGGCACATTGACTCTGCCTCCATCTTACAAAGAAAACATCTATTAGGTATTTGAAAGTTGCGTTTGCAAAGGTTATCAACCGTGAGCACCTTATTTTGGAGAAGGATCCAGAAAAAAATGTTGATTTTAGGGATCAAATGTTTGAACTAAGCCTTCAACCAAAAGGGAGGAGAACCTTGGGAAGAAGTAATCCTAGCAAAGGAAGACAAAACAAAATAGTTTCCCAAGGGTTCATCAGTCCAGACAAGACAATCTTCCAACTGATCAGAGCAAAGTCTAATAGCCAACAAAGAAGATGAATAGGAGCAAGAGCCTGACTGAAAAGCTACAGATCCACCCATTTTCCATTTACTCTATAGTCTTTCATGTATAAGAACCAAAATGAACTTTTTAATTCTTAGCCCATCCACTAAAGGAATCAATTTTTATAAGGGGCTCCTTAAACAACCATCTATCCTCCCAGAATCTAGTTTGGTTTCCACTTCTAACTTGCCAACTAGTTCCAGAGTCAACAATTTTTTTCCCATTGATCAAATTATTCCAGTAGGTTGAACCTCTGGGAAAAAGATGGGATTCCTTTAGTATTATAAAAGAACTATTGCTCTCTAAATATTTTCTAGCTAGGATATCAGTCCATTCACCTGAAGATGAAAAAATTCTCTAGATTTATTTTCCTAGAAGAATCTTGTTAACTGTTCTGATTATTCTAAGACCTAATCCTCTGGCCTTTCTCAGTCTGCACACCAATTCCCATCCTATTAAAGGTAGTCTTTTCTTTTCTTCAACACCCGACCAAAGAATTTTTTTTTGAATCTTTTCTATAGCATCCACAAACTTAGCAGGAATCTTAAAGAGGCTTAGAGCATAGATCGGAAAATTCTGAAGAGAAGCTTTGAGGAGTTGAAGTTTACCTGCTTGACTTAATAGAGCTCCTTTCCAACCAAAAAACTTCTTGTTGAACCTCTCGACCAATGAAATCCAAAAGGATTCAGGGGGTTTAAGGCTTAAGGGTAAGCCAAGATAGGTGGCAGGCAAGGAGTCCACCCTACAACCAAGGATTCTGGTAATTTTGGTATGTCTGTGAGCCGGGGTGTTGAAAAAGAAAAGAGAACTTTTTTGATTATTAATCAACTATCCAGATGCTCTCCCATTTTTATCGAGCAGAGATTTCAAAGTTTTTCCTTTCGAGACCGAGGATTTACCTAAGAGCATAGTATCATTAACAATTTTTTGATGAGAACAAACTAGGTTGCTTGAGGAAGGATTAAGACCAAGAAGGGTTCTATTGTCAATCAATTTTTTCAGATTTCTTCCAATACTTTCAGCCATAATAGTGAATAAAATAGGAGAAATAGGATCACCCTGTCTTAGACCTCTGGAACTTTGGAAGAAAGTCATTGGGGATCCATTCACCATAACAGAAATAGAAGCAGTAGACACAAGTTGTTCCACCATTTGAAGAACCTTGTTGCAAAACCTGAAAGCCTTTAAAATTTTAAATAAGAAAAACCAGTCAACTCTGTCATAAGCTTTTGAGATATCAAGCTTTAACAAAAAGCATTCAGTCTTAGATTCAACCAAGGAATGGATATTCTCATGCACAATAACAATAGAGTCAAGGATTTTTCTACTAGGGTCGAATCCATTCTGTTGAGGTGAAATAAAAGTAGGAAAGAGAATTAAGAATCTTGAAGTCAAAACCTTCGAGATGATTTTATAGATCAAGTTGTAGAGGGTTATAGGTCTAAAGGCCTCAAAGTTCATCGCTCCAGGCTTCTTAGGGATTAGAACCAAGAAGTGGCATTCAATTCTTTTAGGAGACTTTTGGATCCAAAAAATTCCTTAACAACATTCACCACATCGTCTCCAACAATCTCCCAAAACCATTGGAAGAAAAACAAAGGGAACCCATCCGGACCCGGAGCTTTACTCCCATCAAAGGAGAAAACAACCTTCTTGACTTCCTCATTGGTAGGAATAGAAGACAATATAGAGTTATTTTCCTGATTGATCAATTTAGGTATAGCCTCTATTAATTGATCCTAATCATTTTGGTTATTTTCATCATTCTCAGAAAGAAGATTTTTAAAGAATAAAACAACATGCTTTCTAATATCCTCCTCCTCCTCATACCTAGTACCGTTCACTTCAATCTGAGATATTCTATTGATATCTCTATGTTTTGAGGCCGATAGATGAAAGTACCTAGTATTTTTGTCACTTGCAGATAACCATAAAGCTCTAGATCTTTGCCTCTAGAACTCCTCCTCCTTTCCAATAATGTCATGCATCTTAATGAGTAGCTCATTCTATCTTTCCTTTGTATCATTCAAATATCCCTCCTTCTAGATTTTATATTGAATCTCCCCCAAATCCATCTGAAGATTAGATTTGATCCTGTAGATGTTCCCAAAGGACTCTTTTTTCCATTTTTTCAAGTTACATTTAACTTCCCTTAATTTTTTAGCTATTCTAAACATAGTTGTGATGGAGATACTTATATTCCATCATTTCCTAATTTTCTCTTTAAAAGCAAGATGAGAAAGCCACATTTTTTCAACTTTGAAAGGGATTTTTTTCTTCTTTTTTATAGGATCCGCAACAAAACTAATAGGCAAGTGATCAGATCCAATTCTAGAGAGAGCTTTAAGAGAACAGTAATAATAAAAAAACCAATGATTAGAAACTAAAGATCTATCTAATCTAACCTGTATAAGATCCATCCCCTTTTTGCGATTTGACCAGGTATAGGAAGCTCCATTTAAATCCAGATCAATCAGCCCCTGGTTGTTAATGAAACTTTGAAGATCCTCTTTGCTCTTCGCATTGATCTGGAAACCTCCAAATTTTTCTTCATTCATTAAGGGCGTATTAAAGTCACCCATAACAACCCAAGACTCTCTATAAAAAATCCTCCTAAAGGCAGCCAACTCCATCCAAAAGGATTTTCTAAGACCTTTTCCATTGGGGGCATAGATGTTCAATTGGATCCAACTGAAATTGTCCCTAATATGTGTGAATCTAGTAGCAATATGGTTCGTGCCTTCAAAAACCGGATCCCCTTTGATTATGTGACAATTCTAGAAAGTAGCAATACCTCTTGAAGTGCCATTCGAGTTGTTTCCATGAGTACTACAATGCTGAAACAGTTTTAACTTTTCTACTTTTCCTTTGACATTTTCATCTCCTGAATAAGAAGAATATCAAGCTTGTGATCTCTAACAAAATTACATAGAACATCCTTCTTGTGGGGACTATTAAGTCCGCTGATATTCCAAGACATGATCTTCATGAATTACCAGGGGAGTTGAGGCACTCCGGGATGGTTTTTTGAGACCCATCCGTAATATCCTGAAATCTGTTATGCTCTCTTGTCCATTTAAAATATTTTTTCCCTTGAGAGTTCTTTGTTGCTCCATAGTCTTCCTTTGCTTTTGATCTAGTAGAAATACCACTCAGAGTCTTCCATTGTTTGTTTTTAATTTTCTTTTACTTTGATAAGATCTCTTCTTTATCAGTCTCTTCTTGACTATCTGTCTCTTTACTAGATTCCCATTCCTTATCAATAAGGATCCTTTGTTCCCAGGGTAATGTCTCCATGGTACCATTCAAATGAAAAGTTGAATAGTTGCTAGAGAGTTCATTAGAATGGTCTGGATTTTCAAGGGAATCCTTAACAAATTCCAAGGAGTTAGGATCCGTAGAGTGATCTACACCCGAAGGAAAAAGACCTTCAGAGGAAGGGAGTGGGAGAGGGATGTTCAGCTCCAAGGAAAACCCCTAAATAGGAATATCCTCCAAGCCCGGGGTCCCGTCATTTTTCTCAACTGGGGTCAGCTCATGGGAAAAGAGGTAAGCTTCATGATTCAGTTTTTCTTCCCCAACCGTTTGATCCTCACTGGTTTCTTTTTCCTTAATAGGTAAGGTATTCACAAGATCCTTATTCTGGGGTTCCAACAGAACCTCACCATTATTTTCCATAACCACTTCAGCCTCATTAGAAGTACTTTGAACATTAGACTCTTTATTTTCAAGGCTATCTCCTCCTAATTTCTTTTACCATATAGATTTCAAAGAGCAGGCTAGTTTCTCTTTCTCTTTGGTGGCATTTAAAGGGAATTTCTTAGCCTAGTGCCCAAATTTTCTACATTTGAAACAAGCAAATGGGATGGTTTCAAACTCTATGTCCTACGACCAGGAACCTAGTTTCGACTGAATCTCGATCGATGAGGGAAGGTCAACATTCTTAGAGACCCCTACGCATATTCTTGCAAATACCAACCTCTTTCTAGCAACTGTCACATAATCAATAGAAAGGAGCTCTCCAAAGGAACTCGCAATACCATAAAAGACATCCTCATTCCAGTATTCCAGGGGAAGGCCCGTAAATCTGACCCAAACTGGGACATTCTAAAAAATAGAGTCTGAAAGGTCCAGATTAGAGGACCACTTCTTTAGAGCCAAGGAATATTTCCCTATAACACAAGGACCCCCACTTCTAATAGCCAAGATATCCTCTCTGCAAGTGAACTCAAACACAAAAAAACCCTTTGGAAGTGTTGCTACTGAGACTTTTCCATTAGTTCTCCATTTTTTTTTGACAAACTCCCTGACCACTTCAATATTTGGTCTAGGGCCCATAAATTTCCCAACCAGGGTTCTTTCCATTAAAGCAATATTATGATCAATTAACAGATCTGGCACATAAATTGCAAACTAATCTTTTTCTGAGACATAGATATTTTGCACCGAAGGGAAAGATGACTTTCCATTTGGTTTTACCCCAAAAAAAGATGTCCAGGGTTTGCGATTACCTCCAATGCCGCTAGTGGTCCCCACCGCATCTTTGGATTTTTCATTATTTTGACCAGTAGGGGAACCCACAAGAATAACCACCGGAATATCCTTTCCACCCGATTCCACCAGGATTTTGTTTCTGGAGTCCACATCATCATGATTATTCTCACCTTGCTTCTTACTCGATAGCAACACCTGATCCGCCTGAGACTTCTCAGATCTTACTCTACCTCCATTTCCATCACTTGGATTATCAAAATCCTTTTCCCACCCATTCTCGCGCTTGTGTGCCTCCATCCAACGCAACATTGATTTTTTATATCACATTCATATTGATCCTTCATCTCTTTCTACAATATCTCTCTATTCATGGGTTTGATAATGTTGTTTGATAAGCTCTTGTCATAGTAGTACTACCTACTGATCTAGGATCAACCACTTTACCTACTCTATTGTATGTAATTCCAAGAACTTTATCATATAATCTTCTGCAAGGTAAACTTTGGATAAATGTTGAACACAAGGAAATAGGGTTCCACCTTTTGGGAGATGGAACTAGGGTTAGGACTTATTTCACTCTAGTTCATTAGGAAACCAAGATCCCTCAACCAAGTGACTCAATTGAGGGAAAGGCTACTACTAATAGGGGTAGTAGGAGGTTTCTTGATGCATGATGACTTTGACATGATTCTTGAAGTTTGAATTGATGCTCCAAGATGTTTGATAATCAGCTCTTGAAGGATCTTGTAAACTCTTGAATTGCTCTTGAATTTCTAAATCACTTGTAAATTTTCTAAGATACTTGAATGCTTGTATTGCTAGGAGAAATTATGTGAACTAAACTTGTATTTATACCTGTTTATGCCAAATTTATTGAAATTACAACACTACAAGCCGACATCAAATCTAGGAGAATAAAATATTTCCAAGAATTTGATTTAAAATGGGTCCTAGTTAAGGTGAGAATCATATGCCAGTTGGGGCATATGAGGCCCAGTGTCTTAAACATGGGACAAAAATTCCAAGAATTTTTAAGTTCAAGACAATTTTTAAAATTAGGACCCAAGACCTAGGTGGAACCCATATGCCCAAGGTGGCATATGAGTCCCAAATCACTAGATTTGGAACACATAACCAAAAACATTGAATCATGATTTTTCATTCATGAAATGTTAGGATTATCCTCAGAAAAATGCATTTAATTAGGCTTGTGGATGTAAAATAGGACCAAATAAGGCATAAAGAAGCCTAATTTTAGCAGGGAGGGCCCAAAAAAGAATGAAAATGCAAAGGGATACATTTTTCTACACTATATTTAGCTCCAACTTTAGTGAGAAGAGGAGCTTGCTTCAAACTCACACTAAAGTAGACAAATTCACATCAAGAGGGGTCCAAATGTACCAATGCTAGTGTATCATAGAAAAATGGCCCTTTGACATTTTCATGGTCTTTTAGGCCTTCCTTCACGATGCTTGGCCCATTTTTCTTTGATTTAATGTTGCAATGTGGCTTAAACATTCACATTAGGTCCTTAAAATTCAAATTATGACATCTTGTGAAGGTGTTGTAAAACATTTCTACACTTTTCTAGACTCTATTCATTACAATTCACCTAAAAATCACCTTTTCATCACTTATCAAGTCCTATTTTGAAGTGTTATAAAGTCTTGTAACAATATTTCATGCTTTTCTAGGCTTAATTTCACCATTTACACCCTTCTTATGCTTTATTTGACCCCTTTATGCACTCATAGGGCTTAATTAAGTGTGTTTTTGAATGTAAACCTGGAAAAAAACATTAAATACAAGATAATTCCTGACACCCACTTTCAAGTCTAAGGTGGGACCCATTTGCCATGGGTGGAAAATGAGTCCCTCTTGGCTCAAAATTCAAAATATTTCAAATTTTCTTTCGGGTTTTTATTCAAAATCACCTTATGTCAGCCCGTGATGAGGTATCATCGGGTTACTAAGGCACAAGTGTGTATAAATATGTGTTTTTCTCCTCATTTTACATCTCCTAATTCATTCAATCAATATTTTCATTCACTAAGCATTCAATTAGCATTTGAGCACTTTGCATCATTCAATCAAACATCAATAAGTATCTTAGAGAAACCATTGATATATCTTCAGATTTCTTCAACAAGGTTGGTGAGTTTTGGACATTTGTATGTCATTCATTCATCTTTCCTTCTTCATTTCATTTAATTTCTTCATTAAGGGTTTGATTACCAAAGTGGGATTTCACCAAGGAAAATCCCTATAACCTAACCCTTAACCATTTTTCCACTTTTACATGTGTGTTTGTAAACTTGTGTATGCAGATTTATCAAGTATTTAGGTGTTGAAAAGTGGAAAAGAAGTCAAAAAAGTGTTTCAAGTCAAATCAAACCCTATTTCAAGCTTGGAGACAACCTACAGTCTATTTTCTACATATTTGACTCTGTCAACTCGACAAGAAGACAAACTCAGATCTGATGCTATAGAATTGGTCCTTGATTTAACAAAAATTTGGGAGAGGAATGATTCGCCATCAGTGGTGAATGAGTCCCACCTTAAGGATGGAAAGTTAGATTTTGTCACATTCTAGATCTTGACACTCAGAAACCTATTTTTAGAAGTTTTCATCCAAAGCAGGACTGATTCACCATCAGTGGAAAATGAGTCCCACTGGTGATTTTTCAGTGATTTCTGTTAGCATTCAGAGCACTCCATATTCTTTATTCTTTGCCTAGGTGCACTCTGATTCATCCTTCTTCACTTCTATTTTGCATTTGTTCATCTTTTAGTTCATGCTTGCATACCACATTGTGTTTTCAAACATTACATATTTTTTAGGTTTTGCATTCATAATCAATCAATTTCATAGCTTAGTTTCATTTAGTTCATCTCATTTAGTCTTAATCACATCATACACATCTTAATTTGAGTGAACCACATTGATTTTTTGTGAGGTTTATCTCTCTCCTTTTAGGTGAAACATCCTAAGAGTGCAAGAGTAACCTATAAGCCTCATGCTCAAAAATATATGGTTTAGCTAGTAAGATAGGATGACAATGATCAAGAGGGATGATCAAGCCCCTAGGATCAAGATCCTATGGCTAACCAACATAGGCACAAAATAATGCACATGTGAATGACGTACAAAGCAACAATAAGATACAAGCATACACTACCAAAGATATAAGGAAGAAAGAAAATGAAAAAAAAAGGGGAAGATCAAGCCTCGATCATTTGTCCAATGTGATGTGGATCAGAGCTAAGATATTTTTCCAAAAAAAAATTACAAGTGGAACACGATGTCCACCATGCAAACCAAATGCACACTAACAAGGGCTAGAGGAACCTTAGGTCATCCACTAGGTGAGCCCCTAGTGAGACACATACACACGTGGATGGTATGCGCTCACACAAACAAGCTAGTGGATATGGGAAAGTCATGCCTAGGCTTGGCTCCCATACACTAACCATACCAATGCTATACCTCCTAATAACTTTGATAAGTTTCCACACAACATGAACATTAGGATTCACGAGGAAAGAAAAACTTCGTATGCTTGAAACCCATGAACAAACAAGATGGCTCCATAGGTAAGAAAAGTGTGTTATGAAAGGTGGCCATATAATAGATATTGTAAATGAAAAATAGTGTAAGGTACGTTTAAAGGGGTTTCCATTAGTTCATGTAAGGTCTTAACTTAGGGGACATTGTGCCTCATGTCTCCAAGAGAGGACCAATCGAAGAATAGAAGATTCACAACTTAGGAGATTCAGTGCATCACATCAAGCCATTAAGAGGAATATAATCTACTAAGTGAGATCATGCACTCTTAAAGGACATCACACCCAATGTCACCACAAAGAGAAAGATGCATTACATGAAGTAAGAAGACAAAAAAATGAAAAAGTAGCAAATGATAAATGCTAACAATAAAGAGGACATGAGAGCTTATTTGGAAAGCCCTATGCCAAGTCATATGTTTCCAAATGAAGCTACATCATGAAAAGGGGGTTGCCCCCAAAATGAAATCCCAAAATCACACATAAGGTATTCATGAATTTGGGGTCAATATGTCTTTTCTATAATGTTGTTTTTAGAGATCAGAAATGTCATCATTCCCAAAATACTCATGGAATAGGAAGAATGAACAAAGAGAGTGAAAAAAAAGAAAATATTTTGGGTCAACATGGAAGAGACCTAAATATCTTGACGCCTTGCGCCATCCCAAAAAGGAAAACATGAGACAAAGAAAAGATATGGGTTTATGACATATAGAAGAATGTAGATACAAATAGAGGAAAGTCACAAAGAGAGAGATACATCAAACATAATGGTACTAGAGATCACATTACACACATGCAATCACACACATAACATGAAAAATAAAACAAGGGCATGACTAGTAATGAACATGTGAGTCAATCTATAGTAGTTCATCTGCATCCCAATCTTATTCATCATATATGAAAGGAAGACAACTAGCTGAAGGGACAACAACAAGTATTGTAATAGGAGTATCACCAAGTTCAACACTCTTCTTAGGAGAATTGTCATTTAAGCTCATAGAAAAGGAAAACAATTAATTCAATTCATTATGCATTTCATCATTAATATTGGCAATCTCATCATCATTTCCCAACTTAATCAAAATGGGAGGTCAAATGATAATGTCTAAAGAAGGTTCTAGTTCCTATTGTGCTTGCGATATAGGATCTTTTTTTTGTGGCGAAGAGGGAGACTCCTCATGTATTGCTTCACTTAAGTTTGGATTTTTAGTTTCTTTGTTGTTCTCTTAGTTTAACCTTCAAAAAATAGCATGACGTATACACCCATGCTCTCTAGCATTTCTATTTCTTTTGGTATAATTTTTAAGTTGTGTTTTTGTAGGAGTGGTTTTATTAACCATAGGTTTCTTTTCTTCAAAAGGAACCATGGGAGGTTGTTCAACCACTTTCTCTTTATTTTTGTAAACTTGTTTTATCTTAGGAGGCATGATGGGATTATTTTCGTTGTCTTGTGGTCTCTTGTAGGAAATAGGAAAAGGATTTTTCTTAGGTTGGTCTTGGTTTCTTGGAAGGTATTTTGGTTCAATCATGATTTCGTCAAGGATAAGAGGCTCAATCATGGGTTGAGGCATGTTTTGAACGGATAATTTTGCTATAAATTTTTCCTTAAAATTTTGATAGGATTTTAAAAAGAAGCATTCATGAGGTTTAATAGGTTCAATAGGATTGGGCCAAAATAAATCCAATGAAAAATTCCCACGAGAAGACATAGGATTAAAGCCACGAGGTGTATAGTAAAGATTTCATTTTCAAATGGAAAATTTAAACATTTATTCACAACTGACAAGATGGCTTGCATGGAGAATAGCCATGGTTAGCCAATCTTCACATAGAATTGATCTAACATTGGGATGATGGAGAATGAGACATCTAAATTTTTTAGTCCAACTTTTAAAGGAAGGATGATCGATCCAATTGTAGGGCAAGAAAAAACATTGTGTTTTTATCCATGCTCTTGGTTTGTTGTATGTTTCTTGATAGATTTAATGAACAAGTAAGAATTCTTTAGTGATCAAATTCTCTCCATAGATGAGATCAATTAATATCCCATTAGTGGGAGTTTGTCATTGATTTAGTCGGCTATATAAAGAGGACCATTAGGTGCATTTTTTATTATATCTTGTGATGAGAAAGCAATGTCAAGAGGTATTTTTTTGGCCCTTATGAGGTTGAATTTCGATCAATCCAACCATACTATCTATTGGAATTTTTTCATTAGTATCCATTTTTTCATCATCCTATCAACATTCATCACATAATTCATAGTTCACTATTTTTGATCAATGAAATATTATGATTTGGCATGGGGTTGGTAAAGATTTACAAGTTTTGGTTGGGAGGGGCAATAGATTTATTACCTTGATCATTGAAACCTCCAATTTGAATATGATTAGAATCAATGAGGTCTTACACAAGACGTTTAAGATGCTTACAATGTTTCATATCATGTCCACTTCGATGGTGGTGTGGACACTAATTTTGGGTGTCCAAGAATTCACTAGCTCTTCTAGGGTTTTTCACCTAAAAGGAGAGAAGTGGGCCCAAAATGCTAATGTCTACACTCAAGATTAATGTAAATAGGGATGCAATGTATCTAAATATTATTTCTAATGCAATAAACTTGAAAAATAAATGATTTATTGATGTTAAACCTAAAAAATGCAAAGTGCTGGAAAACACAATGCGATATGCAAAATGGTAAAATGAATGCAATAAAGAACAAAATAAGGATGCCAAATAGAAACTATGCACTTGGAAACTGATGAAGAGTAGAATGGAGATTGTAAAGACGTATGGAATTTTGGAAAATTTGATTTTTGAGCCAACTAGGACACTTACGCCAAGCTAGGCGACAGTCCCAGATTAGGGAAACTGCCCAAAAAGTTGTTTCTGCTAGATGGGTATCTAAAACTGTAAAAATATCTAGAAGATCAGTGCGGTGGGACTAAGTCACAACTATGGGTGACTTAGTCCACTTTGGATTTTTTGCAAATTCGAAAGTGGAAATGGAAGCCCATAGTCTACACTTTGTTTTCTGATGGAAATCTGAATCCAAATCTAGAAAATGACCAACAAAACATAAGATAACTTGATTTCGAATGGGGGGTTTTCCTTGGTCAAACCCCTAGTTGGTATATAAACTTTGAAAGAGATAAAATTTACATAAAACCCTAGCCCTAAGTGTGTCTAAGACTAGGAAGTCTAAAAATAAGATGGAACCCTATTCTAATGTGTAAGAATAAGATGCATAAATGGATTTAGAATAATGCAAGACTCATCCTAAGAGACATTAAATCATATTAGAAATGAATCTAAATGACATGCAAACCTTCCTTAGGTTTAAGATATAGAGAAAATGGAAGATGGAATCACTTTGAAAACAAATCTTTAGGTGTGATTTGATGGCTAGTTGTATCTCCTCAACCTAGATTTCTCCATGATTCTCCATAGGCACCCATGATCAACCCTTTGCAATGTAAGATCTTGGAAAAAAAGTTAGCTTGAAGACCTACAAAATCCTATTTTGCTGCCCTAAAGCTTTATCTTTGTTGTAGAAAGACTAAAGAATCTTCTTGTAAAAGATATTTGGCGCTTCAAATTTGATTTTATTTTGTGAAAATGACTTAATGTTATAAAAAATGACCTAAAAACATGTATTTATAGGCATTGACACCAAATTACTCATTATTTTAACTTCACAAGTTGACATCCCACAACTATTTGAATTAATTTGGTGATTTCCCCGCTTAAAAGTGGAATATACCTCATAAGGGACTAAGTTGCCACCCTAGTCGACTTAGTCCCATTAGGGATTTTCAAGGTGGGTTTCATGAAATTTGAGTGGTTTGAATATTTCTTGTTGGGATTTGTATGATTTGTGAGTGAAATAGTCCTTAAATTCCAAAATAATGAGCATTAGGGGCATATAAATGCAATTTTTAAGGGGTGATTGATGCAAGGGTGTCTAAAATAGGACCAAATTAATCGCAAAATTGTCTCTTTCTTCAAGAGTATACAATTTTTGGTGACACATTAAGCCCCCAATTTAGTGCCCATATGACTCTATGTGCATATGTAAGCTAAATGAATCTAAACAATACTCATTACTATAAAAGGATATTCATTCAAAAGATAGGATAATGAAACCCCTAGTGTAGTTATCTACAAAACTACAACATTAGGAACCGCATCCTACAATACAAATTCGTTAATTGTCCAAAAATACTTTTTTGTAACTTCTAGAAATCAAATTCGAGGGTAGATGTATGCCCACCCTTGATTTTTCTTGCTTTATAGAGATGGAATCAAGGTAGCAATCTAGCCACATCAAATAAGAAACATCATATCATAGGACATTTCCAAGTACCATGACACATAAATATAGATAATTGATGATGTTGGGTGTGGAATCATGATTCCAAATCATCAAATGACATTGAAAAGGGATTTCCCTAGCACTTGTTATGGCGTTTTGAATAAAAAGTACTTTATTAACTCTTAAGATAGGAAAAACCCTAATGTGATGCATAAGAGTAAAAAGAATGAAAAAGGGTTAAAAGAGGTGAAAGTGAAGTATTTTTTCACTTACTATTTCATTTTACCTTCTTGTTAGCATGAGGTGAGTCGATTCCTAAGTTATGTGTTTATGTAATTATTTAATGACTTTTATGCATATCTAGGTTAATTTAGGATCTTGGAAAAAAAGTTTGCAAAGTGTTCCCTTTTTTTGCGAAGTGTCCCATTTGTTCTCAAAGTGTCCCTTTTGTTCACAAAGTGTCCCACTTTTTTGCAAATTTTCCCATTTCTTCATGAAGTGTCCCAAAAGGGTTCTAAAGTGTCTAGGGACTTTAGGAAAGCACACTAGATGAACTTTAGTGCACCTGCATAATGATTAAAGAAAAAATTAAAGATATTAGATGATTTTTAGAGCATATGTGTGTGATTTTAATAGGTACCCACCCGATCACAGCAACGACTAGGGGGTAGACAGTTGAGCTTCTTGAGAGATTTAGCCCCATCATTTTTAGCAGAGGAGACAGAGCACCTTCAGGCCGTAGGAATCTATTGGGTGTACCTCATGCCTCCCATGAGGTACCATAATTTTATGCTGATGGCTCTCTACGAGCGTTGGGATGTGGATACATGCACATTCCATCTTCCAACAAGGGAGATGAGGATCACCCTATAGGAAATACACTATATTCTCCATGTTCTAATTCAGGGAGAGCAAGTACGTTTTCAAAGAGACCACACCTTCCATGAGTAGAAGGTCGATTTGCAGTAGTGTCTAGATGGTCTAGTTCATGATTATTGAGTCAGAGGGTGGATTGATCTACCGATGCTATTATACTCATGAGTACCAGTGGTTAGATGGATTATGATGCTTACTATAGCACTAGTTATCATCCCTGATGGGTGGGCAATGTACCTCGAGGGAGGACTAGTCCATTTGATTTGAGAGATAGTAGAGCCTTGCACAATGCATGCCTGGGGTCGATGTATCCTGGCACATTTGTATTATGACCTTTGGTGATTTGTATTCCAAGAGTTGGACAGTATGGTGCACTACATAGTTCTACAGGTGTGGTGCCTAGAGCATATTACGTGTACCAGACCAATCGTCTTCCCATGTGCGATAGCAGTAGGGTATCCTCGGGCTTTCAGCTATCCTCTATGGCAATTGTGGTAGTATGGTGATTTGCATTTTTGGAGAGTATTATTTGACCAAATGGAGGAGAATGAGATCTTATGGAGACCTTATCAGCTGATGCTACAGTGGCCAGATCATACTAGATAGTTTAGGATATTGTAGTTGGATAGATTTCTGGTTGGCCAACATGACCATGTAGTACATCCTTTTTACTATGATAGAGTCATGTAGCAATTTGGAAAGATTCAAACACCACCCTAGGAACGATCCTCTTTTAGGAAGTCAATGCAAAGTGCCCGAAGACTAGGTGATACAATGTGACTCACCGCAGACCATGTGGCAGAGAGTGACTTTGACTTCTTTGATCGTGACTAGCCTCAAGTATTCAACGCAGAGGACGTCGGTGCCACAAAGGATTTTGAGGAGTGGTGGACAATGACATGACCATCACCAGTATATCTGATGGAAGAGCTAGTGGGAGATGTAGGTCCACTACCAAATGAGGGAGATGACATAGAGGATAGGGCCGAGGAGACATGATACAGGGCTGCAAATATATTCATTGATGTTATTGATGATGAGTACGATGAGGATGCAGATGAAAATTATGATGGCCAAGAGAGAGAGGAGGAGGAGGATGCGGAGGAGGATGATGATGAGGAGGATGAGGAGGAGGAGAAGGATGAGAAGGAGGAACCACCTCTGAGTGAGAGTGATGACGTAGAAGATGAGGATAGACATGAGTGGGGAGATCCCTCTCCCATTCATATGACAAGATCACAAGCAATAGCTGCAGCAAGCACCAATACTCATAGTCGAGGAGAGGCTAGCACATCTTCTATGCTCCCTGCACAAGATGATGTCGAGATTTCTCAACCCACCAAAAATATAGGTGATGATATTTGATTTTATGCATGTACCTTTAATGTTTATGCTTATATATATTTATCATGATGATGTTTATTGATTGTGTATTGTAACTACCTTGTAGGAGCAATGAGAGACTGGTGAGAGTTCTACAATTAGGCAGCTGAAGAGATAGTGCCTAAATCCATTGATGAGGAGGACATGGACTCATATTACATACCCCCACCTATCATGGAGGAGGATCCAGAGTCACTTAGACCATTTGCGAGGCTACAGGAAGCTTATGAGAGTGTGAGGAGACATCTCATCAAGCCGAGACTATAGGACAGTCATCCCAGACTCTAGAAAAGGTTGAGATATTGTAGGTAGATGTAGTATGGCTATAGGCAGAGAGGGAGTCGATAGTAGGAAGGAATTGAGTGGCCCTTGGGTGGATATAGGGCCTAGATTTTGCACTCAGGTTTGGTGGATCACGGTCATGATCACATATGACCTTCTCCCGATGTCTTTCTACTAGATCGCGAGCACCAGAGACCGAGGGGGCTAGTTCCCACAAACCTCAGTGACATTGTATGATGATATGTACATAAAACTTTGGATATATATATATATATATATATACATATATATAAATATGAGAATTTGATGTTTTATGATTTTTCTTAATGTGTTTGAATGTTAAATGGTAACATGATTAATTAAATAACCTTTACAAGATTACTCAATTAATGACTTCATGATTTAACAAAGTTTATGTGATCTAATTAAAATGTATTGCAGTTTCTTTTAGATACAACATGATGATTGAGTATGTTATGCTAAATTAAATATATTAATGATCTAATGTAACATAACACACAAGAGGAATTTGAATAGTATGAAACCTAAAGTAATTAAATAGCCACTTTATTGCTCAAGACATATGCATGATTGGTTTGTCAAGAACAAAGCAATGTGAAAGCATATAGGATATGACCCTATAACTTTAACAACACTGCTTTAACATTCATACTACTCAAATGGGTTAGACATAATAGTGACACAAATGCATGGCATTGATAGGTTCCTTAAGGGGTATTCCATCGAGTTATGTTAAGAAATACAGACTAGACCCAAAGGTTTTCTTGACTATATACAGTCCTAAATAGTTAGGACTAAATTTTCCTCTTTCATTAGGGTCGGTGTTGACGTTACGCTGATTTGTAGATTTAACTAAGTCACCCTTGTGAAATGTACAAGGGATAAAATTGAGATTGTAATAGTGTTTCCTTTTGCAATAAGCTTGGAGATGCTCAAGAGCATTAATGCATTGTTTTTCAAGCATTTCAAGTTGGTGTAATCATTCTTCCTTATAAGTGTTGTCAACTAGACCTTGAAGAGCAATCCATAATGTTGGGATCTCTAACTCCAAGGGAATGATTTCCTCAGTACCATAAACTAGGTTATAAGGTGTGGCTCTAGTGGAGGATCAAACACTTGTGCGGTAAGCCCAAAGCGCATAGTGAAATTATGTGTGCTAGTCCCAATGATTATTATTAATAGTTTTCTTCAAAATTTGTTCAACGACTTTATTAGTTGATTTAGCTTGACCATTAGATTGTGGGTAATAAGGTGTTAAAAAATGACGTTGGATATTAAAGGTCTCCAAGAATTTCTTCACATCATTATTCTTAAATGGTGTTCTATTATCAGAGACTAATGTGGAAGGGAGTCCAAAATGAGCAATAATGTTCTCTAGGATGAAACAAAATATTACCTCAGCTATTGTAGATTGTAGAGGAATAGCCTCTACCCATTTCATGAAGTAATCAATTGCAATTATGATAAACGTATGTCTAGCGGAGATGGTGGAAAGATTTTTCCAATTATGTCCAACCCCCATACAGAGAACAACCAAATAAGGATTTGGGAACGGAGCATGAAATAAATTGCTATGTTCTTGACATTTGTGACATCGCTTAACATATGCATAACAACATTTTTTTCGTATTTTTCCAAAAGTAGCTTGTACAAATGAGTTTTTGTGCTAGGGTCTTTGCTCCAAAATGACTCCAACAACTTCCTACATGAGCTTGTTTGAGGACCATATTTATTTTGGGATCCTTAACACATCTAAGTAAAATTCCATCAAAGGACCGTCTATATAACACATCGGCAAGAATGATGTACTTGGTGGCTAATTGTTTTAAATGAGCTCAGGTGTTATTTGTGATAGGTTCAAGAATGGTACCATCTTTTATATAATTATATATGGCATCATACCATGCACTTGAATCATCCTTGGTTGTTGTTAATGTTCCTACAGTGGTATCATCGATTGATGGTTACAGGATGGGGTGAACAGTGAATATAACATCCTTTAAAGGATCTGGAGGAGAAATAAGAGAAGCAACACTCACCATTGCATCCACATGCCGATTATCTTTTGATGGGATGTTATCAATGATGAATGAGTAAAATTTTTCCAACAAGGACATTGTTAGATCCTTATATTTTGATAATTTATCATGTTTAGCTTTATAGACTCCATTTATTTGTTTGATTACTAATTGTGAATCACCAAATATCTTAATATCTTTAATTCCCATGATTAAAGTAGCATGTAATCAAGCAATTAAGGCCTCATATTCAGTAGTGTTATTCGTACATAGGAAATTTAATCGATATGACAAGGGAATAGGCTTTCCTTCGAGCATAACCAATATCACTCTAGCTCCAGAGCCTGTTCTACACTGGGATCCATCAAAATATAATTCCCATGTAGGAACTTCTATTGTCAACACACTATCATCAAGAAAAGAATCATTGCCAGGTAGTCCCAGAGGAGAAGGAGCATCAGCTAAGTGGTCAGTAAAGGCTTGACCTTTAATTGGTTTGTGTAAAAAAAACTTAAGATCAAACTCAGTCAACAACATAAACCATTTAGTTAAATGTCTTGATAAGTCTGTTTTGTTAAAAAGATGGTTGAGAGGATTAAATTTTTTCATGACTTGTATTTTTGCATTTAGTAAATAGTCACAACTTACTAGTAGTGAATACAAGAGCTAAAAAAAAATTCTCAATTGGTGTGTATCACATTTCATAATCAATTAAAGTTTGAATGATGTAATAAAAAGGATGTTCTTTTCTACTGTCATCATGTTGAGCCAACAATGCTACAAGAGCATGAGTTGATATGGCTATGTAAAGGATGAATGGCTTGTTTGGTACAATAGTTTGTAAAATTGGAAGAGTTGCAAGGTACTCCTTTAAGCTCTCAAAGGCCTGTTTACAATCCTCATTCCAGTCAAAAGGCACATCCTTCTTTAGGGGATGTGTAAAAGGTAGTGTTCGATCAACTTAAGAAGCAAAAAAATGATAGATGTCTTGAATTCTTCCTTGTAATGTGCATAATTGACAAATGTTCCTAGGAGGTGACATGTTTATGATAGCATCAATTTTCTTTGTGTCCACCTCCATGCCTTTGTGAGATATCATAAACCCTAAATTTTTTCCACTATCTACTCCAAATACACACTTTTTTTGGATTGAATCGCATGTTATATTTATTCATCTGTTCAAAGATTTGTCGAAGGACATTCACATTGTCTTGTCTTGTTAAGGATTTGGAAAGGATGTCATCAACATAATCTTCCAAGATTTTGTGTATATAATCATGAAATATCAATGTCATTGCTCTTTGATAAGTTTTTCTTGCATTCTTTAATCCAAAAGGCATCATAACCCAACAAAATGTTCCCCAAATAGTTGTAAATGTTGTCTTGTATTTATCTTATGGGTTGATGAATATTTGATTACATCCAGAAAATCCATCCATGAATGAAAATAAAGCATGTCCAGCAGTTGAATTCACGATCATGTTGATGTTAGGAAGGGGAAAATTGTCTTTTAAGGAGGCTTTATTCAAGTCACAAAAGTGTGTACATATCCTAATATGATTATAAGGTTTAGCAACTATGACAATGTTTGAGATCCAAGGAGAATAATCAATAGGGCGAATGAAACCTGCGTCAAGGATTTTTTCAAGTTCTCCTTTCATGAAAGGCTATCTTAGGATTCATTTTTTATATATTTTGTCGAATAGGCTTAGCATTGTTTTCCAAAAAAATGTAATGTGTCACTATTTTTGGGTCTATTCCTGGCATATTTGAATATTTCCAAGCAAAATTTTTAGGAAAATCATGGAGCAAGGTTCTAGTATCCTCTTGTTCTTCATCATCAAGGCACTTCCCAATATTAATGACCTTTTCTTTATCATCTATGTCCATTGGTATATCAATTGTATCTCCTAAGGGGAGTGCATTTGAATTGGGAGATTCAGTTTCCATGCTTGTACTTGTCTCATTAGTATCAATATCTTTTGGTTGGGTACTTATCATAGCATAGGTATCTTTTATTTTGGAAGAAAATGGCTTAGCAGAAGCACCTAACATTTGTTTCAAGGGGTATGTGCAGGATCATCATGGAAAAAATAGGCCCTTAAGTGGCAAAAAAATTAGAAAAATTAGAGTTAGGCAACTTGACATAAAATTTGAATAAGTTATCTATATTATTTCAAAAACATGTAAGAAGAGAATCTGTAGCAAATTGAATGTAGTTTCTAAACTACTATGTTTATTTAAAAATATATATATATATTGTGACAATTTGAAATTTCAATGCAATAGTACTTAAATTTTAGGGAAAAAATAAGAAGTAGGTGTCTGACCACCCTAACCACAATAAAATGATAATTATTTTTATAAGATTTTAGACATAAGTAGAGGACTCATGTTTGGATGTGATGCATATTTTTTGTATTTTTTCCAAGTAAATAATTAATTATTATTTTTTATTACAACTTTTAAAAAATATAAAAACTTGTATGTCTTACCACCTTAACTTGGTCGAAACTTCATGAAATTCATTTTTTCTTTTTTTAATCCTATAGTATGCGAAGTATAGAATGTGATGCATGTTTTGGATTCCAAAAATGTGATACCATTTGAAAGTTATAGATGTTTTTCAATTATCCTATCAATCAGGAATTTAGTCGTAATTCAAATAGAAAGTGAACAATTATTTACTAAATTCAAAGTAAAGCATAATTTATATTGGTGGAAAGTTGAGAATCTCCTTTAAAAACCCTTTTCACTTCATCAATTTTGGGTAAAAATAAAGTTGTCAGCCACATACCCTACAAATACCCATCATATCGCCACTTTTTGGTCCATCATGATCCTGCACATACCCCAAGGATTCATCACTTTCAACATACTCCCATGATGGTGGGGAGTCCATACCAAAGAATTTAGGATGCTTTAGCATAAGATTGGTTCTTAGTTTACATGTGATGGTGTTGATATTGAGAGATGGTCATTGAGTTTCTTTTGTTGTCCTAGAAAAGGAATATCCCAAACTAGTCTTTGTTTCTTGTGTATTAGGTTCTATAGGAAATTGAATTCCTTGTTCATTATTTCCACATCCTTTACCATTGTATCTCAATTGTTTCACGAATGCATAGCCTTTCCCATAAAGTCTTTCCATTTCCTTCGAGTTAAGAGGATTTTGATAATCTATCTCATCAAAATTCATTGTGAATGTTGTATTTTCTTCCAAAGGGGATAAGGTGGATATTTGGGAAGATTCTTATGGATTCTGAGTTGAAATAACCATTAGGTGTTCCTATTTTTCATCTTCTTTTTGCATGATTATGTATTCATCCATAAATGAAGGTGTGAATTTTAATGTACCCCAATCATCATCTAGCAATTTAGACACAAGTTCTTCTTTTGGTTTGCTAGTCTCAAAGGGTGCTATATGAGATGTTGGAATTAATGTGTTTAGAGGACGTGATGTTCCTTTTTCAAGTTGGAAGCAACTTTTAGGCTCGAGGTCTATTTCAACTTGATAAAATTTGTTGTTATAGATGTATTTCATTATTCGATGAAGGGTCGAAGGTACCGCATTCATCTCATGAATCCATGGCCTTCCCAAGAGAAGATTTTATGCAAGATCATAGGGCATGACATGAATAGAAGTTTGCAGTGTAGCCACTCTGACTATTATAGGAAAAGTGATTACACCGAGCGGTTTCTTTGTAGTATTATCAAATCCTCTAATAGATAAGGAATTGGGTTTGATTTGTGATTTATCGACATGTAATTGATCTAGGAGCTTTACACTGCACACATTAAGGGTAGAGCCATTGTCAACAAGGGTTCGTTTGATGCCTATAGCAGTGTATTGAGAAATGATCATAAAGGCCTCATTTTGCTTCCTTAATTCTAACAGAGGGAGCTCATGTTGATGAAAGGTAATGTCTACATTAACTATATTCAATCCTTTTATAAGAGCTTCCACATCATTTTTGTTTGTACCAGGAGGAACTACTATTTGGGTATACGCAGGATCATGATGGGCCAAAAAGTGGCAATATGATGGGTATTTGTAGGGTATGTGGCTGACGACTTTTTTTTTACCCAAAATTAATGAAATGAAAAGGGTTTTTAAAGGAGTTTCTCAGCTTTCCACCAATATAAATTATGCTTTACTTTGAATTTAATAAATAATTATTATTCATTTTCTATTTGAATTACGACTAAAGTGTTGATTGATAGGCTCATTGAAAAACATCTATAGCTTTCAAACGGGATCACATTTTTTGAATTGAAAACATGCATCACATTCTATGCTTCACATACTATAGGATTAAAAAAATAAAAATTGAATTCCATGAAGTTTTGACCAAGTTAAGGTGGTCCGACATACAAGTTTTTATATTTTTTAAAATTTGAAATAAAAAATTCATAATTAATTATTTACTTGGAAAAAAATTACAAAAAAATATGCATCACATACAGACATGAGTCCACTACTTATGTCTAAAATCTTATATAAAAATATTATCATTTTATTGTGGTTAGGGTGGTCAGATAGACACCTACTTCTTATTTTTTCCCTAAAATTTAAGTACTATTGCATTGAAATTTCAAATTTTCACCAAATAGATTTAAAAAAAAACCTATTAATTTAGAAACTACATTCAATTTTCTACATATTCTATTCTTACATATTTTTGAAATAATATAGATAACTTATTCAAATTTTTACGTCAAGTTTCCTAACTCTATTTTTTTGATTTTTTTGCCACTTAAGGGCCTATTTTTTCCATGATGATCCTACACATACCCATTTCTTGCAATGTTGTTTGGAGCATTAAATGATAATTTGGTGAATTCTAAAGAAGATCCCAAAGGGATATCTTTGTAGGAGTATTATTAAGTTGTTCAATGAGATCATACTCCCTAAGGTGTGAATTTAAGCGAGGAGCACTAGGAAAGATGGGGTTTGGAAAAGGTAAAGATGTTGGATTGGGTTGTTGTGGTTGCGGATTATTTCTTGTGTAATTTGTGTGTGCAACAACATCATGTTGAGGTGGGTAAAGGGTAAACTCAGGTTTAGGTGGAGGTTGAGGTTGATGTGAAGGTGGGTAAAGGACAAGTTGAGGTTTAATTACATTGAAATCTTTTTTTTTAGGTTTCTCACAACAAAACTTAGTGGATGGAATTCGTGAGATAAAGTCCATAAGGGCTTCATCTAACATATCAAGGTAATCACTAATAAAAGGTTTGGGAGATAAGTTATCGTTGGTTGTTTTGGGTTGGTCATCACAAGCCTTAGTGGATGAACTCAACGAGAGGAAGCCTTGTAGAACTTCATATAACTTATCCAAGTCATCACTACTAAAAGGTTTGGATGATATAGTTTTCCTAAATTGAAGCATTGTTGTTACTGTTTCATTTGATTGTTGAACATTTTTATTTGCATTTTCCGATGAATTGGATTTAAATGAACTAGGAACTAGTGCGGAAAAGGAAAATTGTAAAAATATAATGCCATCTAGAATTGACATTAAATTAAATGAAACTAATGCTAATGATTTGAATGTAACAAAAAAGTAACTAAAACAAACAGTAATTGAAGAAACTGGAAACAAAATGTTGAAAACATAGATGCAAAATGTGTACTAAGACTAAGTCCAAGTAGGGTTATTTTTTAAGTTTTTCTAAATTTTTTGATGGATATTGATGTGTTTTGTACTTCACCATACAAATCTACAGTTTAAATGCAAAATTTCACTATTGTGGAATGAAATGGAATGCACTAATGCAAGCTTAAATGAGCTTTTCACTAATGCAATGTTTAAAACCCTAGGATGCAAATGCAACACCTAATGCAATGTTGATGCAAGTTAAACCTAGGATGAAAATTCACTTGAAATTAAAAAGGAAATGCTGAAAATTCAGGTTCATCAAAATGTGGACATTGATTTTGGGTGTCCAAGGGTTCTCTAGCTCTTCTAGGGTTTTTCACCTAAAAGGAGAGAAGTGGGCCCAAAACGCTAATGTCTACACTCAAGATTAATGTAAATAGGGATTAAATGTATCTAAATATGATGTATGATACAATAAACTTGAAAAATAAATGATTTATTCATGTTAAACCTAAGAAATTGAAGGTGCTAGAAAACATACTGTGATATGCAGAATGGTAAAATGAATGCAATAAAGAACAAAATAAGGATGCAAAACATAAACTATACAACTGGAAACTAAAGAAGAGAAGAATGGAGATTGCAAAGACCTCTAGAATTCTAGAAATTTTGATTTTTGATCTGGGACACTTACGCCAAGCTGGGTGAGTTAGTCCCAGATCAGGGAAACTGGCCAAAAAGTTATTTCTGCCAAATGGGTATTTGAAACTGTAAAAATCTCTGAAAGATCAGTGTAGTGGGATTAAGTTGCCACTATGGGCGACTTAGTCCACTTTGGATTTTCTACAAATCTGAAAGTGGAAACGGAAGCCCACAATTTGCACTTTGTTTTCTGACGGAGATCTGGATCCAAATATGCAAAATTACCTGAAAAATAGAAGATAACTTGATTTATAATGAGGGATTTTCCTCATTCAAACCCCTAGTTGATATTTAAACTTTTAAAGAGATAAAATCTACATAAAACCCTAGCCCTAAGTGTGTCTAGGACTAGGAAGTCTGAAAATAAGATGCAACCCTATTCTAATGTGTAAGAATAAGATGCATAAATGGATTTAGAACAATGCAAGACTCATCCTAAGAGACATTAAATCACATTAGAAATGAATCTAAATGACATGCAAACCTTTCTTATTCTGAAGATAGAGTGAAAATGGAAGATGGAATCACTTTGAAAACAAGTCTTTAGGTGTGATTTGATGGCTAGTTGCATCTCCTCAACCTAGATTTCTCCATGATTTTCTATAGGAATCCATGATCAACTCTCTTCAATGTAAGATCTTGGACAAAAAGTGAGCTTGAAGACCTATAAAAATCCTAGTTTTCTGCCCTAAAGCTTCAAATTTGTTGTATAAAGACTAAATAATTTTCTTGTAAAAGATATTTGGCTCTTGACCTTTGATTTTTCTTTGTGAAAATGACTTAATGTTATGAAAAATGACCTAAAAACATGTATTTATAGGAATTGACACCAAATTATTCATTATTTTAACTTCACAGGCCAACATCCCACAAGTATTTGAATTAAGTCGGTGATTTTCTCGCTCAAAAGTGGAAAATACCTCAAAAGGGACTAAGTCACCACCCTGGACGACTTAGTCCCACCAGGGATTTTCAAGGTGGGTTTCATGAAATTTGAGTGGTTTGAATGTTGCTTGTCAAGATTTGTATGATTTGTGAGTGTAATAGAGCTTAAAGTCCAAAACCATGAGCTTTAAGGGCTTATAAATGCAGTTTTTAAGGGGTGAAAGGATGTCTTAAATAGGACCAAATTAATCACAAACTTTTCTCTTTCTTCAAGACTATACAATTTTTGGCGACATAGGTGGAAATGACAATAGGAGTTTGATCTAAATTTTAGAGGTAAAGGCTTATTAGGATTGAGAGTTTTAACGGGAGGTAAGGAAATCAATTTCTTTTCTAGAAGTTGTAACATGATGTTATGGAGTGTATCAGGTAAGGGAGTAAATTGTCTTTTCAGATCCCCAAATGTAAAAGGAGTTGTTGTCTTCTTTATAGCAGCCACTTGGGTATCAACATGTTGGGTTGGTTGAGGGGGATTTAGTTGAAGAAATTTTTTATTTTGTTTCCTAAAAGGTTGATAATTGTTTTGATTTGCGAAGTCGTACTTTTCAGAATTGCTAGAGGTAGGTTTTGTTTCACGACTACTAACTGAGTTTTGATAATCATGAAGGGAGGTACATGAGTGTATGAAGGAGGTGAATTTCATCATGACAAGCTTATCTCTTATCTTAGCTTGTAATTTTTCAATGAACATTCATTGAAGGTGAGGATCAAGAATCTTTACGTGGATTTGGGAATAAAGAAATTGGTAGTGTGAAATGAAGTCAATAACCTTTTCATCATCCTTTTGCTTACATCTCATCAAATCAGCTAATATCATCTTAGGGGTCATATCTACTTGGAAATGGTTAATAAATGCCTCAAAATTTTCATTGAATGAATGAATTGAGTTATTTGATAACAAGGAAAACCATTCTAAAGGGGTATTTTTCAAGGACCTAGGGAAAATCTTATCCAAGAGATTATCTTCAAGGATGAAATCATTGCATAAGGTGGTTTAAGCATAACATGGTTAGAAGGATCTCCTTTCCCTCCATATTTATCAAACCTAGGAATCACTATACCTTGTGGTATTGGCATTCTTAATATCTCCAAGGATAAGGGATTGCTTTTGACATAGTATGAAGGTTGGCCATTTTGATTTTGGTTTATGCTGAAATTTTTTATTTTGAAGGGATGAAACATTTTGTAAAATTTGGTTAAGGATGGTGTCATTGGTTGTGTTTTGGGATGGAGGTGAGTATGGTGGAGATGTATATGTGTTTGATGGGGAAGTGAATGGAATGCTGATGGGAGGTAGTGTGGTAGGAGATATGATGTGAGATGCCACAAAGGTACAAGGATTGCTAGTGGAAATACCCAAGGTAGGAATGACATTAATAGTAGGTTGCATCATTGTGGTAACTTGAGGGTTGGTATAGGTGGGAATAGTTGCAATGGTTGTAGGAGGAATTTGGGTTCCTCCTTGACTTTGAGTATTGTTCAAAGTTTGAGCATAACTAGTCAATGAGGTAAGATTTTTTTCAAAAATTTAAGCTAAGTTACATGCAATCTCTATTCCTTTTTCACTTTCAATCATGCAGTGTATGTTATCTATGGTAGGAATAGTAGTGTTGGAAATGTTTTTAGTATTCACTAGGTTTCCAATTCTTCATGGATTTGGATTATGTTTTTTTGAGGAACACTAATGATGCAGTCACAGTAGGAGGGTCCTCAAAGAGAACTATCTAGACCATGTAGCAAGAGTTACACAACGGAAGCAAGACAAAAAATGGAGGAAAATGCAAATCAGAACATTCTTATTATCTGAAATCTCAATTACAAACAACTGGCGACATCTGGGCTTACAGATTCGGCTCGCAGGCTTGATACAACATGCTCAATTATGCAACATTCCTATAAGCTCCTTAACACGAGTGAAAATATTACTTATCAAATCTACATTAACCTACTTCATTGACCCCTCCCATTCTAATAATCTATTACAAGCTTTATATCACATCCACAGATCAAGAATCTTCTACGTCGGCCAAAAGACCATTACAATCTTCAAGGAAAGAAAATGTAACGTGTGCACGAATAGGTCGGCCTGAAATTTGAGTTACTCCACGATGAATGCATAAAATGAAGTGTGGACCTATAATTAAGGTCAGGGACACTCCATGAAACAATTGGAATCACAATATCGAGATCCGCAAGTGACGTGAAAGATCCACGAGTGATCAAACTAGCCAATAGCTAGAAAAATATTCTGGTGTCGATTCAAGAAATTGCCATTCAATCCTGAAGTGATAACTTGCCGGAAAAAGATCCAATCGCGCTCAAATCTTGGGATAAGGGAAAATGAACATGTCCATGATTAAAACATAGATTTGCATAGTCTGGTGAGAAAATTTGATGAATCCACTAGCTAGAACTGAACAAAGAACTGAATAGAACAAAATTGAAGTGAAATATTTTTGGTTGATGCAAGATTGCCATGACCCAAGGATGCTCCTACATTAGACACCCCTGGTGAGAAAAGATGCTCCACAAGAGGAACTCATAAACATTTGACATGGCTCAGGATATAGATCCCATGCTCATTCCTGATCCAAATGTCTTCTTTGTTTGTACTTTTCTTCCTCCTAACCTCTTTTCTTTCCTCTGCCAAATTCTTTAACTCCTCTTCACCTTCTTTTCCCTACCTCATATCTACACATAGGAATAAGGGAAATTTACCACCGCTCAGCTTCTTCCACTCATCTGATCTACCTATTCTAGAGGACTCCACCTTTCTTGCAACCAAAGTCTTATGCTGGATAGCTCTATCCCTATATCCTTCTGGTACCATCTTGCCCTCAGATTTATCCACAAGGTTCCTCTTCACATCCATGCCATCCTACAATACGAACTCTGCATCTTGCTTCTCAGTGCTACAACTCTTCACTAGACTCAATTTCCTCACTCCCTCCTCTATATTCTTCAAGGAATCCATGAAATTATTTTTACCAGTTCCTCTACTTGATCCCTCATAACACTCAAAAGATCGATGTCCAGCTTCTCCAAACTTGAAACATTTACCCAAGAATTTCATGCTTCCATTTCCTCTCCTTTTTTCCCTTTGATCTAATTCTTTACTCCGCTTAGGTCTTTATTCTTCTTCACTTGTCTACTTCTCCTTGTTGTTGCTCATCTGCTTCTCTTTCCCTTTAGGGTTATTCTAATGTATTTTATTCACTTTCTCTTCTTCCTTAAGAGCATATTGAAAGGAATCCTCAACTGTGGAAATCCTCAACATACTCATCTCATCCTCAATGTTAAATCTAAGGCCATTTATATACCTTTACACTTTCTCCCTAGTCATCTCTCGGTGCCCAGATCTGATTGCCATCTTGTAAAATTCCTCAGTATACTCTTTCACACTCATGTCCTACTTCAGGTTCTACAACTTCTTGAACAATTCCAACTCATAGTCTTCTGGGATGAATTTATCCTTCAACCTTGCAACCATATGCCTCCACCGAGTGATTCTCATTTCACCATTTTCCACTCTATTCTTCTACAACTCTTTCCATGATAAAGAAACATGTCCCTTTAACTTAGTTTGTGCCAGCCTAACCCTCAGTGGGTCTCTAATATACTCAAGCTCAAAATAGTCTTCCAACTCTCCTATCTAGTCTAGCAAGTCTTTTGGACTCAATGTAATAGAGAAGTTAGAAACCTCCACCCTATGACTTCTACTCACTTTTTCCACTACTCTCAACAATATCTCTCCTCTCTCATTTGTCAGACCCTTAGCCTCTTCAACCTCAAGTTATTTTGTAGCCTCTTCATATTCATCCTTTGATTTAGGATTCCTCCTCAAACCAACCAACATGTTCTGGATCTCATTTCTAAAGTCCTCCATCATCTGCTCAATTCTTCTAGGGTTCATCCTTCTCGGTAGCATCTCTTCCTTAGCTCTAGTGCAACTGCCTCAACTCAGTGGTCTGACTACAAGGTTTCAATTACCTCTCTCTCGGTGATCTATTGAACACACTTACAACTTGCCTCAAATCGATGATTTGTTCACCCAAGGAATTCCACAAGGACCTCAACACACTCAAGGTTTGTAACTAGCTATGATACCATCTGATGCAATCATGGTAGGAGGGTCCTCAAAGAGAACTATCCAGACTGTTTATCAAGAGTCACACAACAAAAGAAACACAAAAAATGGAGGAACATGTAGATCATAACATTCTTATTATCTAAAATCTCAGTTACAAACAACCAGCGACATCCGAGCTTGTAGATTTAGCTTGCAGGCTTGATACAACATGCTTAATTATACAAAATTCCTATAAGCTCCTTAACACGAGTGAAAATATTACTTATCAAATCTACATTAACCTAATTCATCTACCCCCCCCATTCTAATAATCTATTACAAACTTTATATCACATCTCTAGATCAAGAATCTTTTGCATTGGCCAAAAGATCATTACAATCTCCAAGGAAAGAAAATGTAACATGTGCATGAATAGGTCGGCCTCAAATTTGAATTAATCCATGATGAATGCATAGGATGAAGTGTGGACCTATAATTATAGTTGGGGACACTCCACAGAACAATTCAAATCACAATGTCGAGATCTGTAAGTTATGGGAAAGATCCATGAGCAATAAAACTAGCCAATAGCTAGAAAATTATTTTGGTGTTGGTTCAAGAAACTTCCACTCAATCCAAATGTGATAACTTGCCAAAAAAAGATCCAGTCACACTCAAATCTTGGGATAAGGGAAAATGAACATTTCCATGATTAAAACATAGATCCACATGGTCTAGTGAGAAAATATGATAAATACGCTAGCTAGAATTGAACAAAGAACTGAAATGAAATATTTTTGGTTGATGTAAGATTTCCACGACCCAAGGATGCTCCTGCATCAACTAACAACCATTGTTTCAACACTTGTCATACTACTTGAAGGTAAAGCGTTATCAAGGGTATGGTCCATACCTAGTGAACTAGTGTCAACACTATGAGTGAAAGAGCTAGATAACCCAATATCCATGATGAGTGTGTTATTGTAGGATGACATGAATGTCAAACTATGTCTCACTATAGTATTAGCAATAGGACACCAAGTTGTAAAGCTCATGGAAAGGACAATCAATCAATGTAAGATAAATGCAATGAGCACAAGATATATGATAGAATTTAATTCCAACTCTTATTTTTACAAATGCACTTGAAATTAAACCAAATTAAGCTAGATCTAATGAAATGAATGGAACAAAAACTCAACAAATCAAAACAGAGATTTGACAACAACAAACAAAAGCACAAAAATGAAGTTTTTAATGTTGTAAAATGTAGATTCAGGTCTAATATGGGACTAAATCACCCTGATGGGTAAATGAGTCCTAGTTAGGGTTTCTAGAAGGTTCAAATGCTAAAAGATAAACAACATAGAATTCCTAGAAATTTGGAAAAGCCACTTGTACAGGGACTAAATCGCCCAAGTGGGTGAATGAGTCCTAGATTAGGGGTTTTAAGCCAAATTTTGCAAATTCTAAGTTGGTGTTAAGGTTTCTAGGTTGTATGCTTAAATGGATATTTGCAATTACAAATTTCCAATGAAATTCAATGATGCAAGATGCAAAAATGCAACCTATATGCACATTTCCAATAATGCAAGATCTAGGAGTCCTAAATGTAAACTAACTAATGCAAGATCTAATGTAAATTTAATGTAATATAGATCTAGGACTATAATGTTCTCCAAATTAGAAATGCAAGTGTCCAAATTTTGGGTTCACCAAAATGTGTCCAAATGTCGGGTTCACCAAAATGAACACAAGGAAATAGGGTTCCACCTTTTGGGAGATAGGACTAGGGTTAGGACATATTTCACTCTAGTTCATTAGGAAACCAAGATCCCTCAACCAATTGACTCAATTGAGGGAAAGGCTACTACTAATAGGGAAAGTAGGAGGTTTCCTTAAGTGTGATTAAGGGGGAGTTCACCATTAAAAGGAAGTTTTAAAGATGAAATGAAAACATTAATGCACTAAACCCTAGAAACTTGAAACATGAATTCAAATTACCAAATAGAAAGATACATAAAAGTAACTCGAGGAAAGGAGATGTCCAAACAAGATATGAAAACCCTAAAATTTATTGTTTTTGAAATGCACTCAGGCTCATACATTAGATTGGGTGATTTAGTTTGATTACTGGAATTTGGACGGAATCTAGAATTCAGATGGCAAATCGGGATCTATAGAAAATTGTTCCAGAATAGGTAAATTAGAACTCATACACCCAGAGGGGTGATTTGGTCTTGGTACTATGGTTTGGCTAAAACTTCTCTATCCTCTAGTGATCTTGTGTAGCTTTCATCTTGTTTGATTTTCAAATTTGAAAGTTTGAACTCTAGATTGTAGGTGAGTTTCTGTGAAGATGACAACTTTTTGACAACTTTGATAGATTTCTTCAATCTTGCAACTTTTTCTTCAAAGGATCTTCAAGCTCCAAATCACCCAGATCTACAATCACACATGAAGAGAGATTTTTTTTTTTATGTTAGGGAATAGGGATTTTCCTTGGTCAAACCTCGTTTTGCTAATTAAACCTTGAAATGAAATGAAATAGAATGAAGGAATGATGAATGAATAATATGCAATATTGCAACTCACCAAACCCTTGAAGTAAATGTTGCAAACTTGTGTGAAATGGCTCCAATGGATGTGGATCTTGACTCTTGATTGAATTCTTGAAACTTGATCTTGAATGCTTGCTTGAATCATGAAAAACTACACCACAAATGTTAGCTCAAAAACACACATGATGCATAAAGACTATGACATGATGCTTGAATCCTGAATTGATGCTCCAAGATGTTTGATAATCAACTCTTGAATTTCTCTTGAATTCCTAAATCACTTGTAAATTTGCTAGGATACCTGAATAATTGAATTGCTAGGAGAAATTATGTGAAATAACCTTGTATTTATAATTTTTTATGCTAAATTTCCTGAAATGAGAACACTACAAGTCGATATCAGATCTAGGAGTATAAAATCTCACCAACAATTTGATTTAAAATGGGTCCTAGTTAAGGAAATACGCATATTCCAGTTGGGGCATATGAGTCCTAGTGTTTTAAACATGGGACACAAACTCCAAGAAATTTTAAGTTCAAGACAATGTTTAAAATTAGGCCCTGAGACCTAGGTGGGACCCATACACCCAAGGTGGCTTATGAGTCCCAGATCACTAAATCTGGAACACATAACCAAAAACATTGAATCATGATTTGTCATTCATGAAATTTTGGGATTATCCTCAGAAAATGTATTTAATTTGGCTTGTGGATGCAATTTAGGGCCAAAGAAGGCATAAAGAAGCCCAATTTTAGTAGGGAGGGACCAAAAAAGTGTGAAAATGTAAAGGGATACATTTTTCTACACTACACATCTAATGGGTGTGGTCTTATCTTCCTTGCATCAATAAATTGAATTTATAAATAATAATCATGCACACACAATATGATTTAACATTGATCCCTTTCAACATCGGCAAAAGGTTGGTCATTCAATAAATTATTCCCCTACTCTTCAGACCTTAATTCCTTCTTCATTTCCAAAGCTTGTTACCCACTTCCAACTTATATTTTAGTGATGATTAGGGTTGATTATAATTTATACCATCCTTTTTTGGAAAATATAAAATCAAACCTACTCCCTTTGACATTCCAAAAGAATCATTTACAACTTAAAAAAATTCTATAGAAGTTGTAATTCCCTCTACTTCTAGTGATGATAATAATGATTTATGTGATTATACTTCTCAAATTAGAAATTCCACTAATAGTGATGCTTCTTTTGAGGATATACAATCATTTTATGTCTTAGGATTGCTATTCTTTCTAAATAGGCTATAAAGGTCATGATTGTGGTCATAAGGAGTAGGGTATCAAATTTCCTTTAGAGCCAAATCTACATAAATCTAATGTTAGTCTTGGATATCCACCTTCTCATTCTAAACAAAAACCTTCACTAAATATAAAGATATATTTTTTAGATTCTTCTTCATTTTCTCTTGTACATCCTAAACTTATCATGGATAGTGTAGTTTCATCTACTTCCCCTCTGCATGTTTTTTTCTACAAAAGAAGCTCTAGAAGTTTTTAAAGGGTGAATTACACTTTACCTTCTTGTCACCATGGTTGCTGATTTCCTTAGATTTTAAATTTTTTAGATGGTGAAATAGGATCTAAGGCTAAATATTAACCTAAATTACTCATTCCACAATAAATTATTGGGGGGCATAAAATTAACCATAAGAGATTATTTGGTTGTTGTCCTTAAGAAAGATAAAAACTTGTCAAGGTTTTGGTCCCCTTTTTGATTTTATGTTAGAGAGATATGGATGTGATTAATGATATTGAAAAATAGATAAATTAAGACTTTAAATAGATGAAATATCACATAATGTAGAAAATTTTGAAAAAAAGTACAAAAATTGGAAGTAGATCTAGAAAGTATGGACAAAAAGGACCTAACATATGCATTTGATAAAAAAAATTGGTAGGATAGGGGATTTGGGTGCCCTATTCTAGAATTTTTTCTAGGGTTTTAGAATTCGTACAAATGCATCCCAATCTAAGAGTCTCTTATATCTAAGATCAATTTTTGAGGTCTAATAGTTTACAAAGAATCATCTTGTCCTAATTCAATGAGAAAGGGTGTTTTAATGTTTGTCCTAGGGTTTGGGTACTTTAAGATCTCAAATCCACTTAAATATACTTTAGACCTATAACCTATAAGAAGGACAAGGGAATAAGGGTTGTGCTATTGGGGGATTGCCTTAGTCAAATCCCATTTTTGTGTTTCCATCTTCACAAATAGATATTATGATGATGATATAGATCATGTTCTCTATGGAGAGCCAAGTAAAATGAAAAAAAAATAAAAAAATTATTGTAACTTACCATTCACATATGTAGTCCTCATTGGATTGAAGTCATGTTGCTTCTCACCTACAAGGAGAGATTACAAGATGCATTGAGTTCTTGCAAGTTTTAGTGCTCATAAAAATAAACCTAAACATGAAACATCTTACAATGCATGAACATAAACTTTTTGATATGTTTTATAAATGAAATTGGTTGAAAGTGTTATGTAGATGTTTTGCTTATTCTACTCTTCAAACTGCATTAATTTCCCTATAGGATTGCTTGAAATATATTTAAGTTTATTAGAGAGACTAGATGTTAAAATGGAAGAAAATACTTGTATTTATATGAGTTTCAACATATTTTACATTAATCATTATGAAAAGTAAATAATTGATTTTATATTTATGAACATATTAAGATTGACAATAAAATATGCGATTTAGGGTCTAATTAAGGGGATATGGGTGTTGGGTGCCCTACTCCATCCCTATTTTTATTTTTAGATGTTTTTTAAATAAATATTTAATTTAATTTCCTATATTTGAATTAATTTCCTGAAATGATAATTAAAAAATTAATGAATAAGCATAATTAGGCACATGTACTTAGGAGGGAGCCAAAAGTTGTGTGAAGTTATCAAGGGTGACAATTATGATATTACATTTAGCCCCCACTTTAGTGAGGATACAAACTCACATTCATACTCACACTAAATAATGGAGAATCCATAGAGTCCTTTCATCAAAATATTGATGAGGTAAGATGGAATTAAGCTAGGAGAAGTGATAGGCCCTAGGATTAGTATCCTACTAAACAACAATGTCAAGATAAAAGTAATATACACATAAAACATGATACAACAAAGACATATAATAATCCATACAAGCGGAGGACACAAAGAAAATATGAAGCAAACATGAAGCATACAAGGAATACATAAATTACACAAGGAGTATCCAAGTATTACATGAATCAAACATGAAACGTACATGAAGCATGCATTATGTAAATGTAAAGTAAAAAATGATAGATGAAATAAATATGGAGCAAGCATAAAATATAACAAGGTTAATATACACCACCTAAAAAGTTGAGTTAGATAGGAAAAGATACCTCACGATAAAAGGTTGTCTCAATTTTGAGCATCATCCATTGAAATAACAACATACAATTCTAAATACAAATAGAGGAGGGTGCATAACTTTGGCACTAGCTTGTTTTTACGCTAGGGGTCTTGCACCTTATTTAGCTTCCAGGGACAATAGGCTAGAAAGTTGTGTTCTTCTAGGTGACCATGGATGTGATAAATATAAGGTCTCATAAACCACATAGGCTATCAAGTTATGTTATTCTAGGTTTCTAATGAGATACATATATCTATAGAATAGATCGACACATTTTGTTAGTTTTCCATGCAAAATGATGAATCAAAGGTCCCATAAAACACATAGAAAAAAAAGTTGTGTTATGCTAGTTTTCTCATGAGATATATGATCTATAAACAATCTAGTAAACTATGTTACGCTAGGTGTCCATGTAAATACACAAATTCATAGGCTGGCAAGTTGTGTTATGCTAGGTGACTATGAATAGTTTATATTGTCTAATGTCACAAGAGACGGTTTAATGTCTCATGGGATAGATTGATGACCATGTCTTAGGGAAATTTTGAATCAAGACCACCATGGAGGGGGCACATCAATAAGTCAAAACTCACAAGAGACCAGTGAGTGGATGTACAAAAATGGGTAGGTGAAATACCCCCTTAAAATATTGGTATACTTGCACTATGAATATTTGAGGAAAGGAAACTGAAGTGAAAGGATAGAGAGATCCCTAAGAAGGATACAATCCTCCTCAAAATCAATTATCCTTCCCCCTCAAGTGTGTATTCAAGGACAACAATGATAATGGTCATTGTGTTGCTACCATAAAAAAAGTATGGATGCACATAATATTGTACCACCATGATGATAATGAGCACATACATAGAGCTATAAATACCATATAGCAAGGAGCAACACTAATATATTATTTTATAAGGATAATAGTAAATTTATATGTCAAATGATGGTTCAAAAGGTGTATTAATGATGGCATTATTTTTAAGGATTTTTTTTATTCTTTTATTTATGGAATGGTAATCATCAATGAAATGGATAAACACTTATTTGGTTGTGTTATTTGTCATTTTTTTCACGTGCTAGAGGAAGAGTGATAAATTGAATTTCAAGAAATCTCAATAACATTTTTTTCTTTTTGAGATAGAGGGTGTAGAGTAGGAATCAATCCTTTTTCTTGTGACAAAATTTTTTGATGGCACATTAGAGGATAAAATGGATGTTTTGTACTACAGTGGAGGGAGGGGATGGGTATGTGTAGGATCATGATGGGCCAAAAAGTGGCAATATGTAAGTGATATGATGACCCATGTGGCTAACGACTTTTTTTTACCCAAAATTGATGAAATGAAAAGGATTTTTAAAGGTGATTCTCAGCTTTCCACCAATAAAATTATTCTTTACTTTGAATTTAATAAATAATTATTATTCCTTTTTTTATTTGAATTACGACTAAAGTCCTGATTGATAGGCTGATTGAAAATCATCTATAGCTTTCAAACGGTATCACATTTTTTGAATCCAAAACATGCATCACATTCTATAATTTGTATACTATAGGATTAAAAAAAGAAAAATTGAATTTCATTAAGTTTTGACCAAGTTAAGGTGGTCAGACATACAATTTTTTATATTTTTTAAAATTTGTAATAAAAAATTCATAATTAATTATTTACTTGGAAAAATTACAAAAAAATGCATCACATCCAGACACGAGTCCTCTACTTATATATAAAATATTATAAAAAAATATTATCATTTTATTGTGGTTAGGGTGGTCAGAAAGGCATCTAATTCTTATTTTTTCCCTAAAATTTAAGTACTTCTACATTGAAATTTCAAATTTTCACCAAATAGATTTTAAAAATAAAAAATAAACCTAGTAGTTTAGAAACTACATTCAATTTTCCACAGATTCTATTCTTACATATTTTTGAAATAATATAGATAACTTATTCAAATTTTTCTGTCAAGTTTCCTAACTCTAATTTTTCTGAATTTTTTGCCACTTAAGGGCTTATTTTTTCCATGATGATCTTGCACATACCCAAATGTTGGTAACTTAAATCATTTGTGGAAAATTGTGGTTTGGGATCCACAATAATATTAACTCCTTGTTCCTTACATTCTATTTTTTTTCCTTTAAATCCTTGTTTAGAAATAAGTCAAAAACCAAGGCATACTATGTCTCCAAATTAAAAGGAGTTAAAGGTTACATAATATTAATTTTGTTTAAATAAAAGGTATGAATAATTTTAGAAGAAGAAGAATCTCGATATTGGTATGAAAAGGAGGATAAATTCCTTTTCAACAATGTCAATCCATATTATGTGATGGAATATGAAGATGAGGGAGATCAGTTTTAGGTGTAACAAATGGTTGGGGAATGAAATATAAAGAGTTCCCATTGTGAGAGGAGGGAGGAACGTTATTATTGAGTGATATGGCATGATAGGTTTTACAGGGACATTGTAGGAATTAGGAATTTAAGTTGAATTAAGAAAATTTTGATTAATATCTAAGCTTGATGGATAAGTTGTAAATTTTGAGGTTGCTTCTATACTTATCACATTGCTAAGAGAGAAATCGGATGAATGAAGAGTGGGAAAAGTAGTGTTAATATATCTATCAATGAAAACATCCTCAAGTATACAAAGATATCTTCTCTAGGAGGAGAGATATTGGGAGAGGAAAAATCATGAGCCTCACCATTGGTGGTAGAAGGGTTACTAAAGGAATAAAAAGAAACATCTACCAAGGATTTAAGAGAAGAAAACATTTTGACAAGATAATTAGACATGTTAAATGAATGTGAAAAGAAAGTATTTTGAAGTTTAAAAATTATTTACCTACTAAGGAATTTGTTTAATAAAACAAATAAAATCATGAGACAACCTAAATTATGTTCAACAAAATACTTAATGTTAGATAAACAAAGAAATGGAATGCTTTTTAACCTTTGAAGAAAAACTAATAAAATATAATTATTAAAGAACATATTAACAAAGATAGAGAGAAGATTCATACAAAAGATGTTGAGAGAAAAATATCACTAAAATTTGGGTAAAAATTAGTAAGATAGGGGCATAGGGAACCCTAGTCTATAATTATAATATTTTAAGGTTTAAAATTCTAAATAGATAAAGCAATACATGTAGATATAAGACTGTGAAGGCTCAAATTTGAAATTTGGTAGAACTCAAAAAGTTGATGAAGCCCTAAATTTTTTATGATAAGTACACAAATGCATGCATTTAGGGTATTAAATCATTAAAAGGATCAACTACATTCAATTTATATCACACATCAATGTTCCCAAAAGTAAAAATAAGATAACCAATTGGATTTATTACTAAAATGCTAAAAATATAACATGATTTAAGTTTATACTTTATGCAATAATGATGAGTGGAAATGATTTACTTTAAAAATTTAAACATGATAGGAATGCACATGAGTAACAAACCCTTTTAGTAACCTAATAATCAATAAAATTATAGAATAAAGGATGTGCAATTCAGAGAAAATTTTAATGTAGGAGATGTTAGTATTGAACATAGGTTTTCATTGATGTCAAAGGTTGCAAAATGAGTTAATTATGTCAAGGAGTACTTGAATTATCATTATATTCCCCTTGACTTATCATATTGAGGTGCAAATATTTTAAAAAAATATATGTTACTATTTATAGTTCCAGAAGTTTGTGTGACTATTATATGCTTGCAATATCATGCATTCATCTATTCACTATGATAGTGTTGGTTTGAAAGTATGTATAGGAATGTGTCACCTCATATCTCAGGGTAGAGATATTTCTCTAACAATACAATTATCGTTAGATTTCTTTTAGAAATGTGGTTTGGCTCTGGGTTTCAAAGGAGAGTATGTCTATACTAGTTATATCATATTCCTAATTTTTTTATAGTATTTTTTCAACATACAAAATGATTGTAGTGGCAGAAGTTTCTCTATGCATGTCTTCCAACCATTTGGTGTTCAAGGTCTGTGTGATAATAGCTAGTAACATGCAGAATTAAAATCTTGTGTGTGGTGTCAAGATAGGACCTGGTTAAGGTTCTTGTGGTAGGGCATGACATCATGTTCTTTTGGAAGAAATATATTTTTTGGGTCGACCTATTACACATTTTATGAAATTTTAATTTGGGTCCACCTTATATTGTCTTGGTTATTTGTGGACCCTTGGCCAACATAGAAGATGTGTTAGTGTAATAACATGTATATATTCATCAGTTTGATGGATGCACAATGTGAATTGGATGAAGTGATGAAATTCAAAATACAAGGAGATGATTGTGAAGAAAATTTATTTAATGTGAGTTGCATTTCAAAGTGTGTGTCATTACTATAAGATCATATTAATAAGTGTGGAAGAGTTTTTTTATTCAGTACAAAAGTGAATGACGTGTCTTAGGCTACAATTGAAGATCCACAATCTTTATCTTTCTATTCTGGTAGGACTAGTGTTATAAGTATTATAGCTATTCAATTAGGAATTGGTGTCTCTAGTAGGTTGGTGCATACAAACACAATAGGTGATTGGTGTCTTCGGTAGGTTGATGCCTACTTCATATTGTAAAATTCACTTGTATATTTCTACTTTGTGAGGTTGGATTTTGACAATAGATCCAATCAACTATTCTTAGTGCAGTTTTCCCCATCTTGGGTTTCCACATATATCTAGTGTTCTCATGTGTATATTTTTGCACATAAAGATTTTGTTGCACAGATGGTTGTCGTTGCATAGACATTTTTCATTGCACAAACAATTTCCATTGCATAAATGATTATCATTACACAAACGGTTTTCATTGCACAAATGATTGTCATTGCACAAACGATTGTCAATCCACAAACTATTGTCGTTGCACCAAAATATTGACATGTTAATGTCCAATACAACCATCAGAGTTAATGAATCCATGAGAGGAGGTTAATCCATGTCATGATCCCAAGCATTGTGCTACGCAACACAAGGAGACCAAGGGAACACACCTTGCAACAATCCACCCTAGCACAAGCAAGGGGTTCAAACTCATGTCCTAGGCTCTGGTACCAGTTATTGCATAGATGGTTGTTGTTGCACTAAAAGATCAACCTATTAATGCCTAATAAAACTACTATAGTTAATGAATCCATAGGAGGTGGTTAAGCCATGTCACGAATCCAAGTGTTTCACTATATAGAATAATGAGACCAAGGGTGGACACCTTGCAACATAGATGTGTGTGCTTATGTTGTTCCTTGTTCCTTGTTCCTTAGTAGCTTCTTTGATCTAGGTTGAACATTTATGATATATGTATTTGAGTTAAGAGTTTTAAATATATTTCATCTACTAATTGACCCCCCCTCTAAGTAGATTGTGTTCCCTTCAATTGGTATTAGAGCAAGTTTCTTTGAAGAAGCCTAATATCTTAAGGTAGTTTTAGGATGGAACACTTAGTTGTTTAGGAAGGATTCTCTAAAAATAAATCACATCTCTTTGATGGATCCAATTTTCATTCTGGAAAGTTAGGAGGGAGTCCTACTTGATGGCTCTAAGACTTGATATCTAGATGTTAGTAATAGAGGGATATGAGATTCCTGAAAACCCTCCTAGAAATTAGACTAGAAATAGGGCTTGAAAAATTAATGCTAAGGCAAGGAATGCTATTTTATGTGGATTAACTAAATCTGAATTTATGAAAGTGATGCATTACAAAGTAGCTAAGGAAAAATGGGAAAAATTGCATACCATCCATGAAGGTGATGAAAAATTCAAAGAGGAAAATTTGCAAACTCATAGATCTTAGTTTGAAAGCTTGAAGATGAAAATATTGCCATATTCATTTTTTGGGTTGATGAAGTTGTCAACTCTATCTGAGGTCTTGGTGAGGAATTGGAAGAAAATAGTTTTGTGAAAAAGGCACTCAGATCTCTCCCTAGAACGTTTGATTTTAAAGTCTCTACAATTGAAGAAGCTAAGGATCTAAATGTTTTGAAGATGATTGAATTGCATGGAATTCTAACTGGTTTTGAAATAAGATTTGAAAGTGAGGATTCTATAAGAAAAGAGGCAACACTCAAAGTTGAAATGTAGAAAAATAGGATAGGGGAGTTTCCTAAAATGGAAAAGTGGATCCAAAGAGGGAACATGGATCCTACTTCTCTAATTTCATTAGGAAATAAGATCCACACTATGAAATGACTGTCAACCTTGGGGTGAATCAAGTCAAAGTGTGAATCTATTGGTTTCCCTTTTATGCAAGGACGAGGGTCCCTATTAAATAGCATTTTGGGGAGAAAGATTAAAAATGACAAATTAGCTCCAAATTGCAATCTATAAAGTGGATTTAGAAGATTAAGTATAATACAGATGAAACCTACAAAGCTTTTGGATAATTTGGAAGGGATAAATGTTGTGAACCTCTCATAAAAAGTTTTTTTTCAAGGCTAACTAAGGACTCATTTTCCCTATGGAAAATGGGTCTTGGATAGGGCTTCTAAAACTCTATTTGTAGGTTTTCTTCTCTTGTGTTTGCACTCCCAAATCCATGAATCTTGTAGTCAGAAGTCAAAAATAAATTCTATAGGTCAATTTCTGTGAATTTGGAAGAATGATGACAACAAATGCAACTTTGACAACTTTGCATTTTTTTATTCTTCAATAGATCTTCCACCTAAAATCTACAAACACACATCAAGAGAGAAAAATATTGTTTTTTTAGGTGAATGTGGGTTTTCCTTGGTCAAACCCCATTTTGGTAAATAAACCTTTTAATGGAATGGAATAGCATGAAGGGATGATGAATGAATAACCAATGTCACAACTCACCAAACCCTTGTTTGAACCTTGGAATGTAGATATACAACTTACCTGAAATTGATTCAATGAATGTGGATCTTGATCTTGAAATTTTGCTTGAAATGATACTTTGAATGCTTGATTCAATCATGAAATCTACATCAATATATTAGCTCCAAAAACATGCATGACTCCACATAACTTTGAAATATGCTTAGATCTTGATTGCTACAAAAAATGATGACGAAATATACCCTTGATCATAAAATTTTCCTTAGAATTTGAACACTTGAAAATGTAGGTGAAACATAGCAAAATAACCTTATATTTATAGGTATGTAACCTTAATTTCTCGAAGTTAAATTTTGCAAGCTGACATTGAATTATGGATTTGAAATTATTTTTTATTAAATAATTAGGGTAAGGGACCTCATCCCATACAAAAATAGAAAATAAGAGGAGACAAAAAATAGGAAAAAACACCAAATCTCCTCACCAAATCCACCTGAACCATTGATTTTTGGCTTCTATGGGCTACTCTTGCTCTTCTAGGGTTTTTCACCTAAAAGGAGAGAGATAGGAGCAAAAATGCTAATGGTTCATTCACATTATGTTATGTGCAATGCTTTCTAACCTAAATGAAGTTAAATAAATGAAATTGACTGATCTAAATGAATGAATATGAATGCAAAAGTGAAATTAAAACTATGTTCGAAAACACATTGTGATATGCAAATAATGAAGTAAATGAAGAAAATATGGAGAACAAAAGAAATCAGTTAAATCAGAGTGCGCCTAGGTGAAGTATGATGAATATAGAATATTGTGGATGTTGGTTGAAATTAATGATTTTTTACAGTGGGTCTCATTCGCTCAAGGTGGCGAATCAGTCCTCCTCCTGGTGAAAAACTATCGGGAACAAGTTTTTTTCTATCAGGATTTGGAATTTGACAAAATTTAGATTTTCAGTCCTAAGGTGGGACTTATTTTCCATAGGTGGAAAATCAGTCCTCTCCCAAATTTCTATAAAATTAGGAGACAACTTTGCAACACCAGCTCTCGAAATCACTGCTTGTCAGGTTGCCGAAGTCAATTCTACAGGAAACAAACAGAAACCTTCTCCAAGCTTGAAATAGACTTGAGTTGACTTGAAGCACCTAGTTGACTTGTAAGCAAATCTTCAACACCAAAAATCTTGTTAAATTTGCACACAAAAGGTTGCAAACAAACATGCAAATAGGAAAAAATGGTTTAAGGTTAGTGAATAGGGGTTTGCCTTGGTCAAACTCCACTTTTGGTAATCAAACCCTTAATGAAATAATGAAATGCAAAGGAATGATAAAATAACAACATGAAAATGCTATCAACCTACCAAACCCTTGATAATAAATGTCTGAAGTAATGTCAATGGCTACTTCAAAGTGCTTAAATAGTTCTTGAAAAGATGTTGTAAAACGCTTGAATGAATAGGTGAATAAGTGAACTTGATGAATGGGGATTGAAATGAGGTGAAAATCACTTATTTATACACACTTGTTCCTTAGTTACCTGTTCATACCTGATCACATGCCAACACCAAGTGTTCTTGAATAAAATACCAAAAGGAAATTTAAAATATTTTGAATTTGGGGCCAAGGGGGACTCATTCGCCACCCATGGCAATGGGTCCCACCTAGGACCTAAAAATGTGTGTGAGAAAATATGTTGTATTTAATGTTTTTTGTCAGGATAATACTAAAAAATATACTTAATTAAGCATATGAGAGCATAAATGGGTCAAATAAAGCATGAGAAAGGAATAAATAGTGAATTTGTGCCTAGAAAAGCATGAAATCTTGTTACAAGACTTTACAACACTTCAAAATAGGACTTCTTGATGAATAAAAAGGTGATTTTTAGGTGAATTGTAATTAATAGTGTCTAGAAGAATGTAGAAATTTCTTACAACACCTTCACAAGACATAATTCTTTGAATTTTAGTACCTAAATATGCATGTTCAAGCCATGTTGCAACATAAAATCAAAGAAAAATAGATCAAACACCATGAAACAAGACCTAAAAGGCCATGAAAATAACAAGGGACCATTTTTCTATGACACATTTAGCCCCCACTTTAGCGAGAGGATGAACTTGCTTCAAACTCATACTAAAGTAGCCATGAACATCGAGGGGAGGGTTCAAATGCACTTACGCTAGCAAGATGGAATAACAAAATTCAAGAGGGATGATCAAGCCCCCAGGATGAAGATCCCATGGAAAACTAGACATAATAATAAAGGAACACACAAGTGTTGAGATGAATTGGATGAAGCCTTGATCATCAATCCAATGAGTTGTGGATTATATCTAGGCTGATTGTTTGAAAAAGAGAATGTGTACTCACTTTGGGGCCATGAAATATCAGGTTGTCTGCAAGGTGAGAACGCCCAAATGTACTCACTCTAGGGCCACATAACTTGTCAGTGGGGTGATAAATCCCAAAAGGTAAGATATATATGCTAGTTGGTATGCAGTCACAAACACAAAGGTGGCTATGGGGAAAAGTCATACTACTAGGTGGGATTCCCACTAAACCATATTAAAGTTACACATGTTGATAAATTTAACAAGGTGCCATAAAGAAAAATGTCATGAATAAAAAAGAAAGGTACCAAAGTCATGCAAGGTGGCAAAAATGCAAAGTGTAAAAATGCAAAAATGTAAAATGTTAAGTGTAAAATGCAAAAGATGTTCGAAGGAGTCTTGTTTAGTTCATGTAAGTCAATCACTGAGGGAACATTGTGTCTAATGTCTCCAAAAGAGGACCAATCAAAGAATATTATATTCACAACTTAGGGGATGCAGTGCGTCGTATCAGGCCAACAAGAGGAATGCAATATGCTTAGATAGATCACAATTATGAAGGACATCACACCCAATGTCATCCACAAAGTGACAAATGCATCATATAAATGACAAGGCTACACTAGGAATGAAGAATGCAAATGAATTATGGTAATGTATTCCCCCCACTTTAAAGGAATTGCTACACATCGTTCTATGAACAATTAGTTTAAAGTAGAGAAGAAAAGAAAACAAGACATGAGAGCCAACCTAGAAATCCCTATGTCAAGTCATATGTTTCGAAGTTATACTGCGTCATGTCAAATGAAAAACAAAGAAAGGGAGTTTCCCCCCAGAAAAGAAAACACACCAAACACATAAGGGATCTATGGATTTGGGGTCAATATATTCGTTGCTACAATGTTTTTATCAAAGAGCTCAAAACTATCATCATTCCCCAAAGCACATAGAACTGGAAGAATGACACAAAGTGAGTGAAAAAAAAGGAAAAATAAAATCTGTTTTGGGTCAACATGGAAGATACATTACGGTTTTGATGCCTTGCGTCATCCCCAAAAGGAAAAAACAAGCGAAAAGAAAGAAACTGAAAAAGCTTTTGGGTCAACATGAAGGAGACATTTTGGTCTCGATGCCTTGCATCATCCCCAAAAGGAGAAAACAGAAAAAAGGAAAAAAAAAAGACAAGGCACGATGAATAGAAGAATAGAGGAACAAATAGAAGAAGTGTACAAAGAGAGGAAACATATAATGCACGATATAAGGGAACATGATACACACATGCAAAGGAAAACAAAAATAAAAAGAAAAAAGAAAAAAGGTTAGTTAGGTGAATGCAAGTCAACCATCTAATAGGTCATCCATCTCCCAATCGTGTTCAATGTAATGTGAGGGTGGTTGACTGTCCAAAGGAAGAATTGAAAGCACGGAACTAGGAGTCATACCAATTTCTTCACTTGGTGGAGGGGATTTATCATGTAAGCTCATTGTAGATGAAAATAGAGAATTTAAGTCATTATGCACTTCTTCATCTATTTTTCCTATCATCGCATCATCATCATCATCATCAACATTAATAACAGGAGGAAGAAGGGTGATTTCTAAGGATGGATGTATCAAAAGCTGAGGTTGTTGGATTTGTTCATTTTGTTGTGATTGTTACACTGGATTGTCCTGTGGCAGGTTAGGAGAAGGAGGATGGTCATCTATCACTTCTGTCAACCGTGGAGGTTGATTTTCTATATTTTCTTTCATGTGAGATTGATGAGCAAGGAGACGGCGATGATTCCTTCGTTCGCTAGCACCGCGGTTTTGTTTAATTATGTTTTGGAGTTGTTGAGGTGTAAGACTAGATTGAGTCATCATAGGTTTGTCTACTTCCTAAGAGGGAAGAACAAAAGAAACTAAAGAAGACAGGTCAACCACTTTCTCTTTGGCTTTATACACTTGTTTAAGGTGAGGATGCATGACATGAGTGGTTTCATTTTCTCTTTCTCCTTTAAAAGATGGTGGCGAAGTATCTAAGGGTGGTTGTTTAGGAGATTGTGTGTTTTGTTCAATGTCATATTCAGGTTGAAGCATGGTTTTGTCTATGATAGGAGGTGTGGAAGTGGACGAGGATGTGTTACAAAGAGACAATTTAGGTATCTCTTTGGCTTTAAAATTTTCATAAGCAATGAAAAAGAAGTCCTTTTGAGGGGTGATGGGTTCCATGGGTGTAGGCCAAAAGGATTCTAATGAAAAATTAACTTTGGAAGATAATGGATTAAAGACACTATGGTGTATGGTGACTATCTCATTGGAATGTGGAAACTTCAAACACTTGTGAACAATTGATGAGACCATTTTCATTGACTGAAGCCAAGGGTGGCCTAGCCGCAAACGAAATTGGTCAGATTGTGGAATAATTGAAAATGTTACCTCCAAAGTTTTAGGTCCTATCTATAAGGGTAGTAGGATTGATCTGATCGTAGGGCATGCAAAACTAGTATGTGTCTTAATCCATGCAATTGGTTTATTATAATCATGTTGATATAGATCATGTAATACTAGAAACTCCTCTATTATCATGTTCTCACCACAAGCGGGATCTATTAATATCCAATTAGTGGGTTGATCATAGATTCTACCAGCTATGTAGAGAGGACAATCAGGAAGCTTTTGTAGTATGTCTTTAGAAAAAAAGGTCATATCAAGAGATTTAGTGGTTTGGCCCCTATGAGGGATAACATCTATTGTAGCAACTAGATCATCCATAGGGCTTTTTGTAGTAGCAGCAGGACGTGTATCATGTTGTTCATTGTTTTTATCAATAGTCATTACATCAGTATTTGAAGGTTCACTAGCCTTGACAAATGAGGTAGTATATTTAGGCATGAGATTAGTGAAAATTTGCAAATTCTGGTTAGGGGGTTCAACCGACTTATTTCCTTGATCATTAACACCCATAATGGAAAAATGGCATGAATCAATGAGGTCTTGAACTAAATGTTTTAGATGCTTGCAGTGTTTAGTGTCATGTCCATTTTGATGATAAAAATGACAATAAGCATTAGGTTTGAAGGTGGGTGGTAATGGCTGGTTTGGATCAAGTGGTCTAACGGGTGGCAAAGTGACCATGCGTTCTTGAATTAATTGGTTCATCATGTTATGAAGGGTATAGGGTAGGGGAGTAAACTATCTCTTTGGGTCCCCTTAGGTATAAGGCACCACTGCTTTAACAATTTTCACTTGATTTGGAAAGGGTTGGGTTGGATGCAGTTGAGGTTGACGAGGCGGATTAAACTGTAAAAATCCTCTATTTGGTTTGTAGATTTTTTGTGTGTTATTTTGGTTTTGATTGCTATGTTCGGGTTTTTCAGCTCGACTAGAAGTGGATTTTGAATCACAAATTGAAACCGAGTTTTTGTATTCACACAAGGTTGTGCATAAATTCATAAACGAAGGGAATTTCATCATTGTTAATTTATCCTAAAGCTGTCTGTGCAAGTTTTTGATAACCATCTTTTGTAGATGTGCATGAGGAATCTTGACATCAATTTGAGCATACATGGATTGGTATTGTGAGATAATATCTGTTACTTTTTGATATATGTTTTTTCTACATCGCATGAGGTCATCCATTGCATTTTTAGGTGTCATGTGAACTTGAAAGTGACTTATGAAAGCATCCACCAATTTATTGAAAGAATGGATGGAATGATTAGGAAAGTTGGAAAACCACTCTAAGGCAGTGTCTTTCAAGGTCCTTGGGAAAATTTTACATAAAATTCTATCATCAAGGAAAAAGTCACTACACAAAGTTGTATACACATTAACATGGTTGACAGAGTCTCCTTTTCCTCCATATTTCTCAAACTGAGGTATTTCTATCCCTTGTGGCATTATGGTACATAAGATTTATAATGATAAAGGGCTGCTACGCACATGATATGTAGGTGGAGTGGATTGACCTTGGCTAATGGTGGAAAGTTGATGTTACATGGATGAAATAGTGGTAAGGAGTTGTGTAAGAAGAGGATTGGGGTATGTGGGTTGAGATGGAAGGGAAAATGGTGATGAAGTGTCTGTGATGTGAGGGGAAGTGAAAGGAAAACTATGGGGTGTGAAGGTGTTGGAAGGGACTTACAATGCCACAAGAGAAGTAGGAATACTAGTGGAAATTGGGAAAGAGGTAGCCACATAATTAACCTAATGCATAGTTGTGTGAACATGCACATTGGTATAAGTTGGTATGGAAGCTATGGTTGAAGCGGGAGGAACTTGAGGTCCTCCTTGGCTTACAAGGATGTTTGCAGATTGGATATGAGAAGAAGCATGTTTATTGTAAATCTTGGAAATCTTCTTCATCACTTGCAAGCCATCATCACTTTCAATTAAACGATGAAGGCTTTCAATGGCAGGTATGGCAGTGGTGGAAATGTTTTCAAGTGACAAGTCTTTTGTAAGTGTTCAAAATCCTCGTGAATATTAATGACCTTTTCCTATGGGAGAGAGTTGTTTTGGTTGTCAACATTCATTGGATGGAAGGGTGAAGGCATGGAAGTGGTATTTTCAAGGCCTAATGCACCATTTTCCATACTAGGAGTAGGAGCTTGTGAGATCCCAAGGTCCACAATGAAAGTGCTATCGTGGGAGGCCATGAGTCTAGAACTTCTTCTCACTAAAGTATTATTAATGGGGCACCAAACACTCATGCAAGCACCACAAAGGAGGGGTGAATGAAAATGCAAACTAACCTAATATTTTGAAATGAAAATAATAGAAATGTTGCTAACTATAACAGAGATCGAAAAAACAAAAATGCAAACAAATGCCAAAAAAATGCTAAAAATGTTGTTTAACAAGTGTAGAGGGATTGATTTTCCCTAGGTGGCGAATGAATCCTAATATGATGTTTTTGTGTGTTTTTCAAAAAATTTAATGTGATTTTAATGTTGTTCGGAATGAAATCAAGGATGAAGAATGTATATTTTTAGTTTTTTCAGTGAGATGCAATGCAAAAATGAAATCTAAATGAAGTTTTAACTAATGCAAGATAAAAATTCCTAGAATGAAAAAACAAAACAATGTATTAATTGAATGTTGATGCAAATGTAAACTAGGATGCAATATGTAAATGAAATCATAAATGCAAAGTGCTCAAAAGTCGGGTTCACCAAAATGAGCTGTTGATTTTTGGCTCCTATGGGCTACTCTTGCTCTTCTAGGGTTTTTCAACTAAAAGGAGAGAGATGGGAGCAAAAATGCTAATGGTTCATTCAAATTATGTTATGTGCAATGTTTTCTAACCTAAATGAAGTTAACTAAATGCAATTGACTATTCTAAATGAATGAATATGAATGCAAAAGTGAAATTAAAGCTATTTTTGAGAACACATTATGATATGCAAATAATGAAGTAAATGAATAGAATATGCATAACAGAAAGAAATGAGTTAAATTAGAGTGCACCTAGGTGAAGTATGATGAATCTGGAATGTTGTGGATGCTGGCTAAATTTACTAATTTTTCACAGTGGGACTCATTCGCCCAGGGTGGCGAATTAGTCCCCCTCCTGGTGAAAAATTGTCAAGAACAAGTTTCTATTTGTTGGGATCCAAAATCTGAAAAAATTCAGATTTTTAGTCCTAAGGTGGGACTCATTCGCCATAGGTGGTGATTTAGTCCTCTCCCAAATTTTTGAAAAATTAGGAGACAACTTTGCAACACTAGATCTAGAAATCACTGCTTGTCGGGTTGTCAAAGTCAATTCTACAAGAAACAGACAAAAACTTTCTCCAAGCTTGAAATAGACTTGAGTTGACTTGAAGCACCTAGTTTACTTGTAAAAAAATCTTCAACACCAAAAAGCTTGTTATATCTGCACACAAAAGGTTGTAAACAAACATGCAAATAGGGGAAAATGGTTTAAGGTTAGTGAATAGGGATTTTCCTTGGTCAAACCCCACTTTTGGTAATCAAACCCTTAATAAAATAATGAAATACAAAGGAATGATAAACTAACAACATGAAAATGCTATCAACTTACCAAACCCTTGATAATGTAATTCTAAAGTAATGTCAATGGCTACTTCAAACTACTTGAATAGTTCTTGAAAAGATGTTGTAAAGTGCTTGAATGTTTGAATGAATAGGTGAATAAATAAACGTGATGAATGGGGGTTGAAATGAGGTGAAAATCACTTATTTATACACAATTGTTCCTTAGTTACCTGTTCATATCTCATCACATGCCGACATCAAGTGTTTCTAAATAAAATACCAAAAGGAAATTTAAAATATTTTAAAATTTGGGGCCAAGGGGGACTCATTCGCCACCCATGGCAATGGGTCCCACCTAGGACCTAAAAATGTGTGTTAGAAAATATGTTGTATTTAATGTTTTTTGTCAGGATAATACTCAAAAATACACTTAATTAAGCATATGAGAGCATAAATGGGTCAAATAAAGCATGAGAAAGGGATAAATAGTGAATTTGTGCCTAGAAAATCATGAAATTTTGTTACAAGACTTTACAACACTTCAAAATAGGACTTGATGAATAAAAAGGTGATTTTTAGGTGAATTGTAATTAATAGTGTCTAGATGAATGTAGAAATGTCTTACAACACCTTCACAAGACATAATTATTTGAATTTTAGTACCTAAATAAGCATGTTCAAGCCATGTTGCAACATAAAATCAAAGAAAAATAGATCAAACACCATGAAACAAGACCTAAAAGGCCATGAAAATAACAAGGGACCATTTTTCTATGACACATTTAGCCCCCACTTTAGTGAGAGGATGAACTTGCTTCAAACTCACACTAAAGTAGCCATGAACATCAAGGGGAGGGTTCAAATGCACTTACACTAGCAAGATGGAATAACAAAAATTAAGAGGGATGATCAAGCCCCCAGGATGAAGATCCCATGTAAAACTAGACATAAGAATAAAGGAACACACAAGTGTTGAGATGAATTGGATGAAGCCTCGATCGTCAATCCAACGAGTTATGGATTATATCTAGGCTGATTGTTTGAAAAAGAGAATGTGTACTCACTTTGGGGCCATGAAACATCAGGTTGTCCGCGGGGTGAGAAGGCCCAAATTTACTTACTCTGGGGCCACATAACTTGTTGTCTGTGGGGTGAGAAAGCCCAAAAGGTAAGATATATACGCTAGTTGGTATGTAGTCACAAACACAAAGGTGGCTATGGGGAAAATTCATACTACTAGGTGGGCTTCCCACTCAACCATATTAAAGTTACACATGTTGATAAATTTAACAATGTGCCATAAAGAAAAATGTCATGAATAAAAAAGAAAGGTACCAAAGTCATGCAAGTTGTGTTATGCAAGGTGGAAAAAATGCAAAGTGTAAAAATGCAAAAATGTAAAATGTTAAGTGTAAAATGCAAAAGATGTTCGAAGGAGTCTTGTTCAGTTCATGTAAGTCAATCACTGAGGGAACATTGTGTCTATGCTATCAATAGATTTGCACCCTACTGAGTGCAATATCCAACAACCTACTGAAACATGGAAACCTCCTTCAGATATGGATGATCTGAGCGAAGAGGGAATCTCAAGAGTGAGTTGGTTCTCTGAATGATTGATCGTATTCTAAATAACTTCTAAGAAAAGGGATAGAAGGATGGACTAAAATAAACTTGAATCTAATTGATGATTAACCTAAAGTTATGAAATTCAAACATTGACACTCAAAACAACCTTCCTATCACAATGAATCTCACAATCCCAGTGGCACGTACTTCCATCAATATTTTGCATGAAGATTCCTAAATGAAAAACCACAGGAAACTTGAAACTATGCAATTCTAAAACACAACAAGACATAAAAGGATTCTGATTTGAACCACAATGACATCAAATTGCTATTATAAAACTGAGACATAAATGGGAAGGAGAATATTGCTGCTTTATTAAAACTGAAAGAGTGAATAATTCTGAATTGAGTACAAAAGGGTTCACAAGCTCAAAAATGTATATGAGCAGGAACTGCCATCCGAACGGAGAAGGAGAGCTAAAAATACTAAGTCTTTTGAAAGAAATAACTCTCAAGAAACCCTAATCCGAGCTCACAAAGAAACTCAAGGAAAAAAGCTTCAGACTATCTTGAAAAACTGCATAAAAGCAGAAAAAAGCATAATTCTTTTATGATCAAACTGTCAAGCCTCTAAAAATAGGCTAAATCTACTTTAAAACCTCAAAAAACACCTTATCTCTCCAAGATAAAACTCAAAACCGACCAAGAGGAAAAGTAAACAATGAATCTACTAAAAATTGCAAGAAATCATAAAACAATTTACAAAAGATTGCTTTATGATTCTACTTTACAGGATTGCATATCTTACAATTTGTCTATTTTTTGCAATTTAAAGATTATAAAATATTTTGTAAAAAAGAAAACATCTTATTTCTCCATTACAATGCTTTGATTTTTTCCAAAAATCATAAAAATATCAGTATATATCAACATCAATATCTCCAATTGATTTCTCTAAAATCAATAAAAACAAAACCCTAAATAGATCATTGATAAAAAAAAATCATTCCTAGGTCATAAGGCATCCACCATTATATTCTCATTGTTTTCTCACAAAACAATAACATAATCCACATTTCACCAAGGAAAAATAAGTCATAATGATGTAACACATCGACCTAAGCACATAATTTCGGCCTCCCTCAAATATCAAACTTGAGACTTATAATAAATTCCAATATAAGTATCAACCTAATTTGAAATTCCCATGTGCTTTTATCAACATGAATATTCTAGATGATTATGATGTTGGGTCGAATTAGAGCATGAGAAAAGTGTTGGTCAAACCCTAAAATCATTTCATTTGCATTCAACACCTTAAGGAAAATGAGCTCTTCTTGAGAGCACGCCGCCATGATTGACCTTGAATATGAGCTTGTGTGCATTGAGAAACTTCACTATTGCCTTGAGATAGTTGGATCTTCAATGGGTAAGCTCGCTCTTCATGTTTATTTCTGACTTCTCTTCACACTCATGTGCTTTGCTCTTTACCAACTGACCTATATGAGCTTAAACTCAAGCTTTGGTCTAGAAAAGTTCATAAGGGAACTTGCTCGAGGGTAAGCTATTTATTTATAGCTTCTATGGCTTTTAGATTTTACTTTGGCCTTGTGTCCGCGACTAACACAACCTCTAATGCCTCTGCTTTATATTTTTTTTATTCATGTTTACTATTTATGTTCTCTATTCCACTATGAGAGCTTGGCTGCCATTCAAGAGCTTGAACTCTTGGTTTCTGGAAGCTATGTGGAGCTCTTGGCCACAACTAGGGTGCTCTCCCACAGATATGGATTGGTGAGTTACGCTAAAAGCACATACTATCCTCTTCAAAAAGTTTGAACCTTGACTTAAGATTCAATAGCCATGTACAGGCCGCGACCTATGTAGCAAAAAAAAAGCATTCTTAGAGGCTTTGGGCTCCACCCAAAACAAAAAACTCACCTTCCAATGTATTTGAGGTCAAAACCGCATATGGGTAGCATGAGATTTGAATAGAACTGTGTTTTGATTATTCTGAAACTCACCCACCAAAGGAAATTCACATTTTATTTTCCTGCTCTCATACAAAAACACATCATGGGTTATTACTGCAATTTTATTTTTCTGTATTTAAAACTAAATCCCAAATGTGGGTACTTGAGATTCAAAACTGCATATTCATTTTGTATGATTCTTATGGGTTTGACCCAAATGACCAGTGGTCTATTTCGCACTTCTAAAACAAAAGAACGACATGGGTATTTGTATATTCTCTTTTATTATTCAGTTTATAAGCTTGGCCTAATTGATCATGGCATTCCTTGGCATTTTGTAGCTTGCTCATTGAATCCCTCAAGGGTGAACTGAAATTCATAATATGTAGAATTGTTTTTTGAAACTCCATTGTGGGCTTTCTGGAAAAGACCCTGTGTAGTCAAACAAAATCTAGCTTTTCTCTGTATTTAGTTTATGGGCTCGACCCATTATAACTAATGCTTTACTTTGATATTCTGTTTGAAAAGAAAAATAACATGGTGAGTTGGAAACACATCTGTTTATCTTTAATACTCTCATGAAAATTAGCTCGACCACCATGGTTTCTTTTGCACTTTCAGTTGCAAAACCTAGACTTGGCATTTGTTACTAAAACTGGGCTCGGCCCTTCTCTTATTTCTGCATCTTATGTGAAATTCCCACCATGTAACTCATTTGTGATATGAAAATTCTTCTCACATCTACATTTTCAAATAACTATGTAAAATATGAGCTTCTTTTAGCATCATTCAACATATAAGGATTCAGAAACTTAGAAAAACTGGGTCATTCCATCACACAGGCATACCACAATATAACAAAGCTGGCAGTTCGTTCAACCACCTTCTTACATCTGCAGCTTCAACATACCTTGTTAAATTATTTCCACATTCCTATACTTTTCTCTTATGAAGAAAAGAACAACAAAACATATTAATGATGAACACCCTCCATAAGTCCTCGAAATGCTAGAAATGCATCGATTGTTCGCATTACTTGAATAACTTGATATTCCACCGATTTCTCATTGCTTGGAACCTTCACATATCAGCATTCTAAAGGGTCCTCTTGTACCTTTTGTTCATACCTCAGGTATCATTGTCATGTCATGTTTTGAACTCTCATGTTTTTGTAAACTTATTTAATCTGGAAATGAATCTTGCATACCCGAACTTTGCCAAATCTATTCATGTGTATTTTGGTTCACACTTGTAACTCCTTGAAGATAATTTTGAATGTACATTGTACTTTAATTGTTGTCTTCAGCCAAACACCGATACATGGTTCTATTTGAAGCATCCTTCCAGCCGGAATGAACTGGTTGTCCCTATTGTATCTCCCTGCACACTACATTCAATGAAAGCTCACATGTTATCTTACAACACACTCTTGCTTTCTGCTCTTGTATTTATGCAGAGATTTTAATTGGAACCTTGTAATTCTTTGGACTGCATTTACTCATCTGTTTCTATTCATAACTAACACCTCATAAACACCTTCTGGAATGAAACTGTTATCATTTCTTTGTCGTTCTGGAAAAATCATTTCTCACATTGTGATTCTTAAAGTTGTATTTACTTATCAGTCAACTGGAGCTGGTTATTCATTTATCACTTGAATGCACTGTCTATCTTTCGTACTCTTGATCTTCAACATGGTACTCTTCATGCATTTTTTATGTTCCACTTAACAAACTATTCTTTAAATCTTCTCTCTTTCATGATGAAAATCAAAACAAAACTCTCCCTTAAGGCATAATGTATGCCTGTTCACTGTCCTTGGCTATGAAAAGAACACTGATGAACTAAACATTTCATGACATATATGATCATGATGAACAAATAACAAAAAATGTGAACTTATACAACAATGTTTGATATAAATGTACTCAGCTGAATTAATTGAGCGAATCAAACTCACTATTCACCTGTAGCCTTCAAAAAACATTAACCTGATCGTTATGAATGCATAGTTGGTTTAATAGCTTGATAGATAATTATGTTTACCCTTTTAGTTTTATCTCATTTCTTTTGATGAATATATGATGACATAATCTTTAAATCAGCCCACTTGTAGTGAATAAGGGCAGCATGCCGAGCTCTACCCTTTTGGGAGCCCATTTTTCTCCACATGCTTGGTCTTCTAATAATGATCAGCTTCGTGCTTTTCCCTATACTTGCACAAAGAAACAAACAATGTTAGCATAAAAATAGAATATGATGATCATGTTGATATCCTTCTTTCAGCTCATTTCTTATGTACTTCTTTGATTGCTTCAATGTATGATTAATAGTAGGTTGCACTATTGTTGGTGACTCATATAGGTTTCTTCATAATCGAAGCCACTGACACCCACTCTTTTCTCTTACAGGTCGATGAAACTTGAGAAGATGAAGGTGCACCATTCATCATCAACCATCAGCCAAAACAGGCAATGATGATTATGTTGTTTACTTATGTGATTTTTCTTTCACATCTTCAATAGTGTAGTGTACTATTAATGGTGCATTGTGACAGTCACATCCACGGCTTGTGTGGATATTTGATTAAATCTTTATGCTTTTCATTTGAAAAGAAAATGCATTTCAATGCAATGTTGTAATATCATTCTGATTCTTTCAAACAAATGAGGCCTTGCAAATATGAATCTTTTCATGAAATAAATGAAAGCATTTAAAAATGCTCTGTTGTTTATATGCTCAATTCTGGAACATCTAAATAGCATTTTGAAATTCAGTTCTCTCCTCTTAATGTTCAATTGTCACTTACTGAACAATGAACATGATGTAAAAATAGCACTTGAACATAATTGGCAATTTCACCTCATGATAAAACAATGTTCAACTAGCTCCACCAATCAAGCTATGGCAAAAAAATGGTAACATTTTGGCGATTTTTGCTAAATGCTTGCCTACTAATCATAGATAAGTGGCCTTAAAACACTCCATTGGGCACGGAGTCAATTCCACCCCTTCTTGAAACTCAGAAACTTGAACAACAACACTCCAAACAGCAGCAAAGAAAACAAAATAGAACTGAAAGTAAACTAACAGGCCCTAATGGCCAATAGAACAATGCGTAGTAGCGCTTAGGGAAAGCAAAACTACTGAAATTAAATATGTGAAACACACTTATTTGCAAACTAATCTACTTAACTACGAGATAACTTATCTCAGAGGAAGTGCTTGAGGTGGATCCCATTAACTGGGATAGACAACAGCTTTCCAGTCATCTTGGAAAGTTGGAATGAGTTATGCTTCTTGCATTCCATGATCACATAAAGCCCATCCCACATTGCATCGAACTTGGAATGTCGTTCAAGTTTTCTTTTAAATTCATTCCACTTGAAAACTAGATCTCCAACAATGAAAACACGTGGTCTCACCCTTTTATCAAAATAATTCTTCATCTAAGCCTGATGTATCTCCAACTGCCTGAGAGCTTCCTTTCTGGTTTCTTCAAGCTCTATCAGCTGGGCAAATCTCACCTCAAGAGGTTGTTCATTCAGCAATTCCAGTTCTTTAACATAACTTAAGGTTGGTAATTCAATTGAAATAGGTAACTTAGCCTCTTTACCATAAGTTAAAACAAAAGGCAAACAACCAGTGGCCCTTTTAGGAGTTATCCTATCAGCCCAAAGGGCTAGCTTCAGCTTTCCATGCCATGTCCATTGATTATCCGAATCAGATTCTTATTTGTAGATTCCACCTAACCATTGCCTTGCGGACAATAATTGGAAGACGTATTCAAATAGATGTTATTTCTAACTGACCAGTCAAAAATCCTCAAACCAATAAAAGCTAAACCATTGTCAGAAATGATTCAATCTGGAACACCGAATCTCGATATGAGATCTTGATAGAAATTAAGCACTAAAGTCTCGTTTGCTTCCTTTAAAGCATCGGCTTCGGTCCAATTTGTAAAATAATTTGTGGTAGTAAGAATCCACTTATGACCCGCACTTGAAGGTGGATTGATAGGGCCAATAAAATCTAAGCCCCACTTAGCAAAGGGTTGTTCTACCTGAATCGGGTGCAGGGGCAGCGGTGCAAGCCTCTGTTTACCAGCAAATAAAGCACATTTCTCACACTTTTTGACCCAAGCAATAACATCTTTAAACAAATCTAGCCAGTAATAACCAGCTCGCATAATTTTCAGAGCTATTGTTCTTGTAGCAAAGTGACCTCCTGAAGGTCCATCATGAAATTCTGCTAAAAGCTTGTCAACTTGATCAAGCTAAATACAACGTAATAATATACCTTTAAAATCTTGTCTATAAAGAATACCATCAATGATTGCATAAGGAATGGCTTGTAATTGGTAATACCTTCGTTTTGCTCTTTCTAAGCCTTTGGGGTGCTCACCAGTTTGCAAATAATGCATCATCTTCTGCAACCAAGTAGCGAGAGAGGCTAGAACAACACTTGGAAAATCATTATTTAACATTTTTTATATATTTGTAGCCTCTTTTAAGTTGTTGTCTTCATTTCCAGCAATCTTCTCACACAAACTTTTACCTCTAACGAGATTGGTCACTTTTATATCAACATTGAACTCCATTACTTTGGTAATCCAACTAGCACACTTATCATTAATATCCTTGTTAACCAGAAAATATTTAACAGTTGAATGAGCTACCAGCAAATGAACCTTACTATTGGACAACATATGCCTGAACTTCTTTAAACTTCTTACAACAGAAAAAACATGCTTCTCAACAAAGGAATATTTTACCTCGTAATCATGCAATACTTGGCTGAAAAATTGCAACGAGCTGCTCCAAACCTTCATCGTTCTGTTGACATAACATGGATGAAATTTTATCAACTCCTCCAAAAGCATATAGAATAAAGTATTTGTCAAAATTTGGATTAATGAGAGCAGGAGCGGCTGCGAGTGCTTCCTTGATCTGCTCAAAGCTCCTCTTTCCTTCCTTGGTCCAACTGAATGGCATATTCTTCTTTAGCATAGAAGTGAGAGGTTGCAGCAAGGCTGTGATATTCGGTATGAACCTCCTCATGAAATTTATCCTTCCAAGAAAGCTTTGCAAGCCTTTCTTATGAGCTGGTAATGGCAATTTAAGAATTGCAAAAACTCTTTCACGATCAATTGAAATACCTTCCTTTGAAACAATGTGTCCAAGCAGTTTGCCTTTGTGCATGGAAAATATACACTTCTTTGGATTGAGAGACACTCTGAACTCTCTGCACCTCTGAAAAATCTGCTCCAAATGATCTAGTGTTTGTTAGCATTTCTGGAAAAAATAGTAATATCATTTAAGTATACCAGAACAAACTTTTTCATGAGGCCGTGAAAGGCCATATCCATAGCATGCTGAAAATTTGCTCCAATATTGGATAAACTGAAAGGCATCTTTTTATAGGCCATCATGCCCCACTTGGTTGTAAACGTTGTTTTTAACTGATCTTCTTGCTTAACTAGAATCTGGTTGTAACCTGAGTAACCATCTAACAAATAAAATCTGTCAGAACCAGAAACTACTTGTAAAATTTGTTCCATGGATGGGAGTGGGTAATGGTCTTTCAATGAAGCTTTATTTAAATCTCAAAAATTGATGCATAGTCTGATTTCCCCACTTTTCTTCATAACTGGCACTAAATTTGACACCCAAGAGGTGTGCTTGATAGGAAAAATAATACCACTCTCAACTAGCTTATTCAGTTTAGCCTTCATAAGGTGCTCTAACTTGGGATTAAGCGATCTTTGTTTTTGTCTTACTGGTTTTGCATTGGGTTCAAGTTCAATGGTATGTTGGGCTAGTTTGGGGTTAAAACCTCTCAATTCTTTGTACTCCCAAGAAAAAACATCACTAAATTTCTGACATAACAAAATAAATGCTTGTTTTTCATCTTGACTACATACCTTTCCCAGCTTGAGAAGCTTGCCTTTGAAGATTTTGATGGCTGCATAATGTTCCTCTTTAACAGTCAAGCTGTATTTGTGTTTACACACTTGGTCATCTGAGTTAAACACAGATTCCAAGGTCACCAATCCTTTTGGCAGCTTATTAGTCTTCAACTGCACAATTTGGTAATCATATTACTGCTACCATTTTTGTTGATTTCCTTTTGCAAACTTAGCTTCAGCAATCAGAAAATTTACGATTTTCTAATCGCTGTCAAAAACTTGCCAACTCACATTATTGTCAAGTACAAAAGGCTTGACCACTATTTTCATGTATTGACTTGCTTCTACCTTATGAATCTCCTTGGGAATATCAAATTGGGCTCCTATGGCAGCGAGCCTGTCAGCATGCTTATTTTGATTCCAAGGAATCGACATGATGTTAAAAGCATTAAAATCATCCATTAAATCCCATACACGATGCTTGTATTTCTTAAGAAAATCATTCTTAGCAGCATTTAAATTTCTGACCTGATTAACAATCAATTCTAAATCACCAAAAACTTGCAAGCATTTAATACCTCATTTGCGGGCCCATTTAAGGCCATGCACCAATGCTTCATACTCGGCTGTATTATTCAAACAGCTGAAAGCAAATTTGCAAGCTGAAAATTATTTATCACCTTCGGGTGATATCAACATAGCTCCACTCCTGGCACCAACACTGCTCCTCGAACCATCGAAGTAAATCTTCCAAAGCTCACTCCCCTTTCCTACAGACAATTCTTCCTCTTTACAAAGATTAGGCATATCGCAATTAGGCTCTCAGATCATATAGATTCCTAATCTTATCTCATCTATGTGCTGGAACGGATCAAGCTCATGATCTTTGGCTGCCCATTCATCTAGATTGATATTGTCTACATAGGTGCTATAGTCTAAGGTCATGGTTTGCTCCTCCATTGCAGAGGTGGTGTAGAGGTTAGCATTTATAAGATTTGGTGAGTATGGTTCGATATGGTCTTTGGTGAGAGGCTTGGACTTTATGGTCACTTTCATACCATACCTTGTTCTAAAAAACAAATGAGACCAATCAGAAGACAAAAACCCACCCAACTTGGTTGTAAAATCCCTTGAGAGACAAATGGCAAAGTGTGGCGATATGTCTATGACATGAATATCCTAATGAATAGAAAAACTTGGGGATGCGTGCAAGGTAAGAGCTATATTCTTGATAATACTAGCAGTCTTAATAGTAGACCCATCTAATTGCACTCTGCCTTTCTGAGGATTAGGCTCGTAAACAAGCCCTAACTTATCAGCTAAACTCTTAGGCATGACTGAACTACTGGCACCAGAATCAACCATACAATTATGAACAATTTTGTCGCCAATAATCAAACTTGAGTAAAACGGAGGGGGTTTTACCTCTTTTGCTTTCTACTCATTTCTATCTTCTAGGTCATTAGCCAGCACAACCTTCGCTACTCCTTGATTAGCGTTGTCAGAAATAGACAACTCAGCCAAAGCATTCTGTAGTAAACTTTTGTGCCCTGGAAGCTGTAAAGCATCTAATATCGACATGTTGACAGTGGTTTTCTTGAGATGCTCAACTATATTAAATGATGAAGGATTTACGTTCTGCTGGTTTTTTGTGACAATAGCTTCATTTTTCCTTTGCAAAGGCTAAAAATACATTTTTGACAACTCCTTGTTAGGTATCTCCTGGCCCTTTTGCAGAATCTGCATTTTAGGTTGCGTGGCAGCATTAACCTCTGATAAAACAAGCTACTTATTGATTACAGGCTGCTGCTGTGAATTATTAGTTTGTTGTCTTGGATCCATAACTCTCTTTTTTGACCTGGTATTAGCCAAAATAGGAGAATTTTGCTGACTTTGGCCATTCACGCCATAGAATTTAGAACTCTGCTAGTTCAACAAGGCGACTTCCACATTATTTTGTTGTTCTTGGTTCTGACCTGCAATAATTTTTGAACCAACATAGCTATTTTGAACCATTAAAGCCTGATTCCTCATTCCATTGGTGCACGTTGATTGGCTATGGGGATGATTGCATGGATAACACCAATCGCAATCTTGGGCAACATTATTTTGTGGCACAAGTTCCTTTGACAAACTGGCTGCATTCGGATTGTATGACTGGAATAGCCTAGGGTTATAATTCTTCCTTTGGGCTTGATAATCATTCTGAAAGGTGGGTCTATTTTGTTGATAAGGGGCTTGATAAGGCTTATGTTCTTGGCCAACATGCTTTTTAATAGTCACAAGATCATTTCCGAAGGTTTTTAATATGTTTTTAATATCTTGCATCTTTGGATTTGGGGTTGGGGCAGCAACCTCTTGGGTTGTATTATGATAACCTATCGCTGGAACAGACAGGACAACAGCCAAAGGAGGTATAGCAGCAGGAATAGGAGGTTGTATTTCTAGAAACAAAGGCATATGAGGTCTAGAAGCTATGTCTCTAGCTTGAATGAGGCAATTTTCAGCGTTAATGGCTATATTGTAAGCATTAGGAAGTGTTAGACCACCCATAGACTGAGTCATAACTGCAATTTTACTATTCAAAGCTTTCAAATAAAAAAGAAAAGTGTGTGCTAGTAAGGGCTTTACCATCACAGGAATCCTATCTCAGGTTCTTTGAAATCGGTAGTTGAAATCAACCAAATGCTCATGTGGCACCCTCTGAATGGTGCTCAACTACTCTAATAGAGACAAATTGTCAGATTTATCAGCAAAATGTTGGTATAAGCCATTACCTAACGCATCCCATGTCGTGATTGAATTGGTTGTGAGGCCTCTAAACCACTACAACGCTTTACCCTTAAGTGACGCAACTAACAACCTTAGCGCGACATTCTCTTGCGTGATATTGTGTACTAAGCATAACGTGGCTACGCCATAGATGTGTTCGACTGGTGTAGTGTAATCTTCCCCGATGAAGTATGGTAGACCTCTAAGGGCTACAATTGGTATGTCATCATGTTGAAGTATATTTAATGGAGTACCACCATTGAAGGGCATGAACGAGTGTTGCCTCGGTGCTGCCATTGGCGGAACTTATGAGATTGGAACTAGTACACCTAGTGATAACACCAAGGAACTGAAAACGGGAGGTGTCAACTTCGATCTCATGGGTGCTTCAAAAATCCTCCTTGTTGTCCTGCCTCTTCTTCGTGATGGGGAAAGCTCTCGATACTTGAAGGGTGCAGAACTTGATCTTGTCTATATCTTTCTCATGCGCGGGCTGCACTAGCATGCAAAAACAAAACCAGAGTCACCAGGTATATTGCAATACCCTCTAGAAGGCTGAAAAAATCTACTGCATACACCAAACAACAAACTAAAAAGATATTAAAATGGTCTGAATGTCCCACCGGGCGTGCCAAAAACTATTGTCAATAGATTTGCACCTTGCTAAATGCAATATCCAACAACCTAATGAAACATGGAAACCTCCTTCAGATGTGGGTGATTTGAGCGAAGAAGGAATCTCCAGAGCGAGCTGGTTCTCCGAATGATTGATCCTATTCTAAATAACTTCTGAGAAAAGGGATAGAAGGATGGACTGAAATAAACTTGAATCTAACTGATGATTAACTTAAAGTTATGAAATTCAAACATTGACACTCACAACAGCCTTCCTATCTCAATGAATCCCACAATCCCACTGGCACATACTTCCATCAGTATTTTGCATGAAGATTCCTAAATGAAACACAATAGGCAACTTGAAACTATGCAATTCTAAAACACAACTTACAACAACAAGACATAAAAGGATTCTGATTTGAACCACAATGACATCAAATTGCTATTATAAAACTGAGACAGAAATGGGAAGGAGAATATTGCTGCTTTATTAAAACTGAAAGAGTGAATAATTCTGAATTGAGTACAAAAGGGTTCACAAGCCTAAAAATGTATATGAGCAGGAACTCCCATCCAAACTGAGAAGGAGAGCTAAAAATACCAAGTCTTTTGAAAGACCTAACTCTCAAGAAACCCTAATTTGAGCTCACAAAGAAACTCAAGGAAAAAAGCTTCAGACTGTCTCGAAAAACTACATAAAAGCAGAAAAAAGCATACTGCTTTTATGATCAAACTGTCAAGCCCCTAAAAATAGGCTGAATCTACTTTAAAATCCCAAAAAACACTTTGTCTCTCCAAGATAAAACTCAAAACCGACCAAGAGGAAAAGTCAACAATGAATCTACTAAAAATAGAAAGAAATCATAAAACAATTTATAAAATATTGCTTTATGATTCTGCTTTACAGGATTGGAGATCTTACAATGTCTATTTTTTGCAATTTAAAGATTATAAAATATTTTACAAAAAATAAAACATCTTATTTCTCCATTACAATGCTTTGATTTTTTCCAAAAATCATAAAAATATCAGTATATATCAACATCAATATCTCCAATTGATTTCTCTAAAATCAATAAAAACAAAACCCTAAATAGATCATTGATAAATAAAAATCATTCCTAGGTCATAAGGCATCCACCATTATATTCTCATTGTTTTCTCACAAAACAATAACATAATCCACATTTCACCAAGGAAAAATAAGTCATAACGACCTAACACATCGACCTAGGCACATAATTTTGACCTCCCTCAAATATCAAACTTCAGACTTATAATAAATTCCAATATAAGGCTCAACCTAATTCGAAATTCCCATGTTCTTTTATCAAACATGAATATTCTAGATGATTATGATTTTGGGTCGAATTAGGGCATGAGAAAAATGGTGGTCAAACCCTAAAATCATTTCATTTGCATTCAACAGCTCGAGGAAAATGAGCTCTGCCTGAGACCACGCTGCCATGATTGACCTCGAATCTGAGCTCGTGTGCTTTGAGAAACTTCACTACTTCCTTGAGATAGTTGGATCTTCAATGGGTAAGTTCACTTTTTGAAGCATTGTAGTTCTTTTACTTCATTATTAAGCAAGAAAAATCACTAAGGCTGCGACCTCTTCATGTTTATTTCTGACTTCTCTTCACACTCATGTGCTTTACTATTTACCAGCCGACCTGTATGAGCTTAAACTCAAGCTTTTGTTTGGAAAAGTTTATAAGGGAACTTGTTTGAGGGTAAGCTATTTATTTATAGCTTCTATGGCTTTTAATTTTTACTCTGTCCTTGTGGTCGTGACTAACATAGCCTCTAATGCCTCTGCTTTACATTTTTTGTGTTCATGTTTACTATTTATGTGCTCTATTTCCACTATGAGAGCTCGGCTGCCATTCAAGAGCTCGAACTCTTGGTTTCTGGAAGCTATGTGGAGCTCTTGGCCGCGGCTAGGGTGCTCTCCCACAGATATGGATTGGTGAGTTACGCTAAAAGCACATACTGTCCTCTTCAAAAAGCTTGAACCTTCACTTAAGATTCAATAGCCATGTACAGGCCGCGGCCTATATAGCAAAAAAAAAGCATTCTTAGAGGCTTTGGGCTCAACCAAAAATAGAAAACTCACCTTCCTCTATATTTGAGGTCAAACCCACATATGGGTATCATGAGAATTGAATAGAACTGTGTTTTGATTATTCTGAAACTCACCCACCATGAAGGAAACTCGCATTTTCTTTTCCTGTTGTCTCATACAAAAACCAGTCATGGGTTATTAGTACAATTTTATTTTTTTGTATTTAAAACTAAACCACAAATGTGGGTACTTGAGATTCAAAACTGCATATTCATTTTGTATGATTCTTATGGGTTCAACCCAAATGACCAGTGGTCTATTTCGTACTTTTGAAACAAAAGAATGACATGGGTATTTGTATATTCTCTTTTATTATTCAATTTATAAGCTCAGCTTGACTGATCATGGCATTCCTTAGGATTTTGTAGCTTTCTCATTGAATCCCTCAAGGGTGAATTGAAATTCGTAATATGTAGAATTTTTTTTCAAAACTCCATTATGGGCTTTCTAGAAAAGACCTTATGTAGTCAAACAAAATCTGGCTTTTCTCTGTATTTAGTTTATGGGCTTGACCCATTATAACTAATGCTTTACTTTGATATTCTGTTTGAAAAGAAAACTCACATGGTGAGCTAGAAACACATCTGTTTATCTTTAATACTCTTATGAAAATTAGCTCGACCACCATGGTTTCTTTTGCACTTTCAGTTGCAAAACCTAGACTTGGCCTTTGTTACTAAAACTGGGCTCGACCCTTCTCTTATTTCTGCATCTTATGTGAAATTCCCACCATGTAACTCATTTGTGATATGAAAATTCTTCTCACATCTGCATTTTCAAATAACTATGTAAAATATGAGCTTCTTTTAGCATCATTCAACATATAAGGATTCAGAAACTTAGAAAAACTGGGTCATTCCATCACACATGCATACCACAATATAACAAAACTGCTAGTTCATTCAACCACCTTCTTACATCTGCAGCTTCAGCATACCTTGTTAAATTATTTACACATTCCTATACTTGTCTCTTATGAATAAAAGAACAACAGAACATATTAATTATTAATACCCTCCATAAGTCCTCAAAATACTGGAAATGCATATGTTGTTTGCATTACTTGAATAACTTGATATTCCACTGGTTTCTCGTTGCTTGGAACCCTCACATATCAACATTCTAAAGGCTCCTCTTGTGCCCCTTTTTCATACTCAGGTATCATTGTCATGTCATGTTTTGAACTCTCATGTTTTTGTAAACTTATTTAATCTAGAAATGAATCTTGCATACCTGAACTTTGCCAAATATTTTCATGTATATTTTGTTTGACACTTGTAACTCCTTGAAGATAATTTTGAATGTACATTGTACTTTGATTTTTCTCTTCATCCGAACACTGATACATGGTTCTATTTGAAGCATCCTTCCAACCAGAATGAACTAGTTGTCCTTGCACATTGCATTCAATGAAAGCTCACATGTTCTCTTACAACACACTCTTGCTTTCTGCTCTTGTATTTATGCAGAGATTTTAATTGGAACCTTGTAATTCTTTGGACTGCATTTACTCATCTGTTCCTATGCATAACTAACACCTCAGAAACACCTTCTGGAATGAAACTGTTATCATTTCTTTGTTGTTCTGGAGTAATCATTTCTCACCTTGTGATTCTTAAAGTTGTATTTACTTATCAGTAAACTGGAACTGGTTATTCATTTATCACTTGAATGCATTGTTTGTCTTTCGTACTCTTGATCTTCAACATGTTACTCTTCATGCATTTTTATGTTCCATGTAACAAACTATTCTTTAAATCTGCTCTCTTTCATGATGAAAATAAAAACAAAACTCTCCATAAAGGCATAATGTATGCTTGTTCACTATCCTTGGTTGTGAAAAGAACACTGATGAACTGAACCTTGCATGGCATATATGATCATGATGAACAAATAACACAGAATGTGAACTTATACAACAATGTTTGATATAAATGTACTCAGCTGAATTAATTGAGTGAATTAAACTCATTGTTCACTTGTAGCCTTCAGAAACATTAACCCTATCATTATGAATGCACAATTTTTTTAATAGCTTGATAGATAATTTTGTTTACCCTTCCATTTATATCTCATTTCTTTTTATGCCTATATGATGACGTAATCTTTAATTCAGCCCACTTGTAATGAATAAGAGCAGCATGCCGAGCTCTACCCTTGTGGGATCCCATTTTTCTCCACGTGCTTGGTCTTCTAATAATGACCAACTCATGATTTTCCCTATACCTGCACAAAGAAACAAATAATTTTATCATAAAAACAAAATATGATGATCATGTGATATCCTTCTTTCAGCTCATTTCTTCTGTACTTCTTTGATTGCTTCAGTGTATGATTAATAGTAGGCTGCACTATTGTTGGTGACTCATATAGGTTTCTTCATAATCAAAGCCACTGACACCCCTTCTTTTCTCTTACAGGTTGACGGAACTCAAGAAGACAAAGGTGCACCATTCATCATCAATCATCGGCCAAAATAGGCAATGATGATTATGTTGTTTACTTATGTGATTTTTCTTTCACATCTTCAATAGTGTAGTGTACTATTAATGGTGCATTGGGATAGTCACATCCACAGCTTGTGTGGATATTTGATTTTATCTTTATGCATTTCAATGCAATGTTGTAATATCATTCTGATTCTTGCAATCAAATGAGGCCTTGTAAATATGAATCTTTTCATGAAATAAATGAAAGCATTTAAAAATGCTCTGTTATTTATATGCTCAATTCTATACCTCATTTAATTTTGGAACATCTGAATAGCATTATGAAATTCAGCTCTCTCCTCTTAATGTTCAACTATCACTTAATGAACAATGAACATGATGTAAAAAAATCACTTCAACATAATTGGAAATTTCACCTCATGATAAAACAATGTTCAGTCAGCTCCACCAATCGAGTTGTGGCAAAAAATTGGTAACAACCTAATGTCTCCAAAAGAGGAACAATCAAAGAATATTTTATTCACAACTTAGGGGATGCAGTGCTTCGTATCAAGCCACCAAGAGGAATGTAATATGCTAGGATAGATCACAATTATGAAGGACATCACACCCAATGTCATCCACAAAGTGACAAAGGCATCATATAAATGACAAGGCTACACTAGGAATCAAGAATGCAAATGAATTATGGTAATGTATTCCCCCCACTTGAAAGGAATTGCTACACATCGTTCTATGAACAATTACTTTAAAGTAGAGAAGAAAAGAAAATGCAAAAAGAAAACAAGACATGAGAGAAAACCTAGAAATCCCTATGCCAAGTCATATGTTTCGAAGTTATACTGCGTCATGTCAAATGAAAAACAAAGAAAGGGGGTTTCCCTCAAGAAAAGAAAACATACCAAACACATAAGGGATCTATGGATTTGGGGTCAATATGTTCATTGCTGCAATGTTTTTATGAAAGAGCTCGAAACTATCATCATTCCCCAAAGCACGTAGAACTGGAAGAATGACACAAAGAGAGCGAAAACAAAGGAAAAATAAAGTCTTTTTTGGGTCAACATGGAAGATACATTGCGGTCTTGATGCCTTGCGTCATCCCCAAAAGGAAAACACAAGTGAAAATAAAGAAAATGAAAAAGCTATTGGGTCAACATGAAGGAGACATTTTGGTCTCGATGCCTTGCATCATCCCCAAAAGGAGAAAACAGAAAAAAAGGAAAAAAAAAAGACAAGGCACGATGAATAGAAGAATAGAGGAACAAATAGAAGAAGTGTACAAAGAGAGGAAACATCAAATGCACAATACGGGGGAACGTGATACACACATGCAAAGGAAAAAATAAATAAAAAGAGAAAAGCAAAAAGGCTAGTTAGGTGAATGCAAGTCAACCATCTAATAGGTTATCCATCTCCCAATTGTGTTTAATGTAATGCGAGGGTGGTTGACTGTCCAAAGGAAGAATTGCAAGCAACGAACTAGGAATCAGACCAGGTTCTTCACTTGGTGGAGAGGATTTATCATTTAAGCTCATTATAGATGAAAATAGAGAATTTAAGTCGTTATGCACTTCTTCATCTATTTTTCCTATCGTCGCATCATCATCATCATCATCATCAAGATTAATAATGGGAGGAAGAAGGGTGATTTCTAAGGATGGATGTATCAAAAGTTGAGGTTGTTGGATTGGTTCGTTTTGTTATGATTGTTGCACAGGACTGTCTTTTGGTAGGTTAGGAGAAGGAGGATGGTCATCTATCACTTATGTCAAGGGTGGAGGTTGATTTTATATATTTTCTTTCATCTCAGATTGATGAGCAAGGAGATGATCATGATGCCTTTGTTCCCTAGAACAATGGTTTTTTTTAATTATGTTTTGGAGTTGTTGAGGTGTAAGAGCACATTGCGTCATCATAGGTTTTTCTTCTTCCTAAGAGGGAAGAACAAAAGAAACTGAAGAAGATAGGTCAACCACTTTCTCTTTGGCTTTATACACTTGTTTGAGTCGAGGAGGCATGACATGAGTGGTTTCATTTTCTCTTGCTCATTTAAACGATGGTGGGGAAGTAACTAAGGGTGGTTGTTTAGGAGGTTGTGTGTTTTGTTCAATGTCAAATTCAGGTTGAAGCATGGTTTCGTCTATGATAGGAGGTGTGGAAGTGGATGAGGACACGTTATGAAGAGACAATTCGGCTATCTCTTTGGCTTTAAAATTTTGATAAGCAATGAAAAAGAAGTCCTTTGGAGGGGTGATGGGTTCCATGGGTGTAGTCCACAAGCCTTCTTATGAAAAATTACCTTTGGAAGATAAAGGATTAAAGCCACTATGGTGTATGGTGACTATTTCATTGGAATGTGGAAACTTTAAACACCTCTGAACAACTAATGAGACCATTTTCATTGAGTGAAGCCAAGGGTGGACTAGCTGCAAACGAAATTGGTCAGATTGTGGAATAATTGAAAATGTTACCTCCAAAGTTTTAGGTCCTATCTATAATGGTAGCATGATTGATCCGATCGTAGGGCATGCAAAAATAGTATGTGTCTTAATCCATGCAATTGGTTTATTATAATCATCTTGATATAGATCATGTAATACTAGAAACTCCTCTATTATCATGTTCTCACCACAAGCGGGATCTATTAATATCTGATTAGTGGGTTGATCATAGATTCTACCAGCTATGTAGAGAGGACAATCAGGAAGCTTTTGTAGTATGTCTTTAGCAGAAAAGGTGATATCAAGAGATTTAGTGATTTGGCCCTTATGAGGGATAACATCTATTGTAGCCACTAATTCATCCATAGGACTTTTTGTAGTAGTAGCGGGAGGTGTATCATGTTGTTCATTGTTTTCATCAATAGTCATTACATCAGTATTTGAAGGTTCATTAGCCTTGAAAAATGAGGTAGTATGTTTAGGCATGGGATTAGTGAAAAATTGCAAATTCTGGTTAGGGGTTGCAACCGACTTATTGCCTTGATCATTAACACCCACAATGGAAAAATGGCCTGAATCAATGAGGTCTTGAACTAAATTTTTTAGATGCTTGCAGTGTTTAGTGTCATGTCCATTTTGGCGATGAAAATGACAATAAGCATTAGGTTTGAAGGTGGGTGGTAATGGTTGGTTTGGATCAAGTGGTCTAACGGGTGGCAAAGTGACCATGCATTGTTGAATTAATTGGTTCATCATCTTATGAAGGGTTTAGGGTAGGGGAGTAAACTATCTCTTTGGGTCCCCTTAGGTATAAGGCACCGCTGCTTAACATTTGTCACTTGATTTGGAACGGGTTGGGTTGGATGCAGTTGAGGTTGAGGAGGCAGATTAAACTGTAAAAAGCCTCTATTTGGTTTGTAGAAGTTTTGTGTGTTATTTTGGTTTTGATTGCTATGTTCGGGTTTGTCAGCTTGACTAGAAGTGGATTTTGAATCATGAATTGAAACGAGTTCTGGTATTCACACAAGGTTGTGCATAAATGCATAAATGAATTGAATTTCATCATTGTTAATTTATCCTGAAGGTGTCTGTGCAAGTTTTTGATAACCATCTTTTGTAGATGTGCATGAGGAATCTTGACATCAATTTGAGCATACACAGATTGGTATCGTGAGATAATATCTGTTACTTTTTCATATATGTTTTGTCTACATCGCATGAGGTCAGCCATTGTCTTTTTAGGTGTCATGTGAACTTGAAAGTGACTTATGAAAGCATCCACCAATTTATTGAAAGAATGGATGGAATGATTAGGAAAGTTGGAAAACCACTCTAAGGTAGTGTCTTTCAAGGTCCTTGGAAAAATTTTAGATAAAAGTTTATCATCAAGGACAAAGTCACTACACAAAGTTTTATACACATTAACATGGTTGACATGGTCTCCTTTTCCTCCATATTTCTCAAACTGAGGTATTTCTATCCCTTGTAGCATCGTGGTACATAAGATTTATAATGATAAAGGGCTACTAAAAACATGATATGTAGGTGGAGTGGATTGACCTTGGCTAATGGTGGAAAGTTGATGTTACATGGATGAAATAGTGGTAAGGAGTTGTGTAAGAAGTGGATTGGGGTATGTGGGTTGAGATGAAAGGGAAAATTGTGATGAAGTGTAGGTGATGTGAGGGGAAGTGAAAGGAAAACTATGGGGTGTGAAGGTGGTGGAAGGGATTTGCGATGCCACAAGAGTAGTAGGAATACTAGTGGAAATTGGGAAAGAGGTAGCCACATAATTAACCTAATGCATAGTTGTGTGAACATGCATATTGGTATAAGTTGGTATGGAATCTATGGTTGAAGGGGGAGGAACTTGAGGTTCTCCTTGGCTTACAGGAATGTTTGTAGATTGGATATTAGAAGAAGCATGTTTATTGTAAATCTCGGAAATCTTCTTCATCACTTGCAACCTATCATCACTTTCAATTAAACGATGAAGGTTTTCAATGGGCCATATGGCAGTGGTGGAAATGTTTTCAAGTGACAATTCTTTTGTAAGTGTTCAAAATCCTTGTGAATATTAATGACCTTTTTTCTTGTGGGAGAGAGTTGTTTCGGTTGTCAACATTCATTGGATGGAAGGGTGAAGGCATAGAAGTGGTATTTTCAAGGCCTAATGCACCATTTTCCATACTAGGAGTAGGAGCTTGTGAGATCCCAAGGTCCACAATGAAAGTGCTATCGTGGGAGGCCATGAGTCTAGAACTTCTTCTCACTAAAGTATTATCAATGGGGCACCAAACACTCATGCAAGTACCACAAAGGAGGGGTGAATGAAAATGTAAACTAATCTAAGAGTTTGAAATGAAAATAATAGAAATGTTGCTAGCTGTAACAAAGATCTAAAAAAAAAAATGCAAACAAATGCTAGAAAAGTGCTAAAAATGTTGTTTAACAAGTGTAGAGGGACTGATTTTCCCTAGGTGGCGAATGAGTCCAAATATGATGTTTTTGTGTGTTTTTCAAAAAATTTAATGTTATTTTAATGCTCTTCAGAATGAAATCAAGGATGCAGAATGTAGATTTTTAGTTTTTTCAATGAGATGCAATGCAAAAATGAAATCTAAATGAAGTTTTAACTAATGCAAGATAAAAAGTCGTAGAATGAAAAACAAAACAATGTACTAATTGAATGTTGATGCAAATGTAAACTAGGATGCAATATGTAAATGAAATCAAAAATGCAAATTGCTCAAAAGTCGGGTTCACCAAAATGAACTGTTGATTTTTGGCTCCTATGGGCTACTCTTGCTCTTCTAGTGTTTTTCACCTAAAAGGAGAGATATGGGAGAAAAAATGCTAATGGTTCATTCAAATTATGTTATGTGACATGTTTTCTAACCTAAATGAAGTTAATTAAATTTAATTGACTGATCTAAATGAATGAATATGAATGCAAAAGTGAAATTAAAGCTATTTTTGAAAACACATTATGATATGTGTAGACACATAAAAATGGCCTAGACTCACAAACCATATTTTTATGTCTTATCATATTTTGTCTATAGTCCAAATTCAACTATTAATTAAATAATTCATAATTACTTAATTAATTCATATCTTTTATTCTTCTTGATTATTAAATAAATGAATTTCATTTATTTATTTAATATGTCACTAATTGTCATAATTAAATAAATTTATTAATTTATTTAATTATTCAGTCTTATCTTCTAAATTAAATAATTATCTTTAATTATTTAATTGCTAATTTCACTTTTGTCTCATTTTAAATAAATGAAAATATTTAAAATGATTCCATATTGTTAACTGTCACTCTTTTTAGTAAATAATCAAAAGATTATTTACTTGTCACACAAAATTATCATTTTGAATTAATTAAATTCAAAAAGATAATATTCTTCCAAAAATCAAATAATTTCTATTTAATTCCTGATTTTTCTAAAAACGATCGTCAGTTCAAATCAGGCAATCTTTATCTTCTTGATTTTTTGAATATCTTTATTTCTTCTAATTAACTATCTCATTTATTCTCCACCGTCGATACTATTTTTCTAAAATCGATCTTGTCCACTCATTTCTAATTTTCCCTAATTATGACCTAACCCTAGTCCATGTTGCAGCACCATAGAATCTTGACCATTGATTCCAGGGTATTTGTCATCTCTTCATCTTGGCCACACATTCAAAATTGCATTTTTTATAAAATGTCAATTTTGTTCTTATTTCAAGACCTCATGCCCATTTTATCATCTGAGCCTATTATATTTTTATCTCATGCACTTGTCATTTTCAGTCGATTTGTGAGGTCAATTTCAATTAAATCCTTCGAAACTTGCTTTAGTCTTGTCCCTTGTCATAGTTGCTCATACACAAATCTGAGGGCATCTCTATTTACTGCAAGCTAGGAGGTGTAATGGAGGTCAGCCATGGAAGATGAAGATTTCTAGTAACATTGTTCTTTTTATTTTCATGTTTATTTCCTTTGTGCTTCATTACTCGTTGGATTTTTGATGTTTATTGATTTAATCAGTTAACAATCTATTTTTTCCATAGAAACATTTGGTGAACCCGACGTATTTTGATTTAATCATATATTTTGCAGATTTTTCTTCTAAAAGTTTGCATTTTCTAACCCTCGTTTGTCAAGTTTTGAGAGTAAATTGTTGCAGACTTTGGCATCATTGGCAACGTACTTGGTGGGAGATTTTGATTTCCACAGATCGGTTTTGTATTCAGCAGTGTGGATGCTTTCTCAATCGCTGGTACAAATTTATCTAACTTTCATTTGTCAATTTTTGCAAGGGATCTGATTTTATCCGCTTTGGAATTCTTAGTTGAAGTGATTTCTATATCTTTAAATTCATTCGGTGTTGCTACTTTCCCTACGTGATTCCCCAGGCATTAGAAAATTTGCATGCAGATCTTTTGTGAGAATGGTATTTTCCCATCATTGTATGCCAAGCCGCCCATCTCTGCAACACTAGTTTCCCCCATCACTTTTGTAGCCATGTATATCAATCAAATGCCCATCATTATTGTCTTCTGGCTTGAATAACCACCGACCATCTCGCCAAACTGTTTGCTTACACCGTTATAGACGACAACCAAACATATCATTAGATCATATCATTTCATCAGTGCCTTATTGCTATCATTGGAACCTATTCCCTATTATTGGCCCACCCTACCCGGCACATCAACTCACATTGAACCCGCATCATATCACTGGATTCAGATCTCCATCGACATTGATTGCCTTCATCCAGACATTTGTCCCTTCATCAATCCTTCATCACTGTCAGAGTTGCATTCATCGTCCTGTCTATTTACAGTGGTCTGCACTTGCTGACATTGTCGCAATCAAATTGTTGGTTTCGTCATCCACCAACTGGTCAAGTCTCTAGCGGGTACCATTGTTACATCAGCTTTGAAAAATCTTCCCCGTCGTTGTAGAGGGACACCCCATCATAGTCCTTATCTCCTTTGCTCGCCTTGAATGCTTCATTCACCCCATTGGCTAAACCCTTGGCCTCCTACCGCTATTAGATCCTTAGAATTCTCTTTACATTTAATCACAGTATGCCATTAGCTTGTTGCACTTACATAGTCATTGTTTCCTTAGGAGCCTTACTTAGAATGTAATTTTAGCTTTTATTCTTTTTTACGTTAGCTTTTAGGAAAACTCTTAGATTTTTAAATTACATTTTAGATTTTTTTCAAGTTAGCTTTTTAAATTAGACTCTTAGATTTTTAAATGACATTTTAGATTTTTTCAAGTTAGATTTTTAAATTAGACTCCTAGATTTTTAAATTACATTTTAGATTTTTTTTGTTTAAGTTAGCTTTTTAAGTTAGACTTTATATTTTGGATTTAAAGTTACTAATTTTAGATTTAGATTTTTACAATTCAGTTTTAGTTTTTTTTATACAAATTTAGATTTTTGTCATTTAAAGTTTTAATTTAGATTTTTTTTAGTTAGATTTAAAATTTTCTAATCTAGATGTTAGACATAGCTTCTAATTTTATTTAGATTTCTAATTTTAGATTTAAGTTTAGTTTAGACTTAAAGTAATTTTATTTTTTTTAATTTAGTTAGATTTCTAATTTTAATTTATTTTAGATTTTTAATTTAGTTAGATTTTTAATTTTTAATTTAATTCGATTAATAGTTTTTTTTAATTTAATTTAGATTTTTAACTTTTTAAAGTAATTTAGATTTTTTTTTAATTTTTAGTTTTTAACATATTGCACGTTGTTGACCTAATCTCACATTGGCTTGCAAGTTTGTGTTTTCTTTTTTTCTTTTGTCTTGGTGACTTTCAGGGTATTTAGGAGCGTGAACAACGTTGGCATCAGTCACACACACGTCAAATTGGAAAGTGAATAATCAGGTGCATACATTCTAATCTTTCATTTCTCATTAATCATTGCTTGTCAACACATCTCAATTTGGGGCATAAAATCAATTTTGTTTGATCACACATTTGAAATTGGGCTTAAAATGAATTTTGTCTTCAATCACACATCTTGATTTAGGGTTAAAAAGAATAAGTGCTTGAACTGTTTTACACACATTTCATTTCTAAGGGAATTTAATCTTTGCAAGTGTGAATCCAGTGTGTGTGTCCTCCAAAACACCTCACTTGGTTTTCTTTTGTCATACCCTTCATAGGAGGTCTGCTTGGAGCACACACCCCTCCAAGGGACGACCTCAATAGAGTGTGAATCCAAAGACATGCTCGTTTGGGAGTTGAAATCTTGTCACTTTGAGCTAAGCCCCAAAGAACTTTATACCTTTGGGAAGTGAAGGTGAAGGGTGGGTTACCCCTTTCTCCCGGCTTATTGGCAGGATTTTGCTTTCAAATCATCCTTAGTCAACTTGGTGCAAACTAGCTTGAGACCTAATTGGCCATACCCCACTTAACTAGTCATAGGGATTGTTGTTGTGTATTCAAGTGCTTGCTTAATCATAACATTTAATCTTCAAAGACAAATTTATCATTGTGTTTGGTGTTTGTGTTCATGCATTTACATGTGAAATATTGTGTTTGATAGTGCCCAAGTCAAACTTCCAATAAACACTCTCCACATCATCCAAATCATTCAATCTTGTCATTCCACATCATATCTTAATCATCGCCATTTCTTTAATCCAATCAACATCATTTTACACCATGAAAACATTGGAGGATGTAGCACAAGAGCTTGTTCACATGCTTCACGTGGCTAAAACAAGTCAAGAACCTTTACCCCAACAACTCACTCACAAATTCCATGACATGATCCAAAAACTTCAAACCAATCATTCACCTCAAATGCAACAACTCATAGCTCAAATCCAATACCTCATGGCCACTTGTTAAATCCAGCAAGCACGTCATCAAGTCCAATCACCACATCAACAAATTTCACATCAATCCTATGTGTCACCTATATCATCATATCAACCTCATTCCTCCACATATCATGTTACCCCTTCATCAACCTATCACATGTCTTCTACTTTCAACCCTTATCTATACCAATCCACCTCTCAACAATCATTATCCTATACAACCCCTCAATCATCATTACAACAACAAATCATATCACAAGTCCAAACACCATTTCAACCTCAACACATTCAACCCCAATCCTATTTGTCACCTTCATCATCATGCCAACCTAACACATCTATCTATCATGACAATGCCACATCAACATGTCCACCCATATCACAACAAGAACATAGGATCCCAAGTCCACCTTGGCAACAAAATCAAGAGCCTTTAAGTCTTAATGCCACCTTTGACAAGGGGAACACCAATCTAGTTCTTGTACCCTTACCACCATCCAATCAAATGCCTATCCATAAGCCACCATGTCTGATTTCTAATTCATTGGCCTCTTTACCTTCTAACCAATCAAAATCTTCATTACCCCCACCATCATCTAATCCTCCATCAAATCAATGCCCTACATTTAGATATTTAAAAAATAAATTTATGGCATTATCTAAATCCACCCATCCACCTATAAAGGATGTGACCCAAGGGCTACAAGCAAGGAATCAATTGTCTCCATGTCATTCAACACATATACTTGAACATACAAAAGAGTCCTCAAACATCATGCCAAGTCCTTCAAGTCAACCATGTCATCCACAACCCCTTGAGCCACTTCAAGAGTCTCCCTTCATAAGTCCAAGTCACCCTCTTTCATGCTCCTATGTTGACCATCAAGAACATGTCAAGTCTCTCCATGAGAAATCCCCTTCCACTTCCATTCAAGCAACCCAAGAGTTATGTCAAGAGTCTACTCCCAAGCATGTGGAAACATCAATCCCTATTCCTAATCAATGTCATATCATTTCCGTCCAACCTATCCATAATCTATATCATTTTTATGATCAAGATGATATCCATAATGATGAAGATCCTATCCATGAGAAATCTGATCATATACCCATCCATGAGAAAGATATTTCCAATTCACCTCCACCTAGTCTTATCCATGATTCATCAACATCCACTCCCCACAATGAGACACTTTCCTTCATGGGACATATAGACGATATTCCTCTAGAACAAGAATCTTCCACTAGGGACATGCTTGCATATGATCAAGTTATAGCTAAAATCATTGGGCTCTATGACACTAAACATAATGAGGGCTTCAAAATTTCCTTGGAAGCACCAACAGAATCATCTAAACCTGACATGTCACATGATCAGGCCACAAATATCAGTCAGGAATATGTTCAACATGAAAATGAAGCTAAGACACTTTATCAACTAGGGTCATCTATCTTTGTCAGAGCAGGCTTCCTCGCAGACGAAAATATTACAAGTGACAGTATCCACATACCTAATGATGGGTTAGCATCTTGCTTTCAAAACGACAAATACCCCATCGCAAATACAATCTGTCAAAGCATGCAATATCAAGGCAAAGGACTAGGCATGCACGAGCAAGGCATTCTTGAACCAATACAGCTTTAGGAAAATTACAAACATCAAGGTTTTGGTTATTCCTCAGATAGCAAATCAAATGATGTTAGTGGGACCTCCTTGATACTAGGGGCAACCTTGTCAGATACAAACATCAAAATGGAATCCATGAGAAATCCTTGTCATAAGATTGTTGCCAACACCCCCTCCACCCACACCATGAACCGTCATTCCATCATAAATAAACCTTCCCTTTGGAACCAACAAAAACAAAAATCTTACAAGTCAAAAGATCAAAATCAAATGTCAAAGGCCATTGAATCAAACAAAAAGTCAAGTGGACAAATGAAATTAAAATGGATCCCAAAGAAAGATGGATCAAACAAGGACACCAAGTCAAAACAAAATTCAATCACAATGTGGAGTCACAAGACAAGAGGACTCCCACATACAACAAATGTCCACCTCCTTCAAAATGGTCATCAAACAAGACATCTAAAACTGTTGGTTCCAAACACCATCCCTCCAAAATTTGTCATCCACCATCCCAAGTTTGGAAAATAAAAAGTCATTCATCCAAATGTCCAAACAACCTTTCCACATCTACCATCATCTATCATAATCCTACATCTCGCCTAAAGTCCAAAAATCCTACGTCACAAATCCGTCACATCATGGCAGCAACTCTTTACCACAAGGACTCTCATGGCACTCTATTGCGATGTGCATATTTTGATAAGGCCAACTCTAGTATCAGAAAGGATCACAATGACATGGATCAGTTGTATACAAGTGCTACGATCCTAACAAGAAAACTCCTTCAACAAGGTCATTATTGGCATATCATGACACCAGTCTCTATATCAGCACCATCAGTGGATTCAGAACAGTTAGTGGTCATCTAAAGCATCCAGACATATCAAAAATACAAAAAAAAATAAAAATTGAAAAAATCAAAAAAATTGTCACCCTGATGAAAACCTGGCAAATAGGCATCTTGGTGACCCCAAAAAAATCAAAAAGTCAAGAAAATAGTAAAGAGAAAAAATTCATCCAATGGTGAAAACCTGGCAAGCAGGCGCCCTCGATAAGTAACATGATGAAAACCTGGAAAACACGCGTCATGTGTAAAATAAATCATCTATGTGGACTTTTACACTTGGGGGAAAGTCATCTCATTTCCCATACCTTCCTCATGACATTGACATCCATCCATCTTAGCCCTATCATTTCCATCCATTTTCCCACCTACCTCGGTCTTGGCATAAAACTGGCACACATAAATCATGCTTTGGGACAACTCTTGACATGTCTATCTTTTAGTCATATACAATTCACGAAGCATTAGGTCATTAACCGTCATAGTCTTATTGTCCTTATACGACATAGTCCTTGAAAATCATATGAAAATTCCATTAGTCTTATGTCTCCCATCTTTTACCAAGGCCACCCCCTATCCTTTCATGCATGTCACCTATCTTGGCTTTCCCTTGTCAAACAGTCTAAGGATAATCATCATCCCATCTAGTCCTAACCGAATCATTCCAAATGCAATGAATCTAATCCATACAAACACATTATCCAAAATTTTACTTGATTGTGTTCCTGGCCCGACTGTAGACCTCCATACTTTCATCAATTATTGTCATCGTCCTCACGTTGTTTCAGGATGTGTCCTTCCCACGTCAAACAACATTGTCATCACCTGTCAATTGGTATTCTGCTTGACTAGGGGCACAATCATGTTTGTCCTTGGATTATCATGTGTGGACATCAGTCATGCATTTTTTATGATCCTCTTAAACATCAAAATCCAAAAAAATATATAAAGTCCTGAAAAAAGACCAAAAACATCATAAAATGTTCTGAAAAAAGACCAAAAACATCACAAAAAGTCCTAAAAAAAGACCTAAAAATCACAAAACGTCCTAAACAATGCACTGTCACATCTTGTCAAAGTCAGCCATGTCAGTCAGTCCATGTCATTGTCGAACTGCGTTGTCTTTGCGCATTTGCTACATAGGCAAGGCCATCAGTCGATGAGTCCCCGAGACATTAGGTCAGTCCTTTTAGGTTGGTCCAAATAAAATCATGGAATTTGTCACAATCGTCACATCGGTCAAATAAGTCAAACATAGTCAAACTCAGACACAAGACAGTCATTCAAAATGTCAATGTCAGAATTGGTCAAAATCAGATAGCATAGTCCAATCAATCATACAATCAACATCAGTCAACTTGCCAAAACATATTACTCAAAACATTGTCAATCTCATCACTCTTTGGTCCTCTTCAAGATGTGTCATTCTTGGAGTTAGACCTCGTCAAAATGTCCTTTTCCTTTTTCAGGATGTGTCCTTCCTGACAATAGGCTCCGTCAAACTGTCAACACCGTCAAATTGGCAAAGCTCTTAAACTGTCAAAACTGTCAAATCGACAAGAATACAATATTTGGCAAACAAACATTGGCAAACAAAATTACATGGTTGTTCATCTTTTTGGTCTATCTTGTCTTATATTTTGACTATCTTGGCTATTTTGTCTTATATTTTTATTGTCTTGTCTTTTGGTCATGTTACTAGCTACCTCGAGGATGTCCCATGAAGGATTTAGAGGTGCGATGACATCCCCTAGCCTATTTTATTTTCTTTGACTGTTGTCTGTGGATTGTCTTGACAAAAAGATTGGGGCAACTTCGCCCTTAGTATGAGTTAGGACATTCCTTGTCTATGATTGTCTGTTTTTGAAAGTGGATGACCTTGCACACTCTTGTCTACATCATACCATGGTGTTTGTTGCCCATTTGTATTATTTTTACTGCCCAATGATGATTTGAGCAACATCTATTAGTTCTTTGGCAAGTATTGAAGGACTCTTTCACATCCCACCCTTCTTCGTTTCCCTTCTAACTTTTCGTCTAATCTACATCTTCATTATTCATGTCTTTTGCACTAAAATTTTCTTCGTCTCTTCATAATGATGATTTGAGCAACTTCTCATCAATTTTGAGAGCACACCCATGTTCTTTGAACCCGTCTATCCTCTCAAGGAGGCATACCGCAACCCTCCTCATCATTCTTCCTCATCATATTTGGCACTAGGCCATACTTTTGACTTGTTTTCTTTGTCATAATGCGACAGGCTGCATTATGACAAAGAGGGGCAAAATGTAGACACATAAAAATGGCCTAGACTCACAAACCATATTTTTATGTCTTATCATATTTCGTCTATAGTCCAAATTAAACTATTAATTAAATAATTCATAATTACTTAATTAATTCATATCTTTTATTCTTCTTGATTATTAAATAAATGAATTTCATTTATTTATTTAATATGTCACTAATTGTCATAATTAAATAAATTTATTAATTTATTTAATTATTTAGTCTTATCTTCTAAATTAAATAATTATCTTTAATTATTTAATTGCTAATTTCACTTTTGTCTCATTTTAAATAAATGAAAATATTTAAAATGATTCCATATTGTTAACTGTCACTCTTTTTAGTAAATAATCTGAAAAAGATTATTTACTTGTCACACAAAATTATCATTTTGAATTAATTAAATTCAAAAAGATAATATTCTTCCAAAAATCAAATAATTTCTATTTAATTCCCGATTTTTCCAAAAACGATCGTCAGTTCAAATCAGGCAGTCTTTATCTTCTTGATTTTTCGAATATCTTTATTTCTTCTAATTAACTATCTCATTTGTTCTCCACCGTCGATATGATTTTTCTAAAATCGATCTTTTCCACTCATTTCTAATTTTCCCTAATTATGACCTAACCCTAGTCCATGTTGCAGCACCATAGAATCTTGACCATTGATTCTAGGGTATTTGTCATCTCTTCATCTTGGCCACACATTCAAAATTGCATTTTTTATAAAATGTCAATTTTGTTATTATTTCAAGACCTCATGCCCATTTTATCATCTGAGCCTATTATATTTTTATCTCATGCACTTGTCATTTTCAGTTGATTTGTGAGGTCAATTTTAATTAAATCCTTCGAAACTTGCTTTAGTCTTGTCCCTTGTCATAGTTGCTCATACACAAATCTAAGGGCATCTCTATTTACTGCAAGCTAGGAGGTGTAATGGAGGTCAGCCATGGAAGATGAAGATTTCTAGTAACATTGTTCTTTTTATTTTCATGTTTATTTCCTTTGTGCTTCATTACTCTTTGGATTTTTGATGTTTATTGATTTAATCAGTTAACAATCTATTTTTTCCATAGATACAAGATGCAAATAATTAAGTAAATGAAGAAAATATGCATAACAGAAAGAAATGAGTTAAATTAGAGTGCACCTAGGTGAAGTATGATGAATTTGGAATGTTGTGGATGCTGGCTAAAATTACTAATTTTTCACAGTCGGACTCATTCACCCAGGGTGGCGAATTAGTCCTCCTCCTGGTGAAAAGCTATCAAGAACAAGTTTCTATTTGTTGGGATCTAGAATCTGAAAAAATTCTGATTTTTAGTCCTAAGGTGGGACTCATTCGCCACAGGTGTTGATTCAGTCCTCTCCCAATTTTTTGAAAAATTAGGAGACAACTCTGCAACACCAGATCTAGAAATCACTGCTTGTCGGGTTGTCAGAGTCAATTCTGCAAGAAACAAACAAAACTTTCTCCAAGCTCGAAATAGACTTGAGTTGACTTGAAGCACCTAGTTTACTTGTAAAAAAATCTTCAACACCAAAATGCTTGTTAAATCTGCACACAAAAGGCTGCAAACAAACATGCAAATAGGGAAAAATGGTTTAAGGTTAGTGAATAGGGATTTTCCTTGGTCAAACCCCACTTTTGGTAATCAAACCCTTAATAAAATAATGAAATACAAAGGAATGATAAACTAACAACATGAAAATGCTATCAACTTACCAAACCCTTGATAATGTAAGTCTAAATTAATGTCAATGGATACTTCAAAGTGCTTGAATAGTTCTTGAAAAGATGTTGTAAAACGCTTGAATTCTTGAATGAATAGGTGAATAAGTGAACTTGATGAATGGGGGTTGAAATGAGGTGAAAATCACTTATTTATACACACTTGTTCCTTAGTTACCTGTTCATACCTCATCACGTGCTGACATCAAGTGTTTTTGAATGAAATACAAAAAGGAAATTTATAATATTTTGAATTTGGGGCCAAGGGGGACTCATTCGCCACCCATGGCAATGGGTCCCACCTAGGACCTGAAAATGTGTGTTAGAAAATATGTTGTATTTAATGTTGTTTGTCAGGATAATACTCAAAAATACACTTAATTAAGCATATGAGAGCATAAATGGGTCAAATAAAGCATGAGAAAGGGATAAATAGTGAATTTGTGCCTAGAAAATAATGAAATCTTGTTACAAGACTTTACAACACTTCAAAATAGGACTTGTTGATGAATAAAAAGGTGATTTTTAGGTGAATTATAATTAATAGAGTCTAGAATAATGTAGAAATTTCTTACAACACTTCACAACACCTTCACAAGACATCGTTAATTGAATTTTAGTACCTAAATAAGCATGTTCAAGCAATGTTGCAACATAAAATCAAAGCAAAATAGATCAAACACCATGAAACAACACCTAAAATGCCATGAAAATGACAAGGGACCATTTTTCTATGGCACACCACCGAGAACAAGCATCAACCAATTCCTACAACATCAAAACAAATAACCCTATCTAGGTACTAGTAAAGTTTTAACTAGATCATACTATAATCAACCCAAATATTATAATAAGCTAGGAATAACCTATCATAAGTTATAGCACCTTCAAAGTAGAGATTAAAAGTATTTAAACACAATTCAGTGTTACCAAGTCATAATCATAGATAAAAATTACAATAGAGCCAAAAAACTAGTCGAGAGAAGACATTAAAAGAGAAAAAACAAAACACATAACAAAGGATTAGGCTTCCCCTATAAGGCTCTAATCCTTCTTCAAGTCTTCCATTGTTTCCTCGGTTTCATCCTTGGTCTCCATCTCCCCAGAGTGATCCACTTCATGCTTGTTTCCTTTTTTCCTTTGCTACTTTTTTATCTTACCTTGTCCAGATATAGTGCCCATAACAAATATTTTCATGACTCCCTCCATCACTCTATATACATTCTTGATGTCCTTCTCCATAGCATGGAACCTATGTGAATTATCTTCTTTCTACAACATTCTTTCGAGTTGCATCATCCTCTCTTCAAGCATTTCCATTTTAGTCTTTTCAATTTCAATGCTTTTATCTTTTTGTGGACACAAAAAAATTAACCCTTCTACTTTTTCTTGTTTTGTCCCTCCTTTTGTTTAATTGGATTGATTTTACCTTGATTTAATGTTGCAATGTGGCCCACAGATTCACATTATGTCTTCAATCTTTATGAATCATTAAGACTTTATGATGTCTTGTAAAAGTCTTGTGAAGTGTTTTAACACATTTTCATAGTTTTCTAGAATCTTCTTATTATAATTCACCTACATACCCCATTTTTATCACTTAACAAGACTTATTTTAAAGTGTTGTAAAGTCTTGTAACAAAATATCATTCTTTTTTAGGCATTTAATTAATAAATACACCTTTCTTATGCTTTATTTGGCCCCTTTATGCACTTACAGGCCTTAATTAAGTGTTTTTTTTAATATAAACCCAACAAACATCATTTAAGACAAATTAATTCCCGACACCCATTCACATGCCTTGAGTGGGACCCATTTGCCATTAGGGGTGAGAGAGTCCCTCTTGGCACAAAAATTAAAATAAATTCAAATTACTGGCGGGTTTTTATTTCTTAAGACCTAAGGTCGACCTATGATGTATTCTCAGGAAATTAGGGCATAATTATGTATAAATATATAATTTTCTATTCATTTTAGGCCCATTCACTCAAGTATTCATTCATGCATTCAATCCATCATAGAATTCAAAAATTCAATCATCTTGGAGAAACATATCTTCAGACTTCAAATCAAGGGTTTGGTGAGTTTATGACATTGCATGTTATTTGTTCATCATGCTCTCTTTATTTTATTTCATTTTTAAGGGTTTGATTACCAAATAAATGTTTGACCAAGGAAAATGCCTATAATCTAACCCTTAACACTTTTTACCCTCTTTGCATGGGTGTTTTGTAGGTCTTGTATGCAGATTTTTCAAAGTGATAGGTCTTAAAAGTGTCATCAAATTGTTGAAGATCATTCAAATTCAAGAAAACCCTATTTGAAGCTTGGAGAACACTTTCCCGTCAGATTTTCTAGATTAAGATTTGGCAACCTGTCAGGTAGAAGTGAAAATCAAGACCCACAAAGTTTACCCTTGACTTTTTAGAAATTTGCAGGTGGGCTAATTCACCATCTATGGTGAATGAGTCCCACTGCCAGGTTGGAAATAGTGTTTTCTAAATTTTTTGTTCCTAGTATCCCGAAACCTATTCCGACAGTTGTCACTAGAAATAGGAATAATTCACCATCTATGGTGAATGAGTCCTAGTGGGCTTCAACAGTAAACTATGAAGCATTCTAAAACCTCTCCACATCAGCTTTCAACCTCCAGGTGCACCTCATTTAGTTTCATTAAGTTCTATTATTGTTTGTTTATGTTTTTAGTTCTTTTTTCATATCACAACATGTTTTCAAACACTTTACATTTCTTAGTTTTGCATACCAAATCAATCTATTTTATCATTCCTTTGCATTTAAATAATCTCATATAAGCCTATTTCATTCATTTTACATTAATCTTGAGTGTAAACATAACCAATTTTACCCTATTCCTTTTCTTTTAGGTGAAAGACCCTAGAAGTGAAAGAGAACATCAAGGTACCAAAACCTGTGTTTACACTTTCAAAATCTCAGCATTAAGAGGAGTATTAGTGGAAGTATTGATCTCTTCTACTTTGATTGTGGTTTCATATATGTTTCCCTTTTCTCTAGAAGTTTTCCCCTCATCCTCAACATGCTCCTCCACCTTTTGAGTTTTACCTTCTTCCTCTTCTTGAATAGAGTCCTCAATATCCTCAAACATCGAAACCTCTTCCTATGAGATCTCATTTTCTCCTAAAATGTCTGGGACATAATCCTCCTCAGAGGAGATATCATTCTCCTCCCTAGAAACCCTCTTCCCTTTTTTGTTCTCAAGATCCAAAGGGGCCTCTATCTTCTTATCAGCAAAATTTTTAGTTTTCTTACTTATTTCCTTTCCCTTATGTTGGCTAATGGATTTACACTTTTAAGAATTGACAAGTCAACACCCCAAAAAGTGTAAGAAATTAACCAACAACTCTGAATATCTATCTTTAAACAAGATTGATATCCTCTATTTTTTTCCTAAGGTACAAGTCTCTCACAAAATTTGTAATGAATTTAAAGAACAAGGAAAGTAAAACACCATGTATGATTTTAACCATAAAGTAGGAAAGGTGAACCTGATATCAAAAAATTTCAACTACTAGGTGCTTAATTAGTAACATAAATTATTAGCACAAAGACCAATCAATCAACAGAGATAAAACATACACTCAATACCATATAAGGAACGAAATAAGATGTAAGAACTCCATTTCTCATACCAAGATAAGATATGCAAGATGTATTCTTAAACATACAAATTTAAGAAAATTAATAAGCTCGACCAAATTGCTCATAGAAAAAATTGTAATTTTATTCATTCATAGTAGTCAACAAAAAATTTCAAAATAATCTCTAGAGAGAATTTAAAAAAAAAAAAGACCATTAAATAGGCGAATGAGTTTCACCTCTTCATGTTCATAGCCCGTTAATCAAAAGACGCATGAAAGAAATCAAGAAGAACTAGGTCACTATGATGGTGTCACTTCATTTGAATCCTCCTGGGTCACCAAAGGTCTATTGCGCCATGCTTGGTAGGTTTTTTAGGATATGCATTAGGTATTTGTGTTGTGGGATGGCTACATTTGTCATCCTGACCTTCCATGTCAGATGGGTGTCTTTGGCCATTTCCACGTACTGTTCACAAATATTTAGGTGATCAATAGCCTGAGATGTTACCAAGTGTAATTCACTTAGCTTTTGCAAATGTTCAACATTAGGAGTGGGTATATCAAGAGCTTCTTTAACCGTTTTCTAAAAATCAATAGTTAAACTTCTAATGTCCACATCATCTTTGATCCCACTTTTATCCTGCAACAAACCAAGAGCTATCAGAGTATTCAATGCTTCATCTGAAATGACATCACACTCATTTATGACCTCCTTAGATTTCTGTAAAATCTGCTTGGCAACCTACAATTTCCATTACATTCCTTTAGCCCATGACAGAAAGTGAGCATTTGAAGAATTGGATATGATTTGATCAGTGACAGACCTTTCCATATTTGAGCTCATCAAGAGTTTCAACTCAACCTGATAATTAATCCATAATTTCTCTTCCTTCTCAATCAAAATCATATCATCTCCCAAAATAGTTCTTAGAGTATTTTCCTCATGAAAATGTTTTAAAGACTCATAAATAACAAGGCTTTCCTTCTTGAGAGGTGAGTCACTCCAATCTTCTATGGCTCGGCTTAGACTCTAACTATTTTTTATTTTTGCTAGGGCTTCTTTCCCAACTATAGTAAGAGATTCAAAATAAGCCTCTTCTTGAGAAATGGGTTGAGAAATAACCTCAAAAATAGATTTCAAACAAGCAGTCAAGTTCTGAACCTAAGCTATTAACTCATCCTTGCTTTCTTTATCTTTCTTTGAACTTTCCAACATTCTGGTTGCCAAAACCTAGAAAATTTGAACATCTTCATCTCTAGGAGGAGGTCCAAGGTAAACCCTATTCACCTCAAAATCACCTATTTCTTCTTGCAAAGCATCTTTCTACATAGATGGGTGTGCAATCTCTAGTTGAAGTGTTCCTGATTCAGTATCATCTATGAGCCTGGAAGTGGTTTTCAGTTTCTTAGGCTTAGGGGTTGGAGTTCTTTGTACCAGCTAGCTTACCATATCTTGCTTAGGTAGGCTTGATTGTATGGCCTTCCTCTTCCAAGATAATGAGTCTTCTAACCATGTTGGGGTTGTTGTAACCTTAGTTGCTTTGAAGCCTGGGGATGTAAACAACGTTTGAGAAACATGAGTATCTTTTGTAGTCACAATTACTCTTGGCTCCTGAGAAGGGTTTATTTCTCTAATAGGTGATTCATCCTAAGAAGGAGGAGAATCAACATTTAAACTTTTTAACCCTTCTTCCTCCTCTTCTCCTTCATTCTCTTTTTCCAAGATAGGTAGATTAAAAATGTCATCACCACAAGTTTGTGAGTACACATTTTTGTCTAGTGGATCATCATCGCCACCTCCCTAAGCACTTGTTGCTAAAGAATGAGGGACATTACTAGTTGAATATCTACTAGAAAAAGCTTGGGATGTACCTTTAGTAGCCTGTAAGTCATTTGATCTAGTGCAAGGGGAGGACTGTTTAGTTTTCTTCTTGGTTACCCATTCCTTAGTTCTAGTTAGGATATCAGCAGTTCTCGCCTCGACGGTTTCCTTTTCCTTGAAATTCTAGTCCATGGAAGGTATGGGCCTACTTTCTATGAGTTCAGTATATAGTGGATCAATAATATCAGATCCATTTTCAATTACATCCTTCAAATCCCACTTCAAGTCATAAATGGGTGTTGCCACAATAGTGTGTCTCACTTTTAGGACATGCTGATTTTTTCTTAAAATCACTTTTCTTAGAAAAATTAATGATTTTAGCCTTGATAGGTTCCATCTAAAGGGTTTTAATTGAAGAGGGGTAGATAATACCCCCTTGGATAGAATGCCTCTAGTGTTAAATCATACCCTCAATAGAGTCTCCTTCGCACCTATCAAAATGTTGGAAAAAAAAACACATTTACTTTACCTTTTGAGGGATTAAATAACATAATTTAGAAATGATCTTTTGCGAGATTATAGCCCTCAAAATGAGCTTTCCAACAAGTATAGTTTTGATATGTTTTTATTTTATCTTGTATTTAATTTTCAACTTTTACTGAACATGGGTTTTTCTCTGAACATCAAGCTTTTTGTTCTACAGAGATGGAAAAATAGTAAACCATTGTAAAAAAATTCAAAAATACCCTTTCCCTAGGTATTTATGTCTTTGTTTCACTAAAAAAATAAAAACTAGATTTCGACATATAGACAAAAAAGTAAGGTTGTACGACACACACACATGTCCAAATTATAGTTATAATGACTTCAAAAATTAATTAAAAAAATATATATGTAAGAAAAAATTATGAAAAAATATCCTTTCCCTAGATATTGATGTCAAGAATCTATATTCCAAAAAATTGAATTTTATCTTTCATAGAAATTTTTTTATGTTGTATGACACAAACGTTACTTTTTGAAAATGTTGTTTTTCTGTTTAAAACTAGTTATTAAAGGAGATGTTGAAAGATTCATGATTTATTTCAAAAAAAAAATTTAAATATATATTTAGAATCTACACACAAATTACCACAAATCACTAGTTCACATCATCTTCAAATTCTTAACCATTTAGTTGCTATAGGTCTCAAAAGATGAAGATTCAACTAAAAATAATTATCTAAATGTCCATCTTGGGAAAAATGTGAAACACAGTAATGTGATTTCACCCAAATAATATTTTTTTCTACCATCAACCTCATCTAGCTTCTCCTTCTCACCTCATATTCATCAAAAAAATTGGCCAAATAGTCTTCAATATTGGGTTGATGATTGAAAGAAGGACCTAATTTCATATTCTCCTTTACATAATCCTTTAGGTCAAAAGGAAAACACTCATCATATGAGGGCATATTATACTTGGACCATTCTTCTTGAATTTTCAAGGCATCAGACATGGATTGGTAGTTGCATGCACCAAATCCAAATGGAAAATTGATGGCAAGTCTCTTTCTATCTTGGCATATTCTATTCACGTTAGCTAATTTCCTAATGACCTCAATGACTACCCATTTATCTTCAAGGTACATGGGCAGTTTAATGGGAAAGCCTATGTATCCACCCACTCTTATATAGGAAAATCTTTGAAACTAGATGAAATGACAACCGTAGAAACTCACAAACTGTATGGCCTCTAGAGACAATCTTATTGCAGGGCGCCCCTGCAATTCCCTGACCAATCTCATAGTGAAAGTATCAACACTTCTTCTAAAATGAAAGAAACTTTTATGAAGCTGAAGCTTATCAAAATAGTCGTAGATTGGTACTTTATATGGCGGTAGGTCACTTAGCCTTAATTTAGGCCAGGTTCGAGTACTCACAAGGGAATATATTAAGTTGGTTGACATGAAAAAGAACCTATTCAGAACAAAGAGTGACAACATTTCATGTATACGATTACTAATGATATCAACCTAGTCCAGGAATTTCTCTCCACTTAATGTAATTTGAATAAAAAAGTACATCCATTCCTCAAATTTGTGGAAATTCTCATTTCCCATAACCATATGCAATAACACAACAATGTTAGCAACTTCATTTATTAGGTGATTTTTGTGCAGGTTGAGAGGCAACTGGGATTTACCCTTTTTGGGCTTAACTAACCAATTCTTCGCTATCATGTTCCTATAAATTCCCTTTTTGGGAGTAAATTGAATCTAAGAATTGGTCATGTCCATTGGTGAATATTCTTCTCTCTAGAGGCCTCAAACATGACACGAAGGTAGACCTCTGAATTTTTAGAACTAGCCTATTGTCCTCTATTCTAACTTCCCGTGTCTGAGAATTGTAATGCCTGATGCACTCCAACACTAATTCAGGACTCTGCACGACTATAGGAAATGCAACTACCTTAATTAATCCACTACCCCTTACCCTCTCAATGATAGGTGGAGGATTGGGTTGGTTAAATTTATTCCTTATTTCATCTAAGTTAACTGGCCCTAGTCGAGTGTCGCCAATATCAGGCCCCTCATAAGTTAAGCCAAACACATATTCATAACCCACATACTTAACCCTCGCCATGCTCAAATATGACTTTTGACAACATATACTTCTTGAATACAAACAATTCTAAAAATAGGCTATATGGATAAACTATAATTACCTCTAATGGTAGTTTCGGCAATCTGCACTGCCCGTGTCCTCCAATTCTTCCCCCAAAAATTCCATGACAAGATTTTTTTTTTCATTCTGCTATTTTATTAACCACAACTACATGAAAAAACATGAGGGCAGATGGGCATTAATTTCTCCAAATTAGAATTATGACCTGTGGTAGCTATCGTTGTCAACCTTCTCCATATAACTATTGTTTAAAAATTTGAAAAAAAATCATCTATAGGTCATCATAAAAGAGGTTCGCAGAACTTCAAAAATATGCGCCCAAGTTCAAGCGTGATCGAAAAAGGCCACCCAGGCTTATAATAATCATATTAAGGATGAAGTTCAACCAAGTACACAAAACACTACCAAATGTAATGCTTGAAAGAAAACAAAAGGGGTTCTGAGTGACAAAGTGAGGAGTTCAACAAACTATGTAAAACCCCACCCAAGTTAGCATGATGCTATAGAAGACCGCTCACATCTAAATAAAGAATTATATGGGTTAGCAGAAACTTAATGAGATGGGGAATGAAATTAAGGTAACATTGGCTCAAACTGGGGATGAAGACTAATAAGGATGAAGCAATGAACCTAGATTTAATGGAAATGGATCAATTTCTTATCTATTAGGCATCAGAGTCAGTCAAAGTAAGATATACTCTCTAGTATTGAGAAAACAATAGGGGAAAACAAAACCAAAAACAAAACCTAATCTAACTATGTACAAATAAGGGGAGGTAATGAAGGCCATCACAGTTGATATAACTTAAAATCTTGCCCATTATAAGGAATGGGGGGGTCCCATCAAGGTATGCCAGCTAAAATGTATTAGGCTCGAGTTCTTGAATGATTTTGAAAGGGCCAATCCAAAGTGAATCAAATTTTTTTTGGAAACCTTTGGGTTCTCTACGTTTATCCCACAACAAAACTGAATCTCCGAGCATGAATTTTCTAGTTCGGGTCTTCCTGTCAAAAATATTCTTGACCTCTGCTTGATGTACAATTATCTTGTCAACCATCTCTTCATGTTGTTCCTACAACTTGGTTAGGTATAAATCCTTTTCTCTAAAGCATCACTAAACTCAACTTCTTCTATAGTAGTTTGTAATTTTCACACTGGAAATTCCAATAAAAGGGGAAGTGTGCTCTCCACTCCATAAACCAATTCAAAGGGAGTAATTCCAATAGCTCGTTTCAAAGTTGTCTGATCTGCCCACAGAGCTTCATATAACCTTTTGTGCTAGTCCTTTTGATTGTCACTGACTAGCTTCTTGATAATATTTATCAATTTTTTGTTACTTGACTTTGCTTGACCATTTCTATATGGATAATAATCAGCTAAATGGGAAATAGAGATTCCATAGTCATAGTAGAAAAGTAAGAATTCACTTCATGAAAAATTGGTGGCATTATCAACGACTAATTTATGTGGAACTCCATACCTGACCAAAATGTTTTCTTTGATAAAATCACATACTACCTCAGAAGTGGTTTTTTTAATTGGAATTGCATCCACCCATTTAGTGAAGTAATTAGTAGCTATAATAATGTGAGTATGACTTGTGCTAGATGGTGGACTGATTGGACCAATAAAATCAAGCTCCCACTACTGAAATGGTCCATCAATAACAACAGGCTTGAGCGACAAGGCTGTTAATTTAGGTCTTCCTGTGAATAATTTGCATTTATCACACTTACCAACCCAGTGATAGGCATCCTTAAACATCCAAGGCTAGCAGTACCCATTTCTTAGGATTTTGAAAGTAGTTATAGTAGAAGAGAAATGACCACCATAGGCCTTGTTATGGAAGAGGTTAAGTAGTCATTCTTGTTGAGCTTTATCAACACATTTCAAAAATGTTCCATCTATACCCCTCTTGTACAAGGTGTCATCCCAGATAACGTACTTAGCTGCCTTCAGCTTTAAATTCCTTTTTTGTTTTCTTGAAAGATGATTTGGACATTTCTCATAAGTAAGGAAATAAGCAATATCATAGAACCATTCATCTTCCAGGCTAATAGTTAATACCAATGGAAAATCTTCACTTTCTTCCTCTTCTTTCAAGCTTTCTGCCATCAACTTATAAAGCCATTTTCCTCTTATTAACTTAGTAGGATTTAGGTCCAGGTCATACTCTTGTACCTTTGCTATCTAGCTACCTCTCCTATTGTAGTCAAGATCCTGTTGGGTCAATATACTTTTGACGGTTGGGTCTAGTACACAAACCATCGAATGCGAGCAAAGAATATAGAACCGGAATTGCTTGACTACTCTAACCACTAAAAATGCATGATTTTCCATAGGAGAGTAATTAATTTCATGCTTCTTCAATGGTTTTCTCATGAAAGAAATAGGTTCTTGGAATTTATCCTGATTCTCCTATAAAAGTATGGCAGACGTGGTGTGTTCTGAAGCATAGCAATAAATAATGAAATCTTTTTTAAGTCTGGACTAACTAAAATTAGGGCTCAGGAAATTGCTTCCTTACTATTTTCAAAATCTTTCTTCCTAGCCTCATTCCATTTGAAACCTGGTTTTTCCTTCATCATATCTACAATATGCTTAGTAATCTCAGAAAAGTCTAGAAAAAATTTTCTCAAGAAATTTTCCTGGCCAAAGGACTTCACACCAGTTCGGCTTGAAGGAAGATTCAGTTGCAAGATGGCTTTAACTCAATCTAGGTCTATTCTGATGCCTTCCTTAGACACAATGTGGCCTAATATTTTTCCTTTTGTAACAACAAAATTAGACTTCTTAGGATTCATGGAAATGCCATGTTCTACACACCTTTGTAAAACTTGCTCCAGATCTTGGAAATGATTAGCCCTTCTCTTTGAGAATATTGTCAAGTCATGAAGATAGATGACTATAATTTTTTTTTGAATGTCACCAATAGACAAATCCATTGCGCGTTTAAATGTGGCCCCTGCATTAATAAGTCCAAATGGCATTTAATTATAAGAAAAAGTTCCCCAAGGTTTAGTAAATGTAGTTTTATGTTGATCTTCTTTTGAGACACTGATCTGATTATATCTTGAAAAGCCATCTAACATGGACATCATCTCTAAACTAGTAACTGTTTGCAATATATGATCCATGTTAGGTAAAGGATAATTGTCTCTCAATGATGCTTGATTGAGATTCCTAAAATCAACACATATTCGAATTTCCCCATTTTTTTGCACACTAGAAGAATATTTGCCACCCAAGTTGAATGATGTATAGGGTATATGATCCTTTCCTTAAAATTATTTTCAATCTCCTTGAAGATGGCATCAGTTACCATGGGATTATAATTCCTTTGTTTTTTTCCTGAAGGCATTTTTCCCTCCCTTGAGTGGTATATGATGTTGAAATTTTCCATTCATAAAATTCTTCAAATCATCATATAACTAGGAAAATACCTCTTTATACTTGGTCAGCAAGGCTATTAGTTTTTCTCTTTCTTTTGGAGAACAACACTTACCAATATATATTATTTTTGGAGAAACATAATCTCCAATGTTCACTGCTTCAAATCCATCAAAGTGTGTAACAAAATTACTCATCTTTTTTCTTGATGGAATGGTCATGACGATCGAATAAATCTTCCAGAGAAACCAAACCTTTGGGTATTTTATTCCCCTTTCATTGAATAACCTTATCCTAGGAATCAGTTACATCATCTGGATAGAAACCCTTACATTGATGATCACTTCCTTCAAAGAATATCTAAGCAAAAGCTCCAGCATTTTCTAGGAAATTTTGGATTTGATTATCATTTTCAAAAACCTGCCAATGGTTGACATTATCAGGGACACTTGGTTGATATATTAACTCAATTCTATAGAGTTTATCTTTGAATTTAGGATGTGGAAGGAGTAGAGAAGCTGAGACTACTAACGAGTCAACTTTTTTGTTAAGTTCCCAAGGAATGGCTTCAATTGAAAAAGCATCAAAGTTATTACTAGCATCCCAGGATTGATTCCTATAATGCTTTATCCTTTCATTCTTAATGGTGAAGACACTTCACACTTACTTAACTATGAGTTCACCATCTCCCAAAACTTTGAGCATCTTAATTCCCATACCCTTAGCTTCCATCAGACCCAAAAAAAAGATCTTCATATTCAGTGGTATTATTAGTGTTGTCAAATTCCAACTTATATGCAAAAGGGGAAATGAGAACAACACTTGCTCCTAAATTAGTGTGGGAACAACTTCCATCAAATTCAATTGTCTAGAGCTCAGGTTCTAGATGTGAAGCACTTAAAACATTTTCACTTTCTTCACCAGAGAAAAGCATATAGTTCCCAAACTCATTCTCTTCATATATAATTTGAGCTTTAGGGTCTTCAAACTTGAACACTATTACCTTTTCTTCTGATTTAGGTTTGAGGCACACCTTCTCTTTACCAATAGCAATGGTTGCATATGACCAATCTAGCTTTATTTATCCACCCAAATCTTTGCAAAAGCTTATGCTTAGGAGCATACCATAGCTAGCAGGTATGTTTGTAACTAGTATGGTGAGTCTGAGTCACTTATTAGGGTAAGCAACAAGTGCTACTTGAGCATCCTTAATCTGTCCCACCAAGGGAACCTACTTGGAATCCATCCAGTAGCATTTTCCAAATTTTTTAGTCATCTCTAATCCTGAAGCTTTAGTAGTTTGTGCAAGCATAACATTATTAGAGGCACCTGAATCAATGATGCAATTATTAACCCTAAATCCATTCAAAAATAAAGAGACATAGAAAGGACATGGTTTTTCATCAGAGGCTGATGAAGATGATGCTTTAATGTAGGATACAATATTAGTAGTTAGATCTTGAGACTTAACTATTGTTTCATCTAAGCTTGCATGTAATTCAAAATTTTGTGGCCTAACATATTCAATCAACCTATCTTGTTCTTTAGGATTCATTTTTAAATATTCAACATGGGATACCTGAATCATGGTAGATTTACAAAATTATATGATATCAAAAGCCCCAAATTGACCTTTAGAGGATGACACAGTAGGATTTCTTGAATAACTATTGACTATACTAGATGGAGCATTTTTTTCCTTTTGAGGTTGCACTAGCCTTTGTGAGTATGACTTTTTGGAGAATTAGGAATACCTTTTTGATTGAAATGTAGTTGAATTCTAGTGATAGTAGCATAAGTAGTATAATCCAAGGTGATGTATACATCTCCTCCTTGATCATCATCAGGTTCATATTCTAAATATCCATTTGTAGAGTCGCCATATTGATTGGATGATGTGCTTTCGTTTGAAACCTCTTCAATGACCTCTTTAGTAGTAGTTAATTATATAAAAATATTCATCTTAGGATAATTTGCACCATCATGATTAGCTGTGAGATGGAAGACACACATATTATTCTTTTTATCAGGAGGAGGGGATTCAATTGCCAACCTTTGTTGTGTCAGAGGCAAAGGAAAAGTTTAATTCACTGGTTGAAGATTAGCTTTCCTAGGTATATCTTGATAAAGGTGGTTACCTTTAGGCATATGTCTCTTGAGAGCAATTATATCATTAGCTAATCTTTGAATCATAGGATCAGAAGAAGTGGTACGAATTTCCTTACTATTGTGCAACTCCTTTTTCCATTTTACAAAAGAAATAAAATCATCCTCCAGTTCCACGACCAATGCTTATGTAGCTTCAAGATTTTTTTTGGCTACCTTTTAAGAAGAAGGCCAATATCTAGATGTGCATTGATGAAGAAACATTTTGGTGTTTCTATAGAATGTCTTTTATCAATCAAGATCTTATTTATTATTCTATTTAACTTGGCTACAAAATCTCTCATGGGTTCATTTGCCTCCTTTATCAAATGAGTAACTTGAGCTAGCAGTGTTAAATCATCATCTACACCTTTGAATCTAGCCTCAAACTTACTTCGCATAGTAGCCCAATTGGTGATGCATCCATGCTATAGTTGGTAAAACTATTGTGCCATAGTATCTATTAAATATTCCACAAACAGCCTAACAACATCTTCTTACACAGCGAGAACACCGCATGCAACAAAGAAAGCATCAATGTCTCCTCTGGTGAAATTTTACCATCTCCACTAAAATTAGGAAAATTCTTTCAAGACCCTTTAGGAAAATCATGCAAGTTATTTCCTAATTGTAGAGGACCAATAGCAGCACCCCAAGGGACATGTTGTGGATTAGCCATGCTGAGGGGAAAGTTAACTGCAACTGGTAAGGTAGTCTCATGTAGAACAAGTATTTGAGCAATAGAGTGGTTTATAGGTGTTCTAGTATGTGAGGCCAGTCAGCTCTTATCCCTTCACCTAGAGGGAATAATATAAGAAAAATTAACTCTTTGCAAAGCTTCAAAAATGGGGTATGAGTTCCCTCTACTTCTCTCACCTCTAGTGAATCTGTGAAAATCCAGGGTTGATTAATTTGCTTTGATGCATGCCTGGACAAGGCGACCAACATAACAATATGAAATCCCCAGCAGAGTCGCCAAAAATTTGTTGTCTAACAGATTTACACTTTTAATAATTGACAAGTCAACATCCCACATAGTGCAAGAAATTAACCAACAACTCTGAATGTCTATCCTTAAACAAGATTGATATCCTCTAAATTTTTCTTGAGGTACAACTCCCTCACAAAATTTGCAATGAATTTAAAGAACAAGGAAAGTAAAACACCATGTATGATTTTAACCAAAAATTAGGAAAGGTAAACCTGATATCAGAAAATTCCAACTACCAGGTGCTTAACTAGTAACATAAAATATTAGCAAAAATACTAATTAATCAATAGAGATAAAACATATACTCAATACCATATATAGAATGAAATCAGATGTAAGAACTGCACTTCTCATACCAAGATAAGATATGCAAGATGTATTCTTAAACACACAAATTTAAGAAAACCAATAAGCTCAACCAAATTTCACATAGACAAAATGGTAATTTCATTCATTCACAGTACTGAGAAAAAAATTTCAGAATAATGTCTAGAGATAATTTTTAAAACAAATACATTTTATGGAATATCAAGGGGATGAATAACCTGCATAAGTAGGACCTCCTGAAGAATATTTTCCATGATCATAAACTAAACATTTTATTGGTCCAAGAAACAAAGATGCAGATAGACACGTTGGAGGCTTTGAAGAGTTTATTTTTCAAAGATTGTGGTTTTCACAAGGTGAGTTCTGATGGAGCTTCGGGTGGTGTGGCCACCTTCTAGAATGCTAAGTTGTTGAGAGGTACACTAGTTGTTGTTGGTTTCAATAATGTTGAGACTAAGTTTACTTGCCTCGGGGATTCTTATTCTTGGGTTATTTCTAATGTATACACTCCTAATTTGAAGAGAAATAGGAAGAAGCTCTGGGATGATCTAAGTAGCTTTAGGTTGAACTTTCTGGATCTTCCCTGGTTGGTTATGGGAGATTTAAACACTCTGTTGTATGATGATGAGAAAGTGGGTGGCTCTCAGGCAAACCCTGAGAGCAGGTTTGATCTCAAAATGTTTATTGGTGATAATGCCTTGCTAGATGTTAAGCTTTCTAGAGATAATTACATGGTCAAATAGACGTGTTGGAGTAGATAATATTCAAGTTAGGTTCAACAGGACTCTGACTTCTGCATCCTAGTTTGCTAAATTTTCTTGTTCCCTTTCCTCTCTTACGCGTTGTGGGTCAGATCATTTCCCTCTCTCTTTTGTGGTGGAGAGGATTGGGAGTAAGAAAATATTTCCTTTCAGGTTTGAAGCTATGTGGCTTAGAGACCCTCTCTTTATGGATTGTTTTAGTAGATGGTGTAAAATTAATGTTGATGGTAGTGTGATGTTCAAAGTGGCTAAAAATTTGAATTTTGTTAAGAATAACCTTAGAAAGTGGAACAAAGAATTTTTTGGCCACATTTTTTATTCTAAAAGCCTCATCCTTAACAAGTTGGATGAGGTCCAACATGTTATTTAGTCGAAGGGATTATCAGAGGATATTCAACTTCAGGAAGATGGTCTTCTTTCCCAACTTCATTATATCATCTCCAAGGAGGAGGATTTCTGGAGACAAAGATCCAAGGCAGTTTGACTTAAAGCTAGGGATCATAACTCAAAGTTCTCTCATCTCACCGCTTGGAAACATAGAGCTTCTAATAGAATTTCTTCCATCAGTATGGATGGGTCAATGTTGGAAGCTGAGGAGGATATTAGGAGTGCAGATATGAGAATTTTTGAAGGTCTTCTGATGGATGACCTGGTTTGGGTGAAGGTTGTGTGGATGCTACCCTAGAGGCTATCCCTAGTTTGGTTTTGGAAATTGTGAATAAGAAGTTGATGGCCATTCCCTCTACCTTGGAAGTTAAAGATGTTTTGTTTTTGTTTGAAGGTAATAAGGCCCCTGGCCCTGATGGTTTTACCTTTCTATTCTTTCAGTCATGCTGGGAGATTGTTGTTGAGGATGTGATAAATTCTACTAAGGAGTTCTATGGCGCTTTCATTCTTTTGACTCCTAAATCAGCTAATGCCAAGACCTTTGGTGAATTTCATCCTATTAGCCTTTGTAACTCTGTTTATAATTTTTTTTTCAAAATTTTTGGCTACTAGATTGCAGAAATGCTTGCCACTTCTTATTTCAAACTAGCAAAGTGGCTTTGTCAAGGGTAGGTAGATCCTTGATAGTATTATTAAGGTTCATGAATTGGCCCATTCCATCAATGTTTCTAAGAGACTGAGTTTCTTTTTGAAGCTGGATATACTTAAAGCTTATGACGGAGTTAGTTGGAGGTCCCTTCTGAGTGTGTTGGATTGTTTTGGCTTTTCTAAGTTCATTCAATTGATCGAGAAACTTATTTATTCTCCTTCATTTGTTGTCTTGGTGAATGGTTCTTTGTCACCTTTCTTCCAGAGCTTGTGTGGATTGAGGTAGGGGGACCCTATCTCACCACTTCTTTTGATCCTGATGGTGGAAGATTTAGGTCATAACATCAAGAAGGCTCTTCAGGCTAGGATTCTGCAGGGTCTTGCGCCATCTTACAGATGTAATTCGATTACTCACGAGCAATTCATGGATGACACTATTTTGATGGGGGATTCTTATGTTAAGGAAGCTATGGTTGTTAATAGGTTATTGGCTGACTATGAAAATCCTTTTGGTCAGAAGATCAACAATCCTAAATGTTATATTTTTTTCCTTAATACTCTGGAAGCTTTGAGCTCAAGGTGGCTAGAAATCTAGCTTGTAATTGGGGTGATTTTCCCTCCTCATATTTGGGGCTTCCTTTGTGCATTTCTAGGATTCTTGACTCATTTTGGTTGAGTTTGTTGGATAAATCTAGTAGGAAGTTAGCAGGGTGGAAGGGTTCTCTCCTTAGTTAGGCTGGTAAAACTTAGCTTATTTCTGCCACTCTTCAAAATTTACCCCTGTATGCCATGAGTTTATTCAGGGTGCCTGTTAAGTTTGAAGAAAAAATGGAATAGATCATGAGAAGATTCCTTTGGTAAGGGGTGGAATCCAAAGCTAGGATTCCCCTTGTGGCTTGGGAGTTAGTCTATAAATTAAAGAAATGGGGTGGCCTGGGGATTAGAAATCTTAAATCTTTTAATAAGGTCCTTTTGGCTAAGAATATCTTGAGGTTCCTGAATGGGGTTGCGGGGTGGGCTCCTCTGGTGAGTAATAAGTACATATTTGGTCTGGATAGGCCTTGGGATTTTCTTTATGCGGAGGAGATCCCATCTAGTTCATGCTTCTAGAGGAATATTTTTCTCTATAGATATGTGATTGCTAAAGGTGTTAAGTGGTTGTTGGAGATGGGACTAGTATTCTCTTTTGGGATGACATTTGGTGTGGGGATTCCCCTATTATTTCTCTTCCTTGGACTCCTCCTATTGCTCCCCTATGTAAATAGTTGTTTGGAGTCAAGGTGGAAAATTACTTTGAGGATGGGGTTTGAAAAAAAATTGATTTTTGGGACCCATCTCTGAAGATTCTTAAGGAATTTTTATGTAAGGTTTAGATTCTAGTGTTTCCTAGGCAGGACAGAGTGGTAGTTACTTCAGAGTCTTTTCCTTTTGTGGGAGGCTATGGAATAATCATCTTATTCCTAAGGTGGATGTATTTTACTAGCTGATTATGCAAGGTAAAATCCTTACAGTTAACAATCTCTACAAGAGGGGGTTTTCCATTCCTAATAGGTGTGTGCTCTATGAAGCTAATGGGGAGAATTATTTTCATATCCTCATTGGGTGTGATTACTTGTTTGGCCTATAGAGCAAGTTCCTTAGACTCTGGGACTTGGGATGGGTCTCTCTAGACTCCTTGGATAAGTTTTATGATTAGTGGAAGTTGCCTTCTTATTCTCCTATGTTGCATGGGCTTTGGGATCTTATGGCCCCTCATATTGCTTGGGGATTTTGGAAAGAAAGAAATAACAAGATATTTTTTGAATCCAAGTTGAAGGTTGAGAGTCTTTTCATCAAAGTTTGTTGGGCTATTCTGGAGAATTTTACTCTTATTAGATCTGACTCTGTTCAGTGTGATTTGGCTATGTTCCTTGTTGGATATGATCTTAAGGTGATTTTGAATTGGAAAATTTATTTGGTTCTTGTTATCTCTCCCAAGGCTAGCTCTATGGTGAGGAAGAACATAAGATGGCATCCACCTCCAGCTGGGTGGATCAAAATAAAATTTGATGGGGAAGTGAAGGGGAATCCCAAATCTACTGGATGCAGGGGGTGTTAAGAGATAAATTTGGTAGACTTCTTGGCACAGTGGCACTCCCATTGGGTACTTAGAATAATCATCACGTGGAGGAAGAGGCTGCATTCATGAAGAGACTATTTGGGTGGAAGGTGATTCTATGAATATCATAAACTATTTGCATGGTACTCATCTCCCGAGTTGGAACATGGATCAGCTAATAAAGGATACATTAATGATGTTGCAATCTTGTGAAGAGACTTGCGTCTCTCATGTTTATCGGGAAGGAAACTCTTGCTGATTTTTTTCCCAATTTGGCTATCAGCCTTAGTGATTTTCGCTCATGGGAGGAAGGGTCGATCATTCTCGAGGATGCTAGAAACATTGTAAGAAATGATGGTGATGGATAAGTTGTTGTGGATTTTATGGCCTTGTACTTCTTCCCATCTGGCACGCTTTATGGGTGTTTTATGGGTTTTGCACTTTTGTGTGGGTAGCTTTCATTAGGGCTTTGTGTGTTCTGTTTGGGCTACAATGGGTGGTGATAGAATCCGAGTTGAGCTACATTCATGCGGTGATATTTGGAGGAAGAAGAAGCTCTGGAACATTCTTCGTCATGGAAATTTCACTCCATTTTTGGAGAGATTGCATGGCCATGACCTTAATTCCTTACCAAGTTTGTCTCACTTTGGCATAACCACAAGCTAGTGTTGAAAGGGATGAAGGTGGAGGTGAATGAAGACCTTATTGCCACCATTACTAGCATACCAGGTATGGGAAGGAAATTTTTCAAAGACAAAAAGAATAATGAAGAAGTGATGACCTAGTTTTTTAAGGATGATGAGTGGAAGAATTTGGTCAAGTTGGAGAGCTAGGGCTATGATAAAACCTCCCTCAAGAAAATATGGGATAGGGTTGCGGAGGTGATGATGTGATACGTGATGCTGGAAGGGATATTTAAGGCTCTTCTTGGGCACCATTTCACTCTCCTAAATCACTTCAGGCATGGTTTGTTTATTTTATTTCCCTTCTCCCTTTTATCTTCGTTGGAATCCTCAGTGTATGCTCATCTAAAGAATAGGAGAGCCCCTATCCTCCATGAAGGGCTTATTTTTCTTATTATGGAGCATGTCCAATCTCTATCCTTAGCTCAGGCCATCAAAGGCAAGGAAGAGGTTTTTAGTGATTTATCAGGGTTGTCCCTAAGGAGGTAGAGGAAGGTAAGCTTTTTGTGGATAAAATGATGACTATGGAGGATTCTCCAGTTCATGACATGTTGAAGGTGTCTCTTGTGAAGGATGTTAGGGATCTGAATGTGGAGGGGGAGGAAAAGAAAAAAATTAATCCACCCTTGAAGATTGATCCTCTTTCAGAGGATTTTTCATACTTGGATGAGGATGATACTTCTATGTTTGGCTTGCTAGACATGGCGAGGGATAGGACTATGGGCACCTTCAAATTGGCCAAATGGACTTTTCAAGAATTCAATAAAATTATTATTAAAATAAGAGGCTTAAAGGAAAATATGTAGAATGTTCAGAAGGCCTCTGTGTCTAACATCCTCATTGATAAAATGGTGGAACTAGAAGGTTCGTTTAATTATTTCAAGGAATTGTGCGAGGATCGAATGCAAGCCCTTGAGGCCAAGGTTGATGGTATTAATGGGGATATCAAAAAATTGTTGTAGGTAAGCCATACCTCGGTTAAGAATAGTGTAGAAGCCTTGGAAATTCTCTTTAAGAAAATTGGGCAACTCAGAGAAGATCAGGTTTTCTTCTTGGATATCATGGAGAAAGATAAAATGGCTAAGGGTAAGGGTAAAAAAATTGTGAAGGATGATGACAAGGTACTTGTTGGTAGAGGTTTGGCTAAATGGAAAAAATATTTTGATGCTGAGAAAAAGGAACAGTTGGATATGGTTGAAAAACATAAAAATGAATAGCTTGAGGTGGCCAAAACTTTGAGTGGCCTTAACTAGTTTCTTGTTTCTTTTTGTTTTTGTTTAGTGTTTGTCTTCTATCCATTGTTTTGCTATTGGGTGCCACTGGTTGTTGATTATCTTCTTTCAGTTTGGTACCTATGGTGGTTGGTTTTTTTTCTATTGGGTTGCTACTAGTAGACTTTTGAATATTTTTTGGAGCAGCATTCACTATTCACAAATCTTCAAGTGATCAATAGCCTGGGATGTTACCAAGTGTAATTCACTTAGCTTTTGCAAATGTTCATCATTAGGAGTGGGTATATCAAGAGCTTCTTTAACCATTTTCTGAAAATTAGCGGTTAAAATTCTAACGTCCACATCATCTTTTATCCCACTTTTATCCTACAACAGACCAAGAGCTATCAAAATGTTTAATGCTTCTTCTAAAATGACATCACACTCATTTATGACCTCCTTAAGTTTATGTAAACTCTGCTTGGCAACTTGCAATTTCCATTCCACTCCTTTAGCCCATGATAGAAAGCGAGCATCTGAAGTGTTGGATATGATTTGATCAGTGACCATCCTTTCCATATTTGAGCTCATCAAGAGTTTCAACTCAACCTAATAATTAATCCATAATTTCTCTTCCTTCTCAATGGAAATCATATCATCTCCCAAAGTAGTTCTTAGAGTATTTTCCTCTTGAAAATGTTTTAAAGACTCATAAATAGCAAGGCTTCCCTTCTTGAGAAGGGAGTCACTCCAATCTTCTATGACTTGGCTTAGACTCTGCCTATTTTTTATTTTTTCTAGGGCTTATTTTCCAAGTACAGTAAGAGATTCAATAGAATCCTCTACTTGAGAAATGGGTTGAGGAACAACCTCAAAAATAGATTTCAAACAAGCAGTGAAGTTTTGAATCTAATCTTTTATCTCATCCTTCCTTTATCTTTCTTTAACCTTTCCACCATTTTGGTTTCTAAAACCTAGAAAATTTGAACATCTCTATCTCTAGTAAGTGGTCCAAGGTCAACCATATTCACCTTGAAATCACCTATTGATGATTGCAAAGCATCTTTCTGCATAGATGGGTGTGCAATGTCTAGTTGAAGTGTTCCTGATTCAATATCATCTATGAGTGTGGTGGTGGTTTTCAGTTTCTTAGGCTTAGGGGTTGGAGTTCTTTGTAGCAGCTGGCTTACCATATCTTTCTTAGGTAGGCTTGATTGTATGGCCTTCCTCTTCCAAGATAATGAGTCTTCTAACGATGTTGGGGTTGTTGTAGCCTTAGTTGCTTTGAAAACTAGGGATGTAAACGGAGTTTGAGAAACAAGAGGATTATCTTTTGTAGTCACAGTTAATCTTGGCTCATGAGAATGGTTTATTTCTCTAATAGGTGAGTCATCCTGAGGAGGAGAATCAACATTTAAAATTTGTAACCCTTCTTCCTCCTCTTCTCCTTCATTCCCTTTTTCCAAGATAGGTAGATTAAAAATATCATCACCACAAGTTTGTGAGTACACATTTTTATTTGGTGGATCATCATCACCACCTCCCTGAGCACCTGTTGCTAAATACTAATGGACATTACTGGTTGAATTTCTATTGGCAGAACCTTGGGATGTACCTTCAGTAGCCTGTGAGTCCTTTGATCTGGTACAAGGGCGAGACTATTCATTTTTCTTCTTGGTTACCCATTCCTTAGTTCTAGTTAGGGAATCAATAGTTCTCGCCTTGATGGTTTCCTTTTCCTTGAAATTCAAATCCATGGTGGGTATGGGCCTGTTTTCTATGAGTTCAGTATATATTGGATCAATCATTTTAGATCCATCTTCAATAACATCCCTCAAATCCCACTTCAATTCATAAATAAAAAAAATTCTACCATCAACCTCATCCAACTTCTCCTTCTCACCTAATATTCATCAAAAAAATTGGCCCAATAGTCTTCAAGATTAGGTTGATGATTGAAAGGACCTAATTTTAGATTTTCCTTTACATAATCCTTCAGGTCAAAAGGAAACCACTCATCATATGACAACATATTATACTTGGACATCTCTGCTTCAATGTTCAAGGAATTAGACATGGATTGGTAGTTGTATGCACCAAATCCAAATGGAAAATTGATGGTAAGTCTCTTTCTATCTTGGAATATTCTATTCACATCAGCTAATTTCCTACTAACCTCAATGACTACACATTTATCTTCAAGGTACCTGGGCAGTTTAATGGGAAAGCTTGCATATCCACCCACTCTTATATAGGAAAACCTTTGAAACAGGATGAAATGACAACCATAGAAACTCACAAACTATATGGCCTCTGGAGACAATCTTATTGTGGGGCATCCTTGGAATTCCCTAACCAATCTCATAGTGAAAGTATCAGAAATTCTTCTAAAATGAAAGAAACTTTTATGAAGTTGAAGCTGATCAAAGTAGTCGTAGATAGGTACTTTATTTGGCAGTAGGTCACTTGGCCTTAATCCGGGCCAGGGTCGAGTACTCACAAGGGAATATATTAAGTAGGATGACATGAAAAAGAACCTATTCAGAACAAAGATTGACAACATTTCATGTATACAATTACTAATGATCTCAACCCAATCCAGGAATTGCTCTCCACTTAATATAATTTGAATAAAGCAGTACATCCATTCCTCAAAGTTGTGGAAATTCTCATTGCCCCTAACCCTATGCAATAACACAACAATGTCAACAAATTCATTTATCAGGTGATTCATGTGTAGGTTGCCAGGCAACTAGGATTTACCCTTCTTGGGCTTAACTAGCCAATATTTTGCTATCACGTTCCTATAAATTCCCTTTTTCTAGTAAATTCAATCTAAGAATTGGTCATGTCCATTGGAAAATATTCTTCCCTCTCTAGAGTCCTCAAACATGACATGAAGGTAGACCTCTAAATTTTCAGAACCAACCTATTGTCCTATTTTCTAACTTCATGTGTCTGAGAATTGTAATTCCTGATGCACTCCAACACTAATTCAAGACCTTGCATGACTATAGGAAATGCGGTGGGCTCAATTAATCCACTACCCCTTACCCTCTCAATGATAGGTGGAGGATTGGGGTGGTTAAATTTATTCCTTATTTCATCTAAGTTAACTGGCCCTAGCCGAGTGTCACCAATCTCAGGCCCCTCATAAGTTAAGCTAGACACATATTCATAACCCACATACTTAACCCTCACCATGCTCAAATATGAATTTTGACAACACATACTTCTTGAATACAAACAATTCAGAAAATAGGCTATATGGATAAACTGTAAATACCTCTAATGGTGGTTTCGACAATCCGCACTATGCGAGTCCTCCAATTCTTCCCCAAAAATTTCCACTACAAGAATGTTTGTTTCATTCTACTATTTAATTAACCATAGATACATGGAAAAACATGAGGGCAGATGGGCATTAATTTCCCCAAATTAAAATTATGACACATGGTAGCTATCGTTGTCAACATTCCCCATATAACTATTGTTTAAACATTTGAAAACAAACATCTATAGGTAGTCATAAAAGAGGTTCATAGAACTTCAGAAATATGCGTCCAAGTTCGAGCACGACTGAAAAAGGCCACCTAGGATTATAATAATCACATTAAGGATGAAGTTCAACCAAGTACACAAAACACCGCCCAATGTAATGCATGAAAGAAAACAAAAGGGGTCCTGAGTGAAAAAGTGAGGAGTTCAACAAACTACGTAAAACCCTGCCCAAGTTAGCATGATGGTATAAAAGATTGCCCAAGTTTAAATAAAGGATTATATGGGTTAGCAGAAACTTAATGAGATGGGGAATGAAATTAAGGTAACACCTTAGAAGTAGCCAGAGCAAGATGGGTTTACCTACAACTATCGAGGGTGGTGGAGCCGCTTTTAGGGCTAATCTCATGAGCATCTAGAATTGTAATGGTTGGGAAATTAGATCTTGGCTCTTTTATCATCACTTTTCTTTTCTTACTAACACCAGAAGAGAGGGGAATAGTATTGCATTTTTCAAGGGTAATTTTGAGGAGCATCAACCAAGAAGGGTCCACTTTTTTAGGGATAGGGGTCTTGTGATTTTTTGGTTTTTTCTTAGAGGAGTGGGATCAGCTTTCTAGTAGCTCAATTTTGACTGAGCTTTTAGGGGAAAAATTGTTCTCAAGTAGATTATGAAAGGAATTCATTTGTGGGGTGGTGGTGAGGACATACTTATAGATGGCCCTAATTAAACCCTGACACAGGGGTGGGTTAACTCCATTAGTTAGGCTCTGCTATAATGATGAAAAGAGGAAAAAAGGAAAATTGATTTTCTCCAAATGTCAAATGTGGCTAAGGATGGGGAAATGGTATCCATGCATAGACTAAAATTAACCCTCTAAAGTAAAATATTTCATAATGTAAAATAACAAACATTGTGGTAAGGAGGTAGGAGTAACAACCTGGCATAACCATTTTGAAACCTATGTTCTTTCTCCTTGGCTTCAAAAAAAATTTCAATATAGGTTTGGTAGTTCCCTGTACTTTTCTTGGAAATTTTATTTCCTTAATATTTGAGACCCATGTTAATAGCTATCAGTTTAGCATCCACTATGAAATGGATCCCACCCATTTCGACCTCATTGTCCCTCTAGGAATTTACAAATTTATAGCTGAGCTCCTCACTATATCCCTTTATACCTTCAAAGTATGGGGTAAAACCAATATATTCAAAAAGGCTCCAAAGCTCTGCATTCTTCCTCAGAGAGTCGTGTTTGTTTGGTTCCATTCTCTTTCTAGGACATCCCATAGTTTTCTCACTTGTAATTCTATCCTTGTGCAATTACAAATAATCAGCTCTTAGACCCTTCTCGTCCAAGATAGAAATCACATGAAGTTCAAAAAATTTAGCATTAATAGTAACATGAGAGCTTTTCATTTGAAATGGTGATGTCTCAAACCCACTAGAGATAATTTTAAATAAATCCTACTATTCACTTGTAAATAACTCATTTCTTCCCTTCCATTTTTATTGAAAAAGACAACCACCCCACCATTAAGAAACATAATTAATCTTTCTTTATTGTACTCCACACTATTGGGGATGGCCCATGCAGAACTATCATGTTGATAATACCTTGCAATATTCTGAGGGGATTGGGTGGGTAAATTCATTAATGAAATATTTCTAACTCCTTTCCTTTTTTAATCCTACACGAGGCTTCTAAAATATCATTTCTTTTTGTCTTATTTCTTTTATGCTTCTAAATATTTTTTGTACTCTTTCCATCATTAGAGTACCCCCACTCCCTTCTCTCCATATTTCCCACAACCATTATGAGCAAGAGAATGATTAACATAATAAATTGATAGCTCAACAAGTACTCCATCAACACTAATTTCTTTCTATCCACGTAGGATTTTTTAAAAGTCCAAATTTTTCTTTGAATATAATCTTTTTTATCTGACTTGGTAGTTGGAAAATTTCCAATACTCCCACTACAATTTTCTTAAAACGATATTTTCCATTGCATCAATGACCATATTACTCTCCTATACACATGGGCAATTTTTAATTGTTAGAAGGATTTCAAAATTTTCTTACAAACATCTAGAATGTCTTTTAATTCCCAAGGCACATCAACCATATTATTTAAATAGTTTGTTATTAGCTTGGAATCACCTTCAATAAATACTTTAGTGTAGCTTTTTTCCTTCATACAATTTAATCCCACCCATGTGTAGCTTTAGCCTCTACCATATTGTTTGCTTCTATTCCTAGACCTCTACCGTATCCAACCACTAAATTACCTTGATGATCTTTGATTATTCCTCCCGCTCCTGCCATTATAGGGTTTCCCTTTGAAAAAATAATACAAAATTACATTTTATCTATCTTGAATTCAAAGGTAATCAAATTTTACTCCTAATAAGTTTTTTTTTCTAGTTGATGTTAGTTAGATCTTGTGAGATACCCCATAGTTTCTTGATTCACAACTCTTTATAGGAAGGCATTTTCTTAGAAGGAGAATATTTGCAGTTAATATTTTCCTTTAACTATTGTCATATAGACATGAACAACTATTTGTTGTTCTTTGTGGCATCCCTAAAAAAATTATTATTCTGTTCTTTCCACAATCTGCAAGTGAAGAACAAGGAAACTTTCCTCCATAGATCAATAATGATGTTATGCAAATAAGGACAATAATTCTAACATTCTATAAACATCCTAACCGAAGAAGGGAAAACCCAATCAATTATCATGCTTTTCATAAAGAAAGACCAAAATTATTGTGCGTAGGGACATTGAAACATCAAGTGCATAATAGTTTCTTCAGCTTCATTACAATGGTAGCATTTATTCACCAAGTAGAAGCCTTTTTTCTTAAGATTATCAAGAGCGATAATCTTGTCATATGCCATTGTCCACCAAAAGAAATTAAATTTAGGTATTAGGTTCTTGCTCCAAACCATTTTCCAGTTAAATTCCCCCATTTTAATTTGAACCATAGATATTATGGTTGGTAGAATGCCCTCTTTTGTTCAATTAGGGTCTTTCACCTAATGAAAAGAGATAGATCCCACACCCAAAATCTAGGTGGTTCACTCAATCTAAGATATGTATGATGAAATTATGACTAAATGAAATGATCTAAATGTAGATAATTGATAAAATTTATTGATTAAGAATGTAGAACTATTGAAATGCAACTTGTTTGAAAACACATTGTGTAATGCAAAAACACCTAGAAATGAATGCAAATTGTAGCAGAACTTGACGAAACTGAAAGTGTGCACCTGGAATATGGATGGAGACTAGAAGTGACTTTTGGAATGCTGATAATCCTAATTTTTAGGTCTGGTGGGACTCATTCACCATTCTGGGCAAATTAGTCCCAGTTTTGTAAAATTGTTATGGAACCCATTTTAGACAAAAGGGTATCTAAAAATGCAGAAACCCAAAAACTGACCTAGAAGTGGGACTCATTCACCACTCATGGTGAATGAGTCCACTTTTGAATTTTTGAATATTCAAAGGTGGAATCCAGAGCTTTCGGTCTGCACTTTAGAATTCTTTAGGTGGTCGCTTCTAAAACTCTGATTTCTAAGCCTAAAAGTGACTTTTGATGGATATTTTTCCTTGGAAAATGAAGAGAAGACCTAAACAACTCTAAAAATTGATTCTTAATTATTTCCAAGCTTCCAAGATGCCTAAATTTGCCAACACACAAGACAAGAGAGAGAAATGTTGAATGTTAGGGCATGGGGGTTTTCCTTGCTCAAACCCCTTTTAGGTAATTAAACCAAAATGGAGAAAGGATGCAATGAAGCATGCAATAATTGAGTTGATTACCTTTCCATGATGTTTGATCTTGAATTTCTACAACAAAAAATGAAGAATCTACCCTTGAATGTCTAAAAACTGTTATCTTAATGACTTGAAATGATAAAACCCTAACTCGCTTGACTTGAGATGGAATAATGAAGAATGGTTATGATTTAGTGTTTAAAGAGTTGATTTTATAGGAAATTCACTTTACTAGCCTAAAAATTGGATCCCTAAGGCCAACATGTGAAAATAATAAACCTAAATTTCAAAATTTCCCCCTCAAAGGTCAAAAATGGGCCAAATGGGACTCATTCTCCACCCATGGAAAATGGGTCCCACAGGGGCCATTTTGACAACTAAGATGCTAGGAAGTTAAGAAATAAGGTTTATATTGTGAATTTGTTGATTATTTGATCAATTTAAGCATTGGGATACACAATATCGGGTAATCAGGGTATTTTAATGATGATGTGAATTTCTATTAGGGCTTGGGACAGAGAATTCAGTGTGAAAGTGTAATTAAATACACTTTACAACACTAAAATGAGGTCCACATAGCCTAGGAAGGCACAAGAACCAATGTGAATGTGCAAGACACATTACAACACTAGTTTAACATTAAGTTTAATTCAAAAACCTTCTAGATTGATGTGAAGATGTATTTAAATACATTTTATAATGTTGAATTAGGGGAAAATGGGTTCATTAAGTCTAGAAAAGCATGAATGTCCATTACAAGAATTTACAACACCTTTACAATACATCATTAAAAGAATGTTATTCAATTTGTAAGGATCCAAGACCTAGTGTGGATGCATAAAATGACTCACAACACTTGAATCAAGGCCTTATTAAGTTCAACTTATCATGAATAATTTCCATGTCAAGCAAGAAATACTTTTTTCTACAATAAAAAATCAATGAGTATTCCAAAACTTCATACACAGATTTGACAGAGATTCTCCCAAATGAACTTTTAGTCCATATCCATTCATCATCCCTATCCCTCAATAAAAGATAAGGTTCACCAATTGTTGCAAGAGAATACACAAACTAGCTTCCCAATTGTACTGTCTATATATGCATAAAATTGGTCATGTCTAATCCTGGCATTTAATTAAATATTTTATTATTTAATTAATCCTCTAAAGTCCTCTACATATGATTAAATTTAATTAATTTAATTATTTTGTTCATTCACTTTATTCTTCTGTCGTGATTAAATCAATCAATTTTATTTTATTATTTCACATCCATATGTCTACTTAATTAATTAAATAAATACCCTTTTATTTATTTAATTAATTATCGCCTTTTTGAATTTAATTAAGACTTTTGATTTAATTAAATTTAAATATTTCTTTTCTCCTATTCAAAAATTTCTTCTAATTGATTAAATATTTTATTTAATTAATTTCATCCACGTGTCATTACTTAAAAAATTTAATTAAATATCTTTATTTAATTAAATATCTTTAATATATTTTCAAATCATAATTAAATATTTCATTTAATTATGAAATCCTCCATTATTCTGTGAATCTTAATTAAATGTTCTATTTAATTAAGAAAATCTTCCATGTCACCAATAAGTGAATAATTAATTTAGTAAATTCATTATTTATCTTCAAAATCTTTCCATAATCTTACAAAAAGATTATTTTTACAATTCATCTTTATCATCTCATCTTATCTCTTTCACAAAAAAGGAAACAAATCTTGCTTTTTTTTTTCTTCTATTTTTCTCTCCAGTCTTATCCATCTTCTACCGTTTGATCTATCAGGAATTTTCACAGCCATTGATCACATCAGCCAATCAAAATCTTTTGAAAGTTCTATAAATACCCCTGCGAACCCAAGCATTGGTTACAACACACACACAACGCATAAACATTAGATACAAGCATTCAGGTGATTAGCATTTTAGCATTCATAGCATTTCTTAATTCTAGTTTCTTTTAACAAGTAATCATAGCACATTAATCATATCTTAGCATAGCATGCATCGGTCTTTAATCTCGTTCTCTAGGAAGAACGTTTGTTGAGCCTAGCCCAAGATCTAAGAGCAAGCTCGAATAGACAAAAACACTGGAGATAGAGGACAATGGAACATCTTTGAAGCATAAACGGAGTTTGCATTTCTTTTCTTTATTTTATGCTTTGATTTGAAGTTTCATTGGTGTGTTTGATTTATTGTTTAATATACATTTGATCACACTTAATATACATCTACCTGCATGGTTTTCTGATAGGTTTCCACATTCGGAAGTTCAACTTTTAAAAAAAAATCACGTTTTAGCGCATACGTGGGTTTCTGTAGCCCATCCAGGGCTTTTTTCAGCATTTTTGCAGGTCTTTCAGCGCATCCGAGAACTGTTTTAGCGCATCTAGGGAATAGAATAGCGCATATAGGGAACAAAAAGGCATATACATTAGCTCACTTCATCAATTTTTTTTTTTTTAAAGTTGCATTTCTATATTAAAATTTTGTTTTAAAAAGTTACATTTCTAGATTAGCACATTTAGGATTTCTTTTAGCACATTTAAGGTTTTCTGCAGCACATTTACTATCTGTTTTAGTGCATTTGACATTTTTTTTAGCACATCTAGCATTTTTTAGCGCATTTGACACTTTTTTTAGTGCATATGGCCTATGTTTTAGCACTTTTATAGTCAACCTTAAAATGGCCATATCTTAGTCATATTTTGGTCTTTTTCACAGCTTTTTGTTTTGAAATGGGGTAGAATTTCATAAGCTATCCAATGGTGTAGGTTTTTGTCAACTTTGAAAGAGTTGAAATTTTCAAATTCTCACATATTCTTCAACGCATATGATTTTTGTTCTAGCACATTTGTAATTTGTATAATTTACTCTCTTGATCCAATGCGACTGCGGCCAGTGGTTTTATTGCTGCTTTTGGATTAAAATTAACCAATCCTAGGGTAGACACAATAATTTAAAATGAACCAATCCTAATATAGACATGGAATTTAAAATGAAGCAATCCTAGGGTAGTCACCACACATTGATTTTATAGTTAAAATGAATCTCATGCTTGTTGTGAAGCAACATCTTCACATAGATTAAATCATTGTCATTTGGAATTTAAAAATAATATTTCTTTCTTTGTTTGTGGCAATAGGTCTATGCTCTCCCCTTAACTGGGTGATCAAAATACCAAACTTTCCTTTTCATTTTCTACAATTTTAATGATTTATTACATCCTTTAGAGGGTCTGCTCTTGTGGGAAAAATTACTCACCCAAGAGGAACAACCCAAGTGGGTTCAAGCCAAAGGCAGGCTATTCCACCCCACTATAAAATTTAAAGCAAATCTGGGGAAACCCATTTTTTCTGGTAGTGTGCAAGATAACCATCCCGAAAGCCTTTTTTCTAAAGGTTGGTAGGTCTCCTGAGGGAGTTTATTATTGCCACACTAAACAAAACCCCTTACTAAGAACCTAGTGTAGTATCCAACCGTGTTAGTTTCTAAACATCCTAATAATCACACTGCAAGGGGAGGGAAGAATCTACCCCCAAGACACTCACCATATAACTTCCAAGGACCATTTGCTCAGGGGATCCAGTATCCACTTCCATCACTCTAAGTACATGCCTAGAAAAGACAAAAACACGGGTGCCCCTTCGGGGGTGACATGGTTGTGTGAGTCAATGTAGTTCTAAGATGTGGGTTGTTGATTATTATGATGACCTACTTGAGCACTAAGAGTGAGTCTACCTGAATTCTCGATTTTGTGCAAAAACCTATGAAAACATTTCTTGAAAACATTTTTGAACATACACTCGATGTTTAGGGCTTAAAAGAACAACTATTTTTAGAGTGTTTGTTGTGTTTTCCTCACATTAAATCAGATTAAGATCATCCAAGAAAGCACTAAGAATTTGATTGAATCAACCTTTCTACCAGAATCTGAGTTTCTACCATCATTGGACTAGCTACATACCTGATATCTTCTATGCTTAGAGATTGGAAATCCACCACATTTGTTAGGAAGTCGATTTCCAATAGGATCAAGAAACCTAAGAAACATTTAGGTTAAAAAAAGAATTTGCAACAAATAAAATTCCTTTACAAGAGTCGAAACATCTTGCTCCTTCATAGGTACCAATATTTTGTTAGGGGATTTACTGACGAGTACGTTGTAGAGCCTTTGTATTCCTGAGCCTATTTCCAAAGAAGAGTTCTATCTCAATGACACAATCAAAATTAGCCTCTTGAGTTCAATTTTATACCGCAACCCTCAATTGAATATCCCACTCATCCCAGCCAAATCATTCACTGATCTTGGAAACAAACTAGGCTATTTGATACACTTATCATTTTTCGATACTAGGATCAAATCTCAAAAAGTGCATCTTTTCAAACAAGTTTTTGATTATTGATTCAACTTCCCCAATAAGATTTTGATATCCTTTCATCTTGGAAGCCACAATCAAGAGTTAGAAACGTGATTTGATCATATCATAGGATTTTCATCTTATCAGATCAAGACACCATCATTTGTGCACTTCTCAAACTTGTGATATAAGTTTAGAAGAACATTTCAAAATCATATGCCTATTGTCACAAGGTCCCAAAAAAACACAAAGAAGAAAATGAAAGAAGAGATCCACTTTACAACATGGGTGATAGGGCAGAAAATCCTTTTCATAGGTTTCATACTGGGAATAGTTCAAATGATGAAATAACCGATGAAATGATTCAAGAAGTTGAATAGGATCCATAGTTTCACATAATTTTGGACAAGATCTTAGAGTGAGATAAAGAAGGCTACTTTCTTTTATTGGCAAACCAAGGTGCCAAATTTCCCTTTGACTACGATATGGAGAAAATTAAGGAAGATCCTGAAAAGACTGAAACTCCCTTAAATGATCTTAGTACTCTTGCCCAACAAATAAGAGCACTCCAAAGGAAAATCAAGGAAATACAAGGGGGCACAACTAAGAAGTCCTTTGATAGAAATATGAATGTAACCACTTCTCCTCCTAAAACAACATCCAAATTCAATGTTTTTGAATTTTTGCAAAGGTTAAATGAGAAGCCCAAATCTAAGCCATCAAATAAAATTGACCAATCCTATCATGTCATGCATTTATCTTCATCCCCCATAATTCAAAATGAACCTCATGATTCTTTCACCCAAGATAATGATTCCATTCAATCACCTTCTTCTATCATATCCTCTACATCCAATGATTCACTTCAATCTACACATCTCGATCAAGACATTCTACAAACCCTTCCTGTCTTTGATCAATATCCCATCTCTCAACAACCATATGATGATCCCCTCCTTTCATTATTTGATAATCCTCTTCCATCTCAAGAAAAAAAAATTCTTCCAAGTTCTCCATCCACCCCATTCAATGAATCCATACTCCCTTATGATTCCATCACATCCCAGGAGCAAAACAATTCTTCCATCCTATCTAAAGATTCCCTTCCATCTGATGATCAAGCTACTCCATATCCTTCATTTAACGATTCTTTTCCTAATCAAGATCAAAGTATCTTATCATCCTCATGTCAAGAGCCTCTCACACCTCTTCAAGCTATCGATGAACCCCACACATTTAAATTGGGATCCTCCACCTTTATCCACTCTAGTTTACTTCCAACACCTATCCTTTCATCCATATCATATCCTCCTCAAAATGGACTCGCATCTTGTTTCACAAACAATGCATATCCCATGGGTAAACGAATGTGCGAAATTATGAATTACAAAGGCAAAGGCTTAGGCCTTCATGAGCAAGGTATCCTAGAACCCCTTTCTGTCCAAGCACATCCATGTCCTCATGCTCAACCTAGGTATCCTAGTCCATCAAACTCTCCATCCATCCTAGGTCCTTATCCTAGTCCATCAAACACTCCATTTATCCTAGGTCCTTATCCTAGTTCGTCAAACCTTCCATCTATCCTAGGTCCTTATCCTAGTTCATCAAACCTTCCATCTATCCTTGGTCCTTATCATCCCAACCCTAGTTCATCAACCCTTCCATCCATATTAGGGTCCCACGTTTCTCCATCTCCTGTTCTTCAAGAACAACAAAGGCATACATCCTTGATCCACTTTCAAAATTCTTCCTACATTAACTCATCCATCATACCTCCATATCGGTCATCTCAATACACTCCTCCCATTTCTTTTGGAAGAAATTTGGGTTCCAAATGTCAAAAGCTTCAATATAAAGTATCAAAGGATCAACATGTCTCCTCAAAGAATCATGCAAAAATAAAAGAAAATTCGATCCAAAAATCAAAAGAAAATTTCAAAAGGCCACAAAGGCCCATCAAAGAAAAAGAAAAATTCAAAAGGCCACAAAGGCCCATCAATTCAAAAGAAAATTTTCAAAGACCACAAAGGTCCATAAATCAAAGAGAAAAATCTCAAAGGCCACAAAGGCCCATAAAGAAAATATCAAAATCAAAAGTCATGTGGATTCCCAAAAGTCTCATAGAAGCAATAAAATCAAAATTGGCATCCAAATTTTCTAATCCAAAAGCTTCTCACCATCTCCCATCTCAAAACATATCACCTTCCAAATCCACTTTTCCTCCATCACTCCATCACCTTTCAAGGTGTGTGCCAATGTTAATCTTGCCATCCTTTCCATCTATCCATCACCAAGCCTTCCAACCTCCTATCCATTATCCAACACCCAATCCCCATTCTCCTCCTTTAATTCAAAGCTTTGAATAAGGCCTTAGCTTCTACTATCATGCCAACATTTATAAGTCTAATTCCCATTCCCATGGTCTATTAGAGCACATATTCGAGGGATATTAGGTGAAAATTGATGCTTAAACCCTTCCTCCATTCCCCTATCATGCAAATATTATCTTTCATATCCATCTCCCTATCCATATACTATCTTCCATTTTCCTCTTATCATTCATGGTCATTATCCTCATTTCACCTTTGATCTTGACAAGGTTAAGGATCTTCTTGAAAACAATGCATCTTATCCTATTCACTTCATCCAAATCTTCCATACCATATCCTTCATCATGCATCTTCTCTTATATTGTGGGGAATCTTGTTTCTTCAATTGGTCATCCCATTCCATCTTAAATGTCCTTGAAAAAAATCCAAAAAAAAACCATCAAAATACAAAACAAGAAAAATACAAAAAAAAAATCAAAAAGAAATCAGAAAAATGCAATAAACACAAATAGGGAAAATCTGGCAAACAGATGCTATTTGTGGCTCTCCATCTATTAGTTCATATTCTGCACTTAGCTTCTCAGCCATTATTTCATGCATATTTCCATCATCTTAGGGCCATACCAACATCATGCAGTCATCATTTTCCTAGAGCGATAACGTATTACCATGGATTGATCATTGTACATATTCATTTTAGCAAGTTGTGTCAATACTCAGGGAAAACATTGACATACTGGGGGAAACCAACTTTCAGGTTTTACCGAAGTAGCTAGACAATGACATAAAATTTGATCATGCAAACAAACAATCAAATCACATGAATAGCTATCCAATCATTAATCCATATCACAACAACTTTCAGTTAAGTACCATATCATGACTCATATCTAGATGATCTAAAATATGAATAATGTTTGGAATAGCAGTGTTATATTTTGAACAATGGTTGTTTAATTTTTGATATCATCTCTATAGAGAACACTCGATGATGTACTGAACTAGAGTGGCTAGGAAAGAGGATGATTTTTCTTTGTCTGTTGTTTTGAAATTAACTATCAATTTGGTGCAAATATGTTGCGAGACATAATTTCCAAAGCATATCATTGATGACAATTCCACATTTGCATCAGAAAGTGGTTAATCTTTGTCTTTTTATACAAGAAATGCTCAGGTCATCTCGGTTCAATTACACATCAATTCTTTTGTTCACTTTCTATATCAAAAATCATGAAAGTTGTACTCAGGTCATCATTGGCACTAATTTCCCTTCTGATGCTTGTACATACTTCCAACATTTTAAAACGCTCTATGATGATTCAAGAAAGCTAATAGAAGGCTCAACAAACAGTTGGTTTCATTTAGTTGCATTTCATTTAGATCATTGTACATATCTACATAGTAGATTTGCATCAGATTTTTAAAAAGGATGAACAAAAACATCAACGGCTGCCATGTCTCTTTGGACTATTTGTGGAGGACATTCAAACATTTTTTTCATTATCATCTTTCATCTTCATCCTCATTTCATTAATCGTTATCATTTCATCTAGGTCCTATACATATCATATAGTTTATCATTTATCATTCATTTTCATATCATTTAGATACTTTATCATTTAGTTATCCATCATTATGCATTATCATTTCATTTTTCATTTTTCATATCATATAATTTCATTTCATGCCATTGATCATTCTCATTTTATATCATCTTCATATCATTCATTTGCATATCATTTAGATCCTTTATCATTTCATATCATTCATTTATCCATTAGGTATTTCATATCATTTTCATTTTCATATTATCTATCATCTCCATATCATTAACATCTTACTTATCATTTTCATATTTATGTCATTTTCATTCTACATGGTTACATCCCATTTACCATCTTCATTTTTTCATTTCATTTTAGCATTTCATTTCATTTCATTTTATCATTTCATTTCACTTATCATTTCATAATCTATTTTCACTTATCATTTCATTACATCTTCATTACCATTTATCATATTTATTACCATTTCATTATCATACTTTATCTTTGTGTCATCATTTCATAATCTATTTCATTTCACTTATAATTTCATAACATTTTCATTGTCATTTCATTTAGCATTATCATTTCATCTATTTCATCGTATTTCATTACATTTCATTACATACCATTTATCATCTTATCATACATTTCATTATTATTAATCATTTCACTTCATATCATTTATCATTCGTCACATTACATTCATATCATATCTTTACCCATCTATCATTTTCATATTATTTATATATCATGCCATTTTTCACATAACATTTGACCCATCTCACATATCATTTCAGATATTTTCCTAATTCATATGCATACTACACATTCATGATTGATTTCATAAACACAACATCCATTTTCCATCACATCATCATTATTTATTGCATTAGAAAAATCCAAAAACAAAAATTTCATACATACATTACATTTCCACATCATTTGCAAAACATACATTTTCATAACATTTCATATCATATATCATATCATTTCAACACGTTGCATTTTTATCATCATCATCCACTTGCATGACATCATTAGTACACATCATAAATCATTTTTCATCATCATCATATAAACATCATATCCAATCATCCTGCCTATCATGTTGGTCATCAAATCATTAAAATGCATATCAAAATCCATATCACATCATGCAGAAATACATGCATATCACATCATCATCTCATAAATGCACATAACATCATAAAAAATCATTGCCGGTGCATATCATCGCTCATCAAAAATAATACAAATGTCCAATGTCCAATGAAGCTAAAAATTCCAAAGAGGGATACATGAGATCTGACCAAAATAACCTACACGCTCCAAAAATAATATACATCATGATGTGTGAATGAATCAATAATGAGTCTCATAACTCTAACTACTAGTGCCCCCTAATGGAGCTGGCCTCTATGGTGGAAGTCCACCGCCTCCTGCCCCAGGATTTCCGCATGGTCCTGACACACCTTAATTGTGTAAAGGTCAATCAGAATCTATCTATCTATCAAATGACTCATATCATGTGATTTATCTATCAATGCCTCATATCATGCAATCATGCCCTCTATCTTTCAGAATCTCAAATCAATCTATCAATCCTCATTTACTATTTGTTTTTGTTTTTCAATGAAATAAAATTTATCAGAAATCAAATCAAATCTTTACTATCTATCTTCATCAAGATGGATTTATTAGACATCAAATCAAATCTTTACTATCTATCTTCATCAAGATGGATTTATCAGACATTAGATGAAATCTTTACTATCTATCTTCATCATGATGAGTTTATCAACAATCAAATCATCTTCCTATTTGTACTTCAATCACGAATGCAAATATGTTTTCAATCACATCATCTACTATTTGTTTTCTATCGTAGAATTATTTTTTTATGAGAAGACCTATCAATCATCTACTATTTGTTTTCTATCACAGAAAACAAATTTATCAAAATCCTTATCAATCATCTACTATTTGTTTTCTATTGCAGAAAGAAAAATTATCAGAAGTCCTATCAATCATCTACTATTTGTTTTCTATCGCTGAAAGTAATTTATCAGAAGTCATCTCAATCTAACTACTCTTTGTTTTTCCTTCACTAGAAACGAAGTTATCAACTATCCACTCTTTGTTGTTTTTTTAAAGAAAAGTTCTTAGCAAATCGCAATGCAATCAATCATTCTACTCTTTGGAAACAAAGTTATCAACTATCTACTCTTTACTTTCTATTTTAGGAAGAAAATTTATCAATTCATCATTTATCAGATCTTCTATCATTTATATCCATATCAACATGATGATAAGACCATTTATCTATCTATTGACCAAAGAATCAATATACATTATCATTATTTCATCAATTATTGGGAGCTAAATCACTGAATCCCTCTCATCATCCAAATTTCATCATCAACTCAAAAAATTTCTCATCATTAGTGATTTACCTCCTGAGGGGGCATCATCAATATCAGCTACATTTTTTTCAATCAAAAACATATCAGATTCAAATCAAAAGGCATATCAGGCACATTTTTTTTTAATCAGGGGCATATCAGTTAAAATTTTCCAACCAGGGGCAAAATTAAATGCAACAAATTTCAAAAGTAGGAATATTTTCTTTGAAGCAATGTGTTTCACACATCACTTCAAAGAGGGGAAAAATGTATATGCATAAAATTGGTCATGGCTAATCCTAGCATTTAATTAAATATTTTATTATTTAATTAATCCTCTAAAGTCCTCTACATATGATTAAATTAAATTAATTTAATTATTTTGTTCATTCACTTTATTCTTTTGTCATGATTAAATAAATCAATTTTATTTAATTATTTCACATCCATATGTCTACTTAATTAATTAAATAAATACCCTTCTATTTATTTAATTAATTATCACCTTTTTGAATTTAATTAAGACTTTTGATTTAATTAAATTTAAATATTTCTTTTCTCTATTCAAAAATTTCTTCTAATTAATTAAATATTTTATTTTATTAATTTCATCCACATGTCATTTCTTAAAGAATTTAATTAAATATCTTTATTTAATTAAAAATCTTTCATATATTTTCAAATCATAATTAAACATTTCATTTAATTATGAAATCCTCCATTATTCTCCAAATCTTAATTAAATATTCTATTTAATTAAGAAAATCTTCCATGTCACCAATAAATGAATAATGAGTTTAGTAAATTCATTATTTATCTTCAAAATCTTTCCAAAATCTTGCAAAAAGATTATTTTTACAATTCATCTTTATCATTTCATCTTATCTCTTTTACGAAAAAGGAAACAAATCTTCCTTTTTGTTTTCTTCTATTTTTCTCTCTACTCTTATCCATCTTCGACCGTTCGATCTGCCAGGAATTTTCACAGCCATTGATCACATCAGCCAATCAGAATCTTTTGAAAGTTCTATAAATACCCCTGCGAACCCAAGCATTGGTTACAACACACACACAATGCCTACACATTAGATACAAACATTCAGGTGATTAGCATTTTAGCATTGTTAGCATCAACTTTAAAATTCATAGCATTTCTTAATTCTAATTTCTTTTAACAAGTAATCATAGCACATTAATCATATCTTAGCATAGCATGCATTCGTCTTTAATCTCATTCTCTAGGAAGACCATTTGTTGAGCCTATCCCAAGTTCTGCGAGCAAGTTGGAATCAACAAAAACACTGGAGATAGGGGACAATGGAACGTCTTTGAAGCATAAACGGAGTTTGCATTTCTTTTCTTTATTTTATGATTTGATTTAAAGTTTCTTTGGTGTGTTTGATTTATTGTTTAATATACATTTGATCACACACTGTCTTCCCCCTCTAAGAACAACATTACTCATATAATTTTTAAAATTTATCCATTTAGGCCTCAATCCATCCCAATTGATATAATTAGTGAATTTTTTTCCAATAGCTTTTTTCAATTTGATTTTAATTTGTTTAAGGTTGTCACTTGATGACAAAGGGGCACAATTTTTCCAAGCATCTTCTTATAAGTTTCTTCTCTAACCATTCACAATTCTCATTTTCCCTCCTTATTTTAGAGTTCCTCTAATCTTTATCAAGTTATTCTAGAAGATAGAGCCATAGGGAAGATCCTCTTTCCTCAAGAAGCAGCTTTGATCTTTGTTTCCCAGATATTTTTCTCTAAGAATCTGAACCTAGTCTTTGGCTCTTTCCAGAAGATACCAGCCCATTTTTTCCACTAAAGCTTTATTGAAAATTTTGATCCTTCTAATGCCCAAATCACCATCTATCTTCAAGGTACAAAATTTATCCCATCCAACAAGAGCCAATATTTTCATCTCTTCTACACTAGACCAAAGAAATATCCTTTGAATCATTTCTATCTTTTCAACTATGAAGGTCGGGGTGTTAAAGAGGAAGAGATAGTAGACAAGGATGTTTTGTAAAGAAGCTTTCAAAAGTTGCAATTTCCCTGCAAGGCTTAACAACCTTCCTTTCCATCCAACCAATTTCTTTGGATATTTTCAATAATATAGTTCCAATAATTACTATGGGGTTTTTTGGAAATGAGAGGTAGGCAAAGGTCAGTAGTCAGGAGATCAACTTCTTGGCATCCAATTATGTTTTTAACTCTCTCTTTTATTGTCTAGGTAGTGTTAAATAAATAGATCTTGCTTTTGTGATAATTGATATACTGACTTGAAGCTCTAACATATTTATCTAAAATGTCTTTCCACTATCTAGCTTCCAAGATATAAGCCTCCCCTAAAAGAATGGTGTCATCAACAAATTTTTGGTGGGAGGTCAGGGGAAGTGAGGAAGTAGCTTTGAACCCTTTCAATAGGTTTTGGTTAAGTTGTTTCTTAATATTTCATCCTAGGTATTTTTCCACAATAACAAAAAGGTATGTTGACAAAGGATCACCTTGTCTTAATCCTCTACCACATGAGAAGAAGAATTTTGGCACGCCATTAACTAGAACTAAATAATTTGGAGTTGTTACACAAGATATAATTAAGTTAAGAAATCTTTCCTTGAAATAATTTTTTTTAGCATAGTAAAAAGGAACGACCAAGAGACATGATCATAAGCCTTCAATATATCAAGTTTCAGAGCCATACCTTGTTTCGTGCTTAATTCCATAGAATGTAACACCTTGTGTGTATAAATTACTACATCCAAAATGTGTCTTCCTTGAAAAAAACCATTCTGGTTAACAACTATCATTTTATTCAAGACCAACTTTAGTCTATTGACCTTTATCTTTGAAAATATCTTATAAGTAGTGTTACTATAGTGTCAAAAATTATACTCCCTTCTTAAAGATAGTACAATTTCACACTCTTCTTGGACCTATTTTAGTATCCTTGCATTCATGTCATTTAAATCATCATTAATAAGCCCCTAAGACCCTTTATTATGTTGCCTAAGGCTTATTTCAACTAAAATCTTGACAAATTCAATAAATGCATTTAATATTCTACCTCCCTGACATTCTCTCACCTCAAAAACTTAGGGTGGGATTAATATGCCACCCTATGTGTATTAGTCCCCCTAGGTGGGACCTATATACCACCCTTGCAATTTTAGTCCTATTTAGGGCCTTTTTAGGGTTTTGAGCAGTAAATCAAGGTTTTTTAATTCAAATTTTGAAAATGTCAACATTTGGGATCTAATAAATAGTAAATTGGATAGGATTCCTATAAAACTAAGGTTTCAAATCATTATTTCACCTAGAAATTTTATCTAAGATCTAGAGCTTTTAAGTATCCAAGTATCCTAACAATTTTATCTAAGACCTAGAGCTTTCAAGTATCTAAGCATCCTAGCAATTTTATGAGATCAAAAGCATTCAAGAGCAAGTTATCAAGCATTTGGAGAAATTTTCAAGATTCAAGCATCATGTCGAAGTCTTCATGCATCATGTTTGTTTGTGAGCTAAAATTTGTGATGTAGGTTTCATGATTCAAGCAAGCATTCAAGACAAATCTTCAAGCATTCAATCAAGATTCAAGATCCACATTCATCCTAGCCATTTCACACTAGTTTGTAAGCCTCATATCAAGAGTTTGGTGAGTTGTAGTATTGCATTTGTTCATTCATAATTCCTTCATACTTTTTCATTTCATTTTAGGGTTTAATTACCAAAATGAGGTTTGACCAATGAAAACCACCATCTTCTAACAAAACAACATTCTCTCTCTCTCTCTCTTGTGATGTGTTTTTTGTAGATTTAGGTGAACCAGACTCATTCACCTAGCCTAGTGATTTAGTCCTTGATATAGACTTTTGACAACATTCAAAAGTGTCAGATCTGGGTTGGGAGGACTCGGAAAGATACTTAGAAAAACCTATAGGTGGACGAAATCACCCAACCTAGCATATTAGTCTTGGGATAGTATTTCATCACTATTCTACATATCATGATCAACTTTCAAAAGAATTCTAGATTCTATCATGAAAAACCTTGAGCAAGACTCATACACCCTACTTGGTGTATTAGTCTTGGTGTGAACCCTAATAAAAGTTATAAGATTTTTCATATCTTGTCTTGGCATCTCCATTCATCCAAGTACTTTTTTGTTCCATTCAATTTATTAGTTTGATTTTATGCTTTCCATTTCCTAGGTTTCATAGTGAAATGACAGAAATAGGGTGCCCCACCTTTTAGGAGATGGAGCACAAGGATATGGTCTTATTTCACTCTTGTTTCATTCAAATAAACCCTAGAGATCTCAATCCAAGGATATAAAGGGGAAAGAGATATGAAATAGGGATGACCTAGGGTATGATTAAATATAATAAGAGGGTTCACCACCAAGCAAGGGCTTGGAAAAATAAGAGATGTAAATGACATGCAAATTACTATGCAAAACCTAATTAGATGACGTAGGAAATGAAACTAAAATGAAGAATAAAAGATCAAGGAAGTACAAAGGTCTATCTAGGAGAGTGATGAGGTCAAAACAAGCTCCAAAAACCTAAAATATTGTTTTTTGATGCCCACTAGGACTCATACGCCAGTATGGGCGATTTAGTCCTAGACTAAGGTTTGTGCAAAAACTTGAATCTCACAATGGTTGATCTGAATTCATTGAAACTTGGAAAATGAGTTGTACTAAGACTCAATATGCCACAAGTGGCGTATCAATCCCACTTTTCATTTTTGGAGGATCAAGACCTGAATCTACTCTCATATCTCTACTCTTCCACACTTTATTTCTAGATTTGAAACTCTAAATTCAGACATATAGGTGGCTTTTTGTGAAGATGACAACCTTGTGACAACTTGACAACTTCTCTCAACCTTGTAACTTAGTCTTCAAAGATCCTTCAAGCTCCAAGACACCTAGATCTGCAATCACACATGTAGAGAGAGAAAAAAATGTTAATTGTTATGAAATAGGGGTTTGCCTTGGTCAAACCCCATTTAGGTAATTAAACCCTGTGATGAAACAATGAAACATGAACGTGAAACATGAAATGTGAAGCATGAAAAATGATAGCTTGAATAATGTCTTGAAATGTAAATCAACAATCTAACATGAAGTGGCTATGTAAAATGTAGATATTGATCTTAAATTAGATGTGAAACAATTCTTGCAAATGGATCTTCAATGCTACATCACAACATTAGCTCCACAAAATTATTGATTCATTATGATCTTGACATGATGATGAATCTTGAATTACTATAGCAAATGATGAAGAAATCTTTCTTTGAATGCCTTAGAAATGCTCTTGAAAACCCTATGATGCTCTTCTGAAGTCTTAGAATGCTTAACTCTTGATATCTTAGGTTGATATCATGAAGGCTTAGGTGAAATAATGATTTGAAACCTTGTTTATATAGGTATTCCATCCAATTTCTTGTTTATTAGATCCCAAATGCCGACATACATGAAATTTGAATTCAAAACCCTAATTTCTTGCTCAAAACCCTAAAAAGGGGCCAAATGGGACTCATACGCAAATTGTGGCACAAAGGTCCCATTTTGATGGGAATAATACACCCAAGGTTGCATATGGGTCCCACTAGGCCTTTTCAGGTGGAGGAAATATCGGGGAGTTGAAATATCAAGTTTATTTATTGATCTTGTTAGGATTTCGGTTGAAATAAGCCTTTGGATGCATAATACAAGGTCTTAGGGTCCTATTAATGATAATACGAAGGTCATAAATGCAAAAGGGCCCAAAAATTAATGTGAAAGTGTAAATAAATACACTTTACAACATTAAATTAAGGTAAAATTAGGTCTATTTAGTTTAAAAGGGTCCTAAATCCAACGTACATGTGTAAAACGCATTACAACACTATATCAAGGAAACATTAGGTCTATTTTAATATTAATCATTCTCAAATTAAGTGAGGAAAACTGATACTTTTTTTGTCACTACACATAGTGAGTTTGCATAAGTGTTTACATTTCTCCCTTTTGAAGCTTCATTTAATGGTGAACCCCCATCCAATTATTCAAGGAATCCACTAGCCATTCCTCAATCAGTTCACTTGGTTGAGGGATCTAGTTTCCTAATGAATTAAAGTGTGAAATAGGTCCAATTCTGTCTCCCAAAAGGTTGAACCCTATTTCCCTTTGGTTCATTTTGGTGAACCCGACCTTTGGAACCTTGAATTTTTAATTTGGAGAACATTATAGTCCTAGGTCTAGATCGCATCAACTTTACATGATATTTGCATTAGTTGAATTGTATATAGGACTTCTAAATATTGTATGAGTGAAAAGTGCATATACTTTGCATTTTTTCATTTTACATCATTCAATTTCATTAGAAATCTATAATTGCAAACAATCAATTGAGCACATAACCTAGACATATTAAAATCAACTCAAAATTTGTTCATTCAGGCTTAGAAACCCTAAATTGGACTCATTTTCCCACCTAGGCATAATAGTCCTTGTACAAGTGTTTTTTTGCATATTTTTGGGTATTCTATGCTATTTTTTTTTCACTATATGAAACTGTCAATGTAGACACTGAAAAATGTTATGAATGATATCATACACTCAAATCAAGTATACTAACATCATTTCCTCTTGAAATCCATCCTCTTTTTTCTTAATTAATTAAAATAGTGTAGCTATTTAATTAATTGCATCATTGTTGGCTATTAACCTAATTCATCAAATTGAGTTAATTCGCTCTCTTTCATGCTAACATTTCATCTCATTAAATTAAATAAATCAAACTATTTAATTCAATTTCCTAAGTCTTCTTATTTAATTAAATAATCCTAAGTTATTTAATTAAATATCATTTCACCCTTCCTCATTTATTAAATCATTTAATTTAATGAATATCACTTTATTCTTCTAATTTCCCTAATTGTATGATTAAACCTTGTTTAATTAACAATTATCTAATTAATCAAATTCCTCCCACTTTCAAGGGAATATTCCAAAAGAATATTCCTCTTTTGCATAATTTAATTTAGTTTTAATTAACTAAATAACCTTTTTCCTCACCCATGAGAATATTCCAAAGAATATTGTCTCTCCTCCAATCATTTGAAAAATGGAATATTCTCACTTGGATTTTTGAACAAACTAAACTTGAAACCTCTTGAGAAAGTTAACTTTTGACCTCTTAAATAGGTCAAAAGTGTGTTTTTTTGGAAGAAACAAGAACCCTTGATTAAATCTTATCTTTCATTCCCACCCGTTGATGAGAATCCATGATCCATGCCTCCCATTTCCTCCATTCTTGACCATTTATTAACCTTTTTTTTTATCTCAACCCTTCATTTTTCATTTTCTTTCCTATAAGTAGGTCACTATTTGGATACAAATGGATCCATATTTTAGGGAAAAATTATTCAATTGAAATCACTCACACTCACACTCATAATTTACTCACATTTAGCATATTTTAGTTCATTTTAGATGCATATTAGCTTTAATCTTCCATTAATGGCTTCCATGCATCCATTTAGCTTGTTTATAAATTAGGGTTTGAATCTTTTAGATTTTGCATATTTAGATCATTGTTAGCATAAAATCATATTAATTTATCTTGCATCATGTTCAATTTAGCATGAATCATGTTTTCATCCACATATCACAACTGTTTCATCAATTCTCTTCAATATAATTGATTGAAACAAGCTCACTTTTCATGGGATTGGGAAAGGTTCATTGTTCCACATCAACATGACACCAATATCACAATAGGATAAGTTTCAAATGGGTAAGAGTAGACATTTAAATTCTTTCATAGTTTAGAATGATTTGTTTTGATAAATGTTTATTTTAACTTTCATTTGAATGATCTTGTTGAGATTCAACATTAGTGTAGCATCAAAAAAGTGCACCTTGCTTGATTCAATATTAATTAATGATAAATTGGATTTAACATCACCTCAATCTAGTGTTGTAAGGTGTATTACACATTCACATTAGATCTTGGGCCCTTGTAAACTGAATAAAATGCATTTATTGATATCTTGTAAAGGTGTTGTAAAGTTTTGTAAATGACTTTCACACTTTTATAGACTTTTCTTAAGCATTTAAGTCTAATGGACCTATCTTTCCTTTAATTAAATGCTATAAAATATATTTAATTGCATTTTCACATTAATTTAGAAGGCTTTTGAATTAAACTTGGTTTTAATCTAATGTTGTAATGTGTTTTACACATTCACATTGGATCTTGTGCCTTTCTAGGCTATGTGGACCTCATTTTAATGTTGTAGAGTGTATCTAATCACACTTTCACATTGAAATTTTTGTCCCTAGCCCTAATTACCCTTTATATGATCATTAATAGGCCCCTATGACCCCATATTGTGCATCCCAAGGCATATTCTAATAAAAAACATGACTAGATTGACATATGAACTTTATTTATACATTCCCTGACATCCCAACTAGAAAAATAGCCCCTGTGGGACCCATTCGCCACTTTGGAAGAATGGGTCGCATCTAGGTGGGACTCATTTTCCCAAGATGGCAAATGAGTCCCATTTGAGCTATTTTCAGAGTTTGAGTGGAAAAGAATTGGGTTTAAGTTCAATTTTCTTCAATGTCGGCCTTAGGGATAAAATTAACAGTTGTTTGAGTGCCTTGCCTATAAAAACAAGCCCTCAAATCATTGTTTCATAAGGTATTCATGTTATCAATTCAAGCACTCTAGGGTTAAGCATTTCAAGTCTCCACAAGGTCATCAAGATAGATTTCAAGAATAATTCTAGGGCATTCAAGGGTAGATTATTCATCTATTGTTGCAGCAATTCAAGATCTATCATCATGGAAATTTTCTAATTACATTGTCTCATTTCCATGATTCATCATCTTATTTCATCATTTTTGTTTAATTACCTAAAAGGGGTTTGACCAAGGCAAACCCCTGTTCTCTAAAAATCAACATTTTCTCTCTCTTTCTTTGTGTGATTGTAGATCTAGGTGCTTTGAAGACTTGGAGATCATTGAAGAATAGGCTACAAAGTTTTTGGATTCATTTACCTATTGGAAAGGTCAAAATCTTCACAAAAAGTCACTCACACCCCCAAAAATCAAGGTTTCCTATCTGGACACTTGGAGGAACAGAAAGAGCAGAGTGAGAGCTATAGATTTCACTTTTGAGTTTTTAGAAAATTCAAAGTGGACTCATTCACCATTAGTGGTGAATGAGTCCCACTATACCTGCTTTTCAAATTTTTTTATGAATTTGGATACCCATTTGGCTAAAATAGGCTCTAGTGCAGTTTTCTAGAACTGGGACTAATTTTCTCAGAATGGCCAATGGGTCCCATCGGGCTTAAAAAGTAGCATTTCAAAAATTTCAAAGTTTTTTCCAATATTTGATACCTTTCCATGTGCACACTTTCTATTTTATAGCTTTCTATTTTGCTTTATTCACATTTCTAAGTCATTTTCTAGGCCATTTTGAATATTACACTGTGTTTTCAAACATCTTGCATTTTCCAAGTTTACACTTGGTGGTGAACCCCTTTCTTGTCTCAATCATCTCCAAGGATATCTTATAGTCAGATCTCTTGCATCCTTCATTGTGTTGAGATCTATAAGGTGTCCTTGAATGTGAATATTGTAAAATCGGATCCCTTCCTTTTTATCCCCATTTTTGTGAACAAGGAAGTGAAGAATCCATTTTCGGTGTCCAAATTTTGGTGAACTCAAGTTTTGAACATCATAATTATTATTTTGATTCTATCATCATCCTAGATCTAGCTTGCATTAACTTTGCATTAGGATTTGCATTGGTTAATTTGCATCTAGGGTTTCTAAATTTTTTCATTAGTGAAAGTGCATATAGGTTCCATTTTTGCATCTCAAATCATCTCAAATCATCAAAAAAATGTATTTTCATTTAGGATAAACATCATACAAACTAAGAAGCATAATAAGCAGTTGAATTTTTTTGAAAATTTCTGAAAAAATCCCTTCTGGGACTCATTCACCACCTTGGGCGAATCAATCCCAGTGCACCCCTGAAACTACCTTTTATAGCAATGAAAACCTTGTTTTTTCACTTTTGTTTACTACCATTAACTATTTCTATCAGTTGGTTGAGTTTCTATTACATGATTTTATTATCTATCTAGCTTAAATTAGCTCATTTTATGCATTTCTCAATTTCAAATTTGCATTTAAAACATTTCACCTTTCAAGTTGTTGCATAATTTAATCAGCAAATTACCTTGTTTCACATCTAAAAATTACATTTAAACATCTTAGTTTAGGTCATTGCATTGCACTTTCTTTACTTTCTCAAGATAGCATGTTTTCTTTCATGAGATGTGGCTTTGATATGGTAGTGTGTTTTCTTTCATGAGATGTTGCTTTGCATTACACTTTCTTTACTTTAAGTCATTGTATTGCACTTTCTTTAATTTTTCATGATAGAATGTTTTCTTTCATGAGATGTGGCTTTGATGTGGCTTTGATAGCATAAGTACAACATCCCCTCTTATGAGTTCAATTTATATTACACCAATGAGGTCATTAAGAAACATGTTAATCATCCAACCATTGACACAATCCTTACTATTAAATTACCCATCAATTGGTGAGGATGGTAGTGTTGACAATCATAACAATCATACTTGCTCTTCTCTCGATACCTCTCCTATTAGTGATGAAGGTATTTTGGTGAAAGAAAATACAAGCATCGAGGGTCTTGATTGTCCCTCCCCTCATTCCCCTTTGGAAGATATTGGAAAACAAGAAGATGAGATTATAGAAATATTTCTAAACATCACTTTGCCTAATCTCCATGCATCCCTTGCTTGTGAGAAATTTTTAGCAAAATAAGATTATATCATAGATAGCCATGACACTCAAAAATTTCTTTCTCCTAATATCCCTCCTCGATGCAAAGAGGATAGGTTGGTGACAGAAGATATACCTATTAAGAGTCATGAGAATCTTTTCCCTCCCTTCCCTAATGCTCCTACCATATGGGAAGATTTATTTGGTAAGAATGAAAATCATAGTGATCCTTCTTTGGATGCATCCCCTAATAGTGATGAAGTTGCTTTACAAAACCTAACCATGAATTAACATATTACAAGCTCTCCTACTACGATAGCTTCTATGGCACAAGATAATGACAACTTAAAGAAAAATGACAAACAAATAGAGCCTTCTCCTAATATCCCCACTATTGATAAACAAGATAATCCAACCATTGATCATTCCCCTACTTGTGATGAAGTCATTTTAGAATAACCAACCCTCAAATTTCAAGAACATGTGGTTTGTAGTTCTCCTCAAAACTCTCCTCCTAGGGAGGATATCATAGTGCAACAAAAGGAAAGCATTGACAATAATGATCTTATGCCCTTGAGATGATGAAGATGATGAACATTAGTCTCTCCTTCACTAAGGTACCTTAATATTATTCAACCTCAACTCATCCTTTACCCCCCTTCACACAAACCTCAAACTCAAAACAAACCCAAATTCACCATCTACCCACCTAAGAATAATGTGTCGCAGCAGTCGAGTCATAATATTGTTGCTCATACATATAACACTAGAAACAATCCAAAACTCCAACAACCAACCCCAACACCCTTACCTTTTCCTAATCCCATATTGCCGAGTGATCCTCGTTTACCTTCACATAGTGGGAAAGAGTATGATCTTGTTAAACAGCTTAAGAATACTCTTGCAAAGATATCTCTATGGGACCTAATTTAGAATTCACCTAATTATCACATTATGCTTCAAAATTCCTTTCAATAAGTACCTATCCCTTCTAATGCACAACTGAATGACATAATAGCCATGATTCAAGGAATAAATGATGGCATTGTTTTCCACCAAAGTGAACTCTCCTCTTTGGAAGTGTGAAAAAAAATGATGCTTTCATGGTCATAGTTCAATACAATAGGATAGGGATAAAGCAAACTCTTGTTGAAAATGGCTCAACCCTTAATGTGTGTAGCGTAAACCTCTTGGATAGCCTTCATGTGGATAAATCAAAAATTCAACTAGACTCTTGATCTATTAAGGGATTTAACAATGTAGGAAAATAACCACTTGGTGTGATCACTTTGTCTATTACAGTTGGGAAGGCCACATTGGAAACACCAACCCATGTTATGCCACATGATCTCTCATATAATATTCTCTTAGGAAGAGCATGGATTCATGCAATGAATGGGGTGCCTTCTACTCTTCATCGTAAAATGAAGTATATCTACAACAAAAAAGTTTACACACTCAAAGTAAACCCTAACCAAAACATTCTTTTAAACATTGAGAAAAGCAAGGAAATTACTTTGGCCACATTAACACCAACCACACAAGTAGACCTCATGCAACAAAAAGAAAAAGAACAACATATTGAACAAATAACAAAGCTATTGGATGATGATTGGGGTTCCTTGCATTTCACACGTAGCTTTGATGGGCAACCAAAGATCATAATAAAGAAGTGTGAAAAAGAAAAAGTATTAATGTCAACACAAAACTTGGTAGAACCTTCAAAAGAATCCACCTCAACCACTTCAGAACACAAGAAAAAAAATTACACAAAAACCTTCGACGAAGTTGATTATGAACAACCAGATCCAAAAGCAATGAAAAAACTTTATGGAAAAGGTTATGAACTTATGAAACAACTTGGGTATAGTGGAAAAGGACGTGGTGCTACAGAATAAGGTATTTGCAACCCTATAGAGCCTAACATGCAAGAAATAACTCATGGTCTTGGTTATTGTCCTTTGATAGAAAGAAAAAAGCCTTCACTTAACATGAACACTATTAAAAATAATTCTTTGAAAGAAACACAAGAGATAGAGGAATCTTCGCTGTCATCTCACAAAACACTAAGCAAGAGAAATATTTGGTGCATAATAAAGGAAAATATACCATTTATCAAGAGGGTATCTTGTCAAGAATCCTCCAAGATCACTTGATATCCCTGTGGACACTGATTTTGGTATCCAAGGGTTCTCTAACTCTTCTAGGGTTTTTCACCTAAAACGAGAGAAATGGATCCAAAATGCATAATGTCTATACTCAAAATCAATGTAAGAATGGATGCAATATGCCTAAATGTAGAAACCTAATAAAATAGATCAATTATTAAATGAAGACTAAAGAAATGCAAGGTGTTTGAAAACACAGTGATGTATGCAAAAACACCTAAGAATGCAAGTAAACAATGACAAAATTAAACAAGACTAGAGAGGTGCACCTGGAATCTGAAGTCTAATGCAGAGAAGCTATGGAATTCTACCAAGTTGACTGGGACACTTACGCCAAGCTGGGTGACTTAGTCTAGTTTCAAAGAGTTTCTGCCAGAACAGGAATTTGCCAAATGGGTACCCATAAATACAAAAAATCTCTTTTCAGCCCTAGCAGTAGGACTAATTGGCCATAGATGGTGACTTAGTCCACTTGGGAATCTCATGAAATTTTGGGTAGGAATCTGTAGCTTTTTGTCTACACTTCCCTTCCTGGCAGGTGTCTGATTCAGAAACTTTAGAAAATAGGCTACAAGAGGTCTTCAAGCTTCAATTAGGACTTTATTGAATTTGAATGACTTTGATGGATTGTTGACCAATTTTTGACACCAAACTCTTTGAAAAATCTACATCCAAGACCTGCAAACACACATGCAAAGAGGGGAAAAGTGTTAAGGGTTAGAGAATACAAGTTTGCCTTGGTCAAACCCCAATTTGGTAATCAAAACCTAGATAATGAAATCAAATAAAGAGAGAATGATGAAAGAATAACATGCAATGTCACAAACTCACCAAACCCTTAATGTTGAAATCTAAATATATGCAACAAGATGCTCCAATGGATGATTTGATAATGTTTGGAGTGCTTAGAATGCTTGAGAATGATTAAGTAGATGAATGAATTGTTTGAAAATGAATTAGGTGTAAAATGAGAGGAAAAACCCTTTATTTATACTTTATTTTCTAATATTTCTCAAAAATAACACATCATAGGCCAACCTTAAGGTCGAGAGAATAAAATCCTGCCAAAAAATTAAAATTATTTTGATTTTTGTGCCTAGTGGGACTAAGTCGCCCCAGGTGGCGACTTGGTCCCACCAGGGTAATTTTACTAGGTGTCATGGATTGAAGTGCATTTAATGAGGTTTAAAGGGAATGTTCTCAAAAATACACTTAAGTATGGTTGGAAAATGTATTAAGGGGTCATTTAAACATAAGAAAGGGTTGAATTAGTGATGACAAGCCTAGAAAAGTGTGAAAGTTTGTTACAACTCTTTACAACACTTCGAAATAAGACTTGGTAGGTGATAAAAAAGGTTTATTAAGTGAATTATAATAAAAGGGTCCTAGAAAAGTGTGGAAGTGGGTTACAACACTTTACAACACTTTTACAAGACATCCTAGAATTCTTAATGTTTATCAAGGGTCCAAGACCTAATGTGAATGTGTTGACAACATGAAAACATTAAATCTAGGAAAAATAAAGTAAAAATGTCCAACTATACATTTTTTGGTGACACATTAAGCCCCCACTTTAGTGAGAGGATGAACTTGCTTGAAACTCACACTAAAGTAGCCTAATATGCATATCAAGAGGGATCCAAATGCACTCATGCTGGTAAGATGAGACAACAATAATCAAAAGGGATGATCAAGCCCCCAGGATCAAGATCCCATGGAAAACCAAACACAAACACAAAGGAACACACAAAATAATGAAAGAGGGAAGTTGAAAGAAAATAAAATCAGATAAAGCTTCAATCGTTTGTCCAACCCGTTGTGGATCAGATCTATGCTATTTGTTATGAAAAAAAAATGTAGACTCACTCTAAGGTGACAGAACTCATGGTTTTCCACCAAGTAAGAAGGCCAAAAAGGTGATAAACATACACTCATGGCTATTATGCACTCACACACACATAGGTGGCTATGGGGAAAGTCATGCCTTAGAATGGGCTTCCCACTCAACCATACCAAAGTTATACCTCCTGATAACTTTAATAAGGTGCCACAAAATAAAATGACATTTTAAGCTTCATGAGAGAAGCAAAGCTTCATATGCTTGGAGTTCATGAACAAATGTGATGGCATTATAGGCATGCAAGTTGTGTTATGCAAGGTGGCCATATAAAAAATGCAAAATATGTTCAAAGGAGTCTTGTTTAGTTCATGCGAGGTCTTTAACTTAGGGAACATTGTATCTAATGTCTCTAAGAGAAGACTGGTCAAAGAATAAAAAATTCACAACTTAGGGAATGTAGTGTGTCGCATCAGGCTACCAAGAGGAATGCAATATGCTAAGATAGATCACACTCATGAAGGACATCACACCCAATGTCATCCACAAAGCAACAAAACACATTGTATGACATAAGAAGGTTGCACTAAGAACCAATAAAAAGAATAATTCAAAAGAATAATGCCAATGTATTCCCCCACTTTAAAGGAATTGCTACACAATGTACTGTGAGAAATTACTTTAAAGTATCAAATGAAAAATGTAAAAAAAAGAAGACATGAGCCAACTTGGAAAGCCCCTATGCCAAGTCATATGTTTCTAAGTAAGGTTATGTCATGTGAGAGAAAGGAAAAAGACAAAGGAAAGGAAGGGGTTTCCCCCAAAATGAAAAACACCAAACACATAAGGGATCTATGGATTTGGGGTTAGTATGTTCTTTGCTGCAATTTTTTCTAAAGATCTTGAAACTGTCATCATTCCCCGAATACATAGAATTGGAAGAATGATATGAAGAGAGTGAAATCAAAGAAAAGAAAGATCCATTTGGGTCAACATGGAAGAGACACATAATGTCTTGACACTTTGCATTATCCCCAAAATGAAACACAAGCAAAAAGAAAACGAAAAGGTGAAAATATTTTGGGTCAACATGAAAGAGACATTTCGGTCTCAATGCCTTGCATCATCCACAAAAGGAAAACACAAGCAAAAGATAAAAGACAAAGAAAAATAAAAAGGGGCCTTTTGGGTCATCATGAAAGAGACATTCTGGTCTCAATGCCTTGCATCATCCCCAAAAGGAAAACATGAGAAAAATATAAATGAAAAAGAAAAAAAAAAGGGGGCCTTTTGAGCCAACATGAAAGACATTTTGGTCTCAATTCCTTGCATCATCCCCGAAAGGAAAAAAAAAGAAAGAGATAAAATACAAAAAAAAAGCGATGTACAACATATATAGAAGATTGAAGGTACAAATATAAAAATGTCACAAAGAGAGAGAACATCAAATGACACATTACGAGGGAACACATTACACACATGCAAGTACATAAAAGAAAGAGAAAATGCCAAATACTAGTATGGAAAATGCAATTTAACCTATGAGCAAGTCATCCACCTCCCAATCTTAGTCGGGATAAGTTGAGGGTGAAAAACATAGCTAGGGGAAAAGGACAAATGCATTACTAGGACAAGGCGAGCAACTTCTTGCCCCCACTAAGTGCAAGACAAGAATGAATCGAGATGGGTGATGGGAAGGGATCATCTAATAGTGAGAAAAGAACGTTCTATAACTATTACATGAGAAGTTGTTGAAGGATGGTTTTATGGATTTATTGGATAGAAATTATCACCATCAAAATGATACTTGTTCAGTATTTCTTTCAATTGGTGACACTCATCACTTCTATGTCCAGGAATGTGATGATATGCACAATGTGGAACATTAGTGTCTTTGGGATACATCACCAACCTATTCATAGGTGGTAATAATATGAGTCCTTTGTTTAAAAGGATTTGCAATTTCCTTTCACATTTAGGTGGTGGATGAAGAAGAAACTTCAGTTTTTGTAACTTATAAGGCCTCTTGCATTTACTAGATTCTCCAATCTCTCAAGAGGGGATTAGGGCAGGAGGTCCTAAGATGATTTGACTGTCGTCCTTGTTATTTTTATGAGATAGTGGTTGTTCTTTAGGAAGGACATTCAGATCAGGAGGGGAATCAAATATGACCGTGCCATCATCATGAAGTCTCCAATATTCTAAAGGAGGCTTGTTGTCATAAGCAGGATCTTGATATCCTAACCCTCTTGTGTTTTCATCTTTTGGAGTTTGTTCTAAAAGTTGATGAATGTCATGTTTAGTTGTTGTGTCACATCATTTTTTTCTTAAGATGGTAAAAACTTTTCCGTAAGTTTCTTCAAGGTTGATTTAGGTATTTGTAACTTTGTTATCATAGAATGGTTGAGGGGTTGCTTGTGTAGAAGAACTAGGTCCACCTTATGGAGGGAACTTAGGTCCTTCGTTTGTTTCAGGATGTAAGTAACCAAACATATTAGGAGGTGAGACTATAGGAAGGTCTTGTTGTTTCATGGATGGATAAAATGATTCATTAGCCTCAAGGTTGTCAAGGCATTCATTTAGGAACTTATTCATGTTTTCATCATCTTCTCCAATGATGTCAACATCACGAGGAGGAAATTCATGTAGTTGAAGGAGCATGAGGAAGATCAAGGTCATCACCTGGATCAGTTCTAAAGGAACAGTTTAACATGTCAACTAAAGATTTTAAGGATATCCAAAACTTATTAAAACAAAAATCCATGATGCAAAGGAATGAAAGAAAACTAAATTAAATAAAACAACAAATCTGTAAATTGTAACAATAATGCAATAACAGAAAATAAAGATGCAGAAAATGAAAAAAATTACTATGAAAAATGTGCAGAAGGACTAAGTCGCCCAGTGTGGCAAATTAGTCCTAGTGATGTTTTTTTTTTAAAAAAAAAAATTCAAATGCAATTTTATGCTTTTCAGATGAACAGATGCAAGTACAGTGTGAAAATGAAAAAATTTGTTGTTTTCCAATTAAATATGATGCAAAAATGCAAGATATATGATATTTTCACTAATGCATGTTTTAAAACCCTAGGATTCAAATTAAACAATGCAAAACCTAATGTAATGTTGATGTAAATTAAACCTAGGATGCAAATGCACTTCAAATTAGAAGAAAAAATGTTAAAAATTTGGGTTCACCAAAATGTGGACACCGATTTTGGTATTCAAGGGTTCTCTAATTGTTCTGGGGTTTTTCACCTAAAAGGAGAGAAATGAATCCAAAATGTGTAATTTCTACACTCAAATCAATGTAAAGATGGATGAAATATGCCTAAATGTAGAAAACTAATAAAATAGATCAATTATTGAATGAAGATTGGAGAAATGCAAGGTGTTTGAAATCATAGTGATGTATGCAAAAACACCTAAGAATGCAAGTAAATAATGACATAATTAAACAAGACTAGAGAGGTGCACCTAGAATCTGAAGTTGGATACAAAGAGGCTCTGGAATTCTATAGAGTTGACTAGAAAAGTTGACTAGGACACTTATGCCAAGCTGGGCGACAGTCCAATTTTGGGGAGTTTTTTCTAGAATAGGAATCTACCAAATGGGTACCTAGAAATGCAAAAATAAATTTTCACGCCTAGCAGTTGGACTGATTCACCATAGATGGAGACTTAGTCCACCTAGGAATCTCAAGAAATTCGGGGCAAGAATCAGTAGCTTTCTATTTGCACTTCCCTTCTTAACAGGTGTTTGATTCATAAACTGCAGAAAATGGGCTAAAAGAGGTCTCCAAGCTTCAATTGGGGATTTTTTGACTTTGAATGACTTTGATGGATTGTTGAACACTTTTGACACCAAACTCTTTGAAAAATCTACATACAAGACTTGCAAACACACATGCAAAGAGGGAAAAAGTGTTAGGGGTTAGAGAATATGGGTTTTCCTTAGTCAAACCCCATTTGGTAATCAAACCCTAGATAATGAAATGAAATAGAGAGAGAATGATGAATGAATAACATGCAATGTCACAAACTCACAAAACCCTTGATGTTGAAATCTGAAGATATGCAACAAAATGCTCCAATGGATGATTTGATAATGTTTAGAGTGCTTAGAATGCTTTAGAATGATTAAGTAGATGAATGAATTGTTTGAAAATGAATTAGGTGTAAAATGAGAGGAAAAACCCTTTATTTATACTTGATTTTCTAATATTTCCTGAAAATAACACATCACAGGCCATCCTTAAGATCAAGAGAATAAAATCCCGCTAGAAAATTAAAATTATTTTGATTTTTGTGCCTAGTGGGACTAAGTCACCCTAGGTGGCGACTTGGTCCCACTAGGGAAATTTTACTCGGTGTCAGGGATTGAAGTGCATTTAATGAAGTTTAACGGGAATATTCTCAAAAATACACTTAAGTATGGCCAAAAAATGTATTAAGGGGTCATTTAAACATAAGAAACTGTTGGATTAGTGATGACAAGCCTAGAAAAGTGTGAAAGTTTGTTACAACTCTTTACAACACTTCGAAATAAGGCTTGGTAAGTGATAAAAAGAGGTTTATTAAGTGAATTATAATAAAAGGGTCCTAGAAAAGTGTGAAAGTGGTTTACAACACTTCACAACACTTTTACAAGACATCCTAGAATTCTTAATGTTTCTCAAGGGTCCAAGACCTAATGTGAATGTTTTGAGCACATTACAACATTAAATCTAGGAAAAATCAAGCCAAAGTCCATGGCAGAGACTCAAGTGAGCATAAAAATGTCCAACTATACATTTTTTGTGACACAATCCCTTCCTCCAAGAACACGAAAGAAATTCTATTACAAGACTTAATTTTGCGCCTATCATAGAGTTCGTGATCATTCTACTAATGAATGTAAGGCTTTGAGTAGTAAAATCCAACATCTTAAGGGGTTTTCTGCTCTTCCTTATGTGGGGGGCACCTCATTCCTCTAACCAATACTAATTTTCACTCTAGCATGTTTCTCATCAATCATTTTGGTTCATCCTTGTCCTACACGAAGTGGGGGAAAGGGGTTACTTATCCTTATCCTCGTATGTCACTTGTTGTTGCTTCTTTTGGCTAGTTGATCACCTTTCATGAATGTATAAGAGCAAGCTTGGGATGTGGATGACATGCCTTAAGTTGACTTGCATGTGACATAATTATTCATGATGTAGTTTGATTTAGAAACATATGACTTAGCATAGGGCTTTCTGAATAAACTCTCATTTCTTCTTCTCCTTTAATGAAATTGCTCACAATAATGGTGTTAGCAACCGCTTTAAAGTGGGGGCATACATTGACACTCATCATGTTTCATTGTGTGATTTCTTTCTTCTTGTGATGCATTCTTTTCCTGGTGGTGTCATTGGGTTTGATTCCCTCCAAGAGCACAATATTTATTTGACTTGTCCTCTCTTGGAAACATTAGGCACAATTTTCCCTAAGATGAGACCTTGCACTATTTTTCATTTACAATGTCTATGAGTTTCAAGCATACGAAGTTTTGCTTGCCTCATGGAGCTCGAAGATCATTTTTGTGTGGCACCTTATTAAAGTTATCAGGAGGTATAACTTTGGTATGGTTTTAGTGAGAAGGCCATTCCGAGGGATGAATTTCCCCATAGCCACTTGTGTGTGTGTGAGTGCATACTAGACATGAGTGTATGTTTCTCACCCGACTGATAGCTAAGAGTTTCGTTGCCTCAAAGTGGGTATGCATTTTTTGACAAACAACCTAGATCTGATTCACATCGTGTTGGTCAGAAGATCGAAGCTTGATCCACCTTTTTATTTTTTCTCATTTGTACTTCTCTTCCTTCTAGTTATTGTCATTACATGATTGTGTATCTTGTTTTGCTGCAAATCATTCACCTTGTGCATGTCCTTTTGCACTTTGGTTTTAATTAGGACCTTGGATCCAAGGGGATTGACCACCTCCTTCATCTTTATTATTTTAGACCATTTGCATTGGTATGATTGAACCCCTCTCAAATGTCTACTTTAGTGTGAGTTTGAAGCAAGTTCATCCTCTCACTAAAGTGGGGGCTTAATGTAGCATTGAAAAAAGTGCACCTTGATTGATTCAGAATTAATTAATGATAAATTGGATTTAACATCACCTTGATCTAGTGTTGTGAGGTTTTTAACACATCCACATTAGGTCTTGGGCCCTTGTAAACTGAATAAAATGCATTTATTGATGTCTTGTAAAGGTGTTGTAAAGTGTTGTAAATGACTTTCACACCTTTGTAGACTTTTATTAAGCATTTAAGTCTAATGGACCTATATTTAATTTAATTAAATGTTATAAAATGTATTTAATTTCATTTTCACATTAATCTATAAGTCTTGTGAATTAAACCTAGTTTTCATCTAATATTGTGAACCAACAATTTTGGGTGTGTTGTTTCTATGGACTTCTCTTGCACTCTTAGGATCTTTCACATAAAAGGAGAGAGATAGAACCCAAAAATTGAAGTGGTTCACTCAAATAGAAGATTGCATGAGGTAATTAATACTAAATGCAATGATGTAGATGCAACTAAATGATGTAATTGACTGATTATTAATGCAAAACTAATGTAATATGCAATATCTAAAAACATAGCACAAGGTATGCAAAAAATGCAATAGAAATGAAAACTAATGCAAACAGAATTGAACATGGTCAAACAAAGTGAACCTAGTAATTAGATGATGAATTTGGAATGCTCTGAAATCTAGCAAAGATCAATGTAAATCACCAGTGGGACTCATTCACCACTGATGGTGAATCAGTCCTACTTCTGACAAAAACACCTGAAAACTACTTTCTAACAATCAGGAACTGGACTCTGACAAAATCACCTTTTTCAGCTTTAAAGTGGGACTCATTCTCCACTGATGGTGAATCATTCCTCCTCCAATTTTTTTTGAAATCAAAGGTCAATTTTGTAGCTTCATATTTGCACTTGTCTTCTTGTCGGGTTGACAGAGTCAAATCTGCAGAAAACAAACTATAGATTGTCTCCAAGCCTGAAATAGGTTTAGTTGACTTGAAACACTTTGTTGACTTGTTGACCAACTTTCAACACCTATTTGCTTGAAAAATATTCCTACAAGAACTGCAAACATACATGCAAAAAGGGGGAAAATGGTTAAGGGTTAGAGTATAGGGGCCTTGGTCAAACCCCACTTTGGTAATCAGACCCTTAATGAATAAATGAAATGAAATGAGCAAGGAATGATGAATAAACAACATGCAAATGTCCTAAACTCACCACAACCTTGTTGAAGAAATATGAAGATATGTCAATGGCTTCTCTAAGATGCTTAATTCAACAATGTTATGATGCTTCAATGCTTGAATGGAGATTGAATACTTGAATGAACTAGGTGAATGGGGATTGAAATGAGAAGAAAAAAACTTATTTATACACACTTATGCCCTAATAACCCAATAATACCTCATCATAGGCCGACATAAGGTATTTTTAAAATAAAATGAAATAAATTTTGAATTATTTTGAATTTGGAGCTAAGAGGAACTCATTCGCCACACATGGCGAATGGGTCCCACCTTGGGCTTGTAAGTGGGTGTCAAGAATTAAGTCACATTCAATGTTATTTGTTGGGTTTAGATTCAAAAATACACTTAATTAAGTATTTTGAGTGCATAAAGGGGTCAAATAAAGCATACGAAAGGTGTAAATAGTGAAATCAAGCCTAGAAAGCATGAAATCTTGTTACAAGACTTTACAACACTTTAAAATAGGAGTTGAAAAGTGATGAAAAGGTGATTTCTAGATTAATTGTAATGAGAAGAGTATAGAAAAGTGTAGAAATGTGTTACAACACTTCCCAACACCTTCACAAGACGTCATAATTTGAATATTTAGGACCTAATGTGAATGCATAACTTACATTGCAACATTAAATAAAAGCAAGATAAGTCAAACAACATAGGATAAAGACCTAAGTAACCAATAAAATGTTAATGATCCATTTTTCTATGGTACATATTGTAATGTGTTTTACACATTCACATTCGATCTTGTGTCTTTCTAGGCTATGTGGACCTCATTTTAATGTTGTACATTGTATTCAATCACACTTTCACATTGAAATTTGTGTCCCTAGCCCTAACTACCCTTTATATCATCATTAATAGGCCCTTATGACCCCATATTGTGCATCCCAAGGAATATTCTAATAAAAAACCTAACTAGATTGACATATGAACTTAATTTATGCATTCCCCAACATCCCAATTGGAAAAATAGCCCATGCGGAACCCATTCACCACTTTGGGAGAATGAGTCCCATCTAGGTGGGACTCATTCGCCCAAGATGGTGAATGGTGAATGAGTCCCATTTGAGCTATTTTCAGAGTTTGAGTGGGAAAAACTAGGTTTTAAGTTTAATTTTCTTCAATGTCATCCTTGGGGATCAAATTAACGTCCATTTGAGTGCCTTTCCTATATAAACAAGCCCTCAAATCATTTTTTCATAAGGTATTCATGTTATCAAGTCAAGCACTCTAGGGTTAAGCATTTCAAGTCTCCACAAGGTCATCAAGATAGCTTTCAAGATCAATTCTAGGGCATTCAAGGGAAAATTCTTCATCCATTGTTGCAAAAATTCAAGATCTATCATCATGGAAATTTTCTAATTGAATTATCTCATTTCCATGCTTCATCATCTTATTTCATCATTTTGGTTTAATTACCTAAAAGGGGTTTGACCAAGGCAAACCCCTATTCTCTAACAATCAATATTTTCTCTCTTTCTTTGTGTGATTATAGATCTAGGTGCTTTAAAGGCTTGGAAATCATTGAAGAATAGGCTAGAAAGTTTTTGGAGTCATTTACCTATTGGAAAGGTCAAATTCTTCACAAAAATTCACTCACAGCCCCAAAAATTAGGGTTTCAGATCCAAACACTTGGAGGAAAAAATAGAGTAGACTGAGAGCTACAGCTTCCACTTTTGATTTTTCATAAAAGTAAAAGTGGACTCATTTTCCATTAGTGGTGAATGAGTCCCATTGTACCTATTTTTCAAAAAAAATTATGGATTTGGATACCCATTTGGCTAAAACAGGCATTAGTGTAGTTTTCCAGAACTGTGACTAATTCACCTAGAATAACGAATGAGTCCCACTAGGCTTAAAAATCAACATTTTCAGAATTTCAAAGTTGTTTCCAATCTTAGATACATTTCCACGTGCACACTTTCTATTTCATAGCTTTATTTTTTGGTTTATTCTCTTTTCTAAGACATTTTCCAGGCCATTTTGAATATTACACTATGTTTTCAGACATCTTGCATTTTCCAAGTTTACACATGGTGGTGAACCCCTTTCTTGTCTCAATCATCTCCAAGGATATCTTATAGTCAGATCTCTCACATCCTTCATTGGGTTGAGATATTTAAGGTGTCCTTAAATGTGAATATTGTGAAATCAGATCCCTTCCTTTGTATCCCCATTTTTTTTGGACAAGGAAGTGAAGCATCAATTTCTAGTGTCCATAGTTAGTGGCTGAACATTATGCTTCGATTCTTTATGGATCAAGTGTAATCATCCCATGGTAATCCATCAATCACATCCTGGCACTAGGAGGGAAAAACTAATCAAATTTAATGATTTTCTATCTTGAATTCTATTTTTTTTACTTTGCAGGAAACAACGATGCTCAAAACAACTTCAGTGACTCACTTATATGAGAATTTCCATATAGCAATGCTATTGTAATTTGAAATAGCGATGCCTATTTAATATCCTAACATTGATAAAAAAACATCGATGTTAATACTTTGTATAGGTATTGAATATTTTCAAAAAACAACGCCTGAACAAATAGCGATGCTATCATGTTCACTATTTTCTCTACTGAGTGACAACCAAATTCACCAGAGCGACACCCAAATGACTTATAGTGACACTAACATGAACAAAAATTCCCATCTCTAGTAAGCAAAATCATGATCAGTTTTTAGCATGTGCTTTAAGTTTTTGATTTTATTTGAATGCTAACATGTCACTGACTTCTCGTTTTTGCTTTCTAGACTAATTTGTTTTGTAGATTTGGAGAAAAATTGGGAAAAAATTTACCCCAACTTGTTGGGATCATAACTTTCTACTCATTGCTCAGAATTCAAATCTGTTTGCACCGTTGGAAAGCTCTCCAAGAGTACTAAATTAGTCCTTAAAAAATAAATGCCTATGAAAGGCAATTTTGAGGGACTAATGCAAGTTTCAACCCCAAATTCTGCTACAAAGGCCTCCAAAAATGCAATTTACTATAGCATAGAAAAAATTGAAAATTTTAATTTTTGGTTTTTCTTAGTTGTATTTATTGTAACAGTGTTTTGACACTTGAGGGGAAATTATAACCCATCATATTCTGCTTTGGTTTATGTTTTAGGACCACTAAATTTGCATTGGGTTTTAAAACTTACAATCTTAGGACAACTAGCTTTCAATTGGGCCTAAAATTCATTTTCAAAGTTGGTTAAAACTGAACCCTCACATCATCATTTTACTTTGGGCTTAAAATTGAACAAGGCAACTTAACATTTCATTTGGTGCATAAAATGAATTCATCTTAGCTTTAGAGGTTAAAATGAATCAGTGCTTGCTTTGTTGTGACACACTTGCAGTGCATATCCAATCTCCTTGCACTTTGTGTGATCTTGGGTGAAGAGAAACACTCCAAGTGTACTTCATTGTTTGTGTGCCCTTATAATACGTATCCAATCCCCTTGTACTTCATGCAATCTTGGGTGAAGATAAACACTTAGGCACACTTGTATGCTTTGTGTCACCCTTAAGAGAGGACTTACTATGAGATACACCCCGCAATGGGAAACTCATAGGCAAGTTCTTGCAAGAACGCTTACCAGTGGGCTATATTAAAGGTTGGGAAATCATGAGAAAGTACCTTCTATCCTAGAATGTATAACATACTGCACCTATTACCATGCCTTAAGTCGAATGGGAATGGTAGGAAGAGCCTTAAGTGGCAAAGCAGGTGTGTATATGGTTGGGTGTTCTCGGTTTGTTACCAAGAACCAAATTGTTTAGTTACCAAAAATACTTAATGCTTGTTAGTGCAAGAACAGTCGCTCTAAAGCCGCTCCACATTTGTACTATTCATTTTTGAAACAAAAAAATCCTTAGGATCTTAGGATCTTTAGGATTTTGAGATTTGGTGGTCCCGAGAAGTGTGTGTTGAGGAGGGGAGCCACTGTCGCCAAATCTCTAATTGTTCGCATTATCTTAGTGTTTGAAGAAATACGAATGGGGACTCAACAAGTATGACCATTCAAACCTAGGATTGTAAATGATTGTGATTCAGTTTAATACTTTGCTTGGTTCCAAAACATTACAAACATTCACAATCTTCCTCAAAATTTCAAACACTTTGGTCTAAATATGGATACCTTTTGAAATAGCCTTGATATTAATGCTCGTCCTAAGGATTTATATCCTTAGATATTTTTAAATATCTTGACTTATATCTTAATCCATACTTACCAAAGACGACATAAGCAACTATGGCTTCAATAGTTTCATGACTTTCACAAAATGGACATTGTGAAATTTATGATGTTTTTTACATAGACATTTAGTTTGAACTTAAGAAAGAAAAGTGTATGTGGTAAAAACAACTTAATTAATCCAATATTAAATCAAATGAATACCCCGCATTTATGTATGTTCAAACTTTGACTCCCCAAAACAAGAAAATTGAGACAAGGAAAACATTGTAGAATGTTGAGTCCAAGTTCCATTATCCAAAATCATTGAGTTCTATTTCATCAAAATTATTGAGTTCATAGGGTTTGATCACTTTAAGAGGTATAACATGTTTCTCATCACCTTGGTCTTTGAAAAAAAAGGTTCACTATAGGTCAAAATTGGGTCAAACATCTCATCCACTCCATCAAAATTCATCCTTCATCTCACTAAACTTTGCAAAAATTTCAAATACACATGAACCAAATATTTTTGGGGATGTGGGTGCTCTCTTACACTTTTAGGGTTTTGCACCTAAAAGGAGAGAGGTATCAAATATATTAATGGATCACTCAAGAAAAAACCCTTGAGATTACAATACAAATGAGATTAAAATATGTCAAAGGGGATTGTTCTAAAGGCTAAAAACTAATAAAAGAGATTCACTACCAAATGTAAACCTAGAAAATGTGAGATGTTTGAAAACATAGTGTGAAATGCAAAAAGACCTAGAAAGTTGAATAAAAATGCAAGTAAAATAGAAAATGTGCACCTAGAAACTTGTAGAGGCAAGAATGAAGACTAGTAATACTACCGATTCTAAAATTTTGACCTACTGGGACTCATTCACCATTATGGGTGAATCAGTCCTTGATTCAAAAAACTATACCAAAGCCTATTTTAGCCAAATGGGTATCTGAATCTATAGAAATCTATGAAAAAATAGGTACAGTGGGACTCATTCACCACTAATGGAAAATGAGTCCACTTTGACTTTTCTGAAAACTCAAAAGTGGAATTAGAAGTTCTCAGTCTGCTCTTTTTGTTCCTCTAGGTGTCTACATCTGAAACCCTAATTTTTGGCACTTTAAGTGACTTTTTGTGAATATTTTTACCTTTCCAATAGGAAAATTACTCCAACAACTTTGTAACCTATTCTTCAATCATCTCCAAGAATTAAAAATACATAGATCTACAACCACACAAAGAAAGAGAGAGAAATGTTGAATGTTAGAGAATAGGGTTTGCCTTGGTCAAACCCTGTTTAGGTAATTAAACCAAAATGATGAAAATAAGATAATGAAGCATGAACATGAATTAATGCAATTATAAACTTTCCATGATGATGGATCTTGAATTTTTGCAACAATGGATGAAGAATCTTCCCTTGAATGCTTTAGAAGTGACCTTGAAAGCTATCTTGATCACCTAACCCTAGCTTGCTTGACTTGACAACATGAATACCTTATTATACTTGAATGAAATGAGGGTTTGGAGGCTTATTTATATAGGAAAGGAACTCAAAAGGTTGTTAATTTGATCCCCAAGGCCGACATTAGAGAAAATTAAACTTAAAACCCAATTTTTCCTACTCAAACCTCAATAATGGCCCAAATGGGACTCATTTTCCAACCTAGGTGAATGGGTCCCACATGGATGAGAATCATTCACCGAAAGTGGCGAATGGGTCCCACAAGGGTTGTTTTTCCAACTAGGATGTCGAGGGATGCATAAATTAAGTTCATATGTTGACCTAGTCGGGTTTTTGATCAAACTATGCCTCAAGATGCACAATATGGGGTCATAGGGGCTTATTAATGATGATATAAATGTTGATTAGGGCTAGGGACACAAAGTTCAATGTGAAAGTGTGATTAAATACACTCTACAATATTAAAATGAGGTCCACATAGCCTAGAAAGGTACAAGATCCAATGTGAATGTGTAAAACACATTACAACATTAGATTAAAACTAAGTTTAACTTACAAGCCTTCTAGATTAATGTGAAAATGCAATTAAATATAGTTTACAATATTGAATTAAGAGAAAGATAGGTCCATGAGACTTAAATGATTAATAAAATTCTATAAAAGTGTGAAATTCATTTACAACACTTTACAACACCTTTACAAGACATCGATAAATGTATTTTATTCAATTTGCAAGGGCCCAAGACCTAATGTGAATGTGTTAATCACATTACAACATTAAATCAAGGAAAAACTAGGCCAACATCCACAAGAAAGACCCAAATGAGCATGAAAATGTTCGAAGATGATTTTTTCTACACTACATTTAGCCCCCACTTGAGTGTGAGTTTGAAGATTTGCATTGGAATCTCAAGGGATTATTCTTTAGTGAGCCATTAATATTTTTGGTACCTCTCTCCTTTTAGGTGAAAAACCACAGAAGTGTAAGAGAGCCCCACATCCCCAAAAATATTTGGTTCAACATCAACACTTTGGACTTGGACATCTATCAATCAAACCAATGCCTAACTTAGCTACTTTCTATGTGAAATGAATCTGTTTCCATGCATTTAGTTAAGTTAGTTATAAGTTTTGGAATAGTCTATCTTGAAGGTCACAAGTCTAACTTAAAGATTCACAAATCCATAAACATTCTGTATCCAAACATCAAACATCAAACTCTTAAGTCAAAAGTGTTGTCCCAAAAAGTTTGCAAATATCACTTTCCATATCATCCACCTTTTCATCCTTCATTATCATCATTGGTCCAAAAACCCTTATAGGATTCCTTTTACCTAAATTTGAGTCAACTAGAGAGTTTAAATATTACAAATTTCAACATCACTCTCCCATAGGTGACCCACAATCTATGGTGACAACAAGATCACAACGCAAGAGAATCATGGAAGAAACCAAAGTCCTATCCACCACAAGTGATCCATTTACTCACAGGAATTTGATCCAAGGAGTTATTCCAAGTGATCAATAGAACATCATCAATCCAAACACTTTAGGAACATATACACCCACACAATCATCACCTTATCCTACATCACCATATACACCATACAACACCTCATCATTTTAGAATCCCACGTATGCTTTATCTACCATCCCACAATATGCAACATATGTTCCCCCTCCAAACCCCCAAGATGATATAGCAAGACAAGTTAAGGAATTTTCACAAGAAATGAAGGACCTTTGGATGGGAAAGACAAAGAAGACCCATACACATAACATATTTCCCTATCCATTTGATCGAAACATCGCAATGGTACCATTCCCTCCCAGCTTTGAAATGCCCAAATTCAATAAATACAAAGGGAGGAGAAATCCTATAGACCACATCAAATAATTCAATGTTATGTGTATGGAGGTTTCCTACAATGATTCCTACTTAATGTGCCTATTTCCACGAAGTTTGATAGGCCCAACCATGGACTAGTTTTCTCAATTGCCTCCAGGTATTAAAAATCTCCAAGAAATCACTAATAAATTCATCGATCACTTATCCTTTGATCTTGACATGGACATAAGCCTAGAAGAATTGTACAATCTTAGATAGAACAAGGGAGAATATTTTTCCAATTTCTTGCAATGATGGAGACAAAGAGCTAATAAGAGCAAGTGGCCAATTCTCGATGAAGAACAAGTGGGCATTATCATAACAAATCTAGACCCTGATTTGTCTTTCCACTTGAAGATGTAGTGCATCACATCTTATGATGAGCTTTTCCCTAGAGCACTTAACATCAAGAGAGATCTAATCTCATAAGGAAATACACAAGCCTACAAATACAATCATCCATCCACTAGTTTTAACGACAAGCCTCGCTATTGGTCCAAGAACAAAAAAGTTACTAATTATGGTATTTTTGATGCAAAGGTGGTCTTAACTACTCCTAGACAAGAAAACACACAACCCATGAACACACAAAAACTATTCATGCAACCACCAAACAATCAACCGATGATCAATGCTACAAAAAATCAACATGGACAACAAAGAACAAACAGTGCTCCTAAGCGACAATTAACTTCCTTATGAGAACTTATGGAGGATGTGTTGAAGAGGTTGATACAATATAATCTTTTCACTCTTCCAAATTTCTCAAACTATCAAGAGCCACAAGTCAAACCTCGTAGCTATAGAGAAGATCATTTTTGTGAATTTCACTAATACAAAGGTCATAACACACAAAAAAATTTAGACTCAAACATCTAATAGAAGATCTTATCAAACAAGGAGAAATTCATGTTGATAAACAAATTTGGGAATGAAAATATGAAAATTTACACAAACCTATGCTTGACCATACAAAAGAAAAATATTTAGGAAAGGAATAAACCTCAAAATATGTAAACAATAATCATGATACCATGGTGGGACATATTTATTTATCACATGAGGAATCAAACATGTATCAAGATACTATTTTAAAACAAAGTCCAAACTCATCAACAGAGTTTAGCACTATTTTATACTGTAATGACATCAAGTGGATATCAGATTGTGATATCTTTCCCACATATGACTCAATTATTGGGTATGTTGAATAAGTTCCAAATGAGCAAGAAATATCCCTTATTGCACCCATACCCACAAAATGTTGTGAAGAGTCTTTTACTAATGATATATCATCTACCCAAGGATTATGTCAAGAGGAGGCTCTTCAGGATAATGAAAGATACTATGAATCGAGTCAAGATCAAGTACCCCTATCCTCAAAGTTTCACCAAGAGCTAAGGGACATCTTCCAAACCATTTTAAGCTCCAAATTTGTCCCTGATATCACCCTTGAGATGATTCTTTCTGGCAGACATATAAATGTTCTTCATCCAAAACATGAGTCTCCCACTCTTAATATCCCTACACAAGAGCAATAAACGGTTGAGATTCTTGATTCTTATAGGGATTGTGCATCATCAACATATTTTGAGTCAGCATCAACATTTTTTGAAGCAGTATCAACATATAACGATGTCATAGAACCAGAGGAAACAATTCATATTCTTGAATCGTAGAAACCCATAGCATTATCATGTGTTCATGACAAGTCATATTAAGTGGCTATGGATCAGAGGATACATTATCAGGGCAAAGGATTAGGTATTGATAATACCTTCACAACACCAATGGAAATCTTGTCTACAACAAACATCAACATATGGGGTACGAAGAATCCTTATGATGAAATGAATTCAACGCTACAACTAGCCGTATCATGAGTTGAATTCACCCATTATTTGATACAAAAATTGGGACCAACATAAAAAGAAGAATTCCTATCTAATCAAGCAGAAGATTTGATGAATAGGAAAAATGGATACCTTTTTGGGATATCACACTTTTCTCACTCAACCATTCACTAATGTCCTAAGAGTCCTAATTGGATTGACAAAAAACCTCACAAGGTGAGCCAATTCTCAATTAGGAGTGTCCTAGGAAGGGGTTCTTTAAGTTGTAAGGGCTTCACAACCAAGAAAATGCTTGGAAAAGAAAATGTTTGAAAACATGTGATATGCAAAATGATCTATAACTAAAAATGCAAGCTAAATGAGAGATGTAAATGATGAAATTATGCAACAGGGAGGTAGTATGTGTGGACCTGAGAAATTTGAAGATGCTGTGAGGATTCTAGAAATGCAAAGAAGCTTCCAAAATATACTATGGAGGACTAAGATGCTCAATATGTCATATTAGTCCCATTATTATTTTTCAGGGAAAATATGGAGTTTTTGGATCTCGGAAAATCTCTAAAAAAATAGTCTAGGAGGACTAAGTTTCCCAAGATGGCGTATTAGTCCTATTCTGAATTTTTGAAAACTCTGAACAGGATCTTGAGCTCCAAGGTCTGTACTAGCTTCCAAGGTTCTGAAACTTTTGAATATGGCATGTAGGTGAGTTTCTGTGAAGATGACAACTTTATAATGAAACTTTTCACTCCAAGTGTTCTTCAAGTCTTCAACCTAGATCTACAATCACAAACATGCAAAATGGGAAAAACTTGTTTGTTAGTGAATGGGGGTTTTCCTTGGTCAAACCCCTTGTTGGAAATTAAACCTTGAAATGAAATGGAAATAATGAAGGAAATGGTGAGTGAACAATATGCAATGCTACAACTCACCAAACCCTTGTGTGTAATGGTTGTAATGGATATGGATCTTGAATTCTTGAAAGATCTTTCTTGAATTTCTTGCTTGAATCAATACCCTACAACACAAATATAAGCACAACAACACACATGATGCAAGAAAACTCTTTGATATGATTCTTTAATATGAAAATGGCTCCAAATGCTTGATGAATTTGCTCTTGAATGCTCTTGTGAACTCAATTATGCTATGATAAAAGATGTCACAAAATAATTGGATTGAAATGAATGAAGGAACGTTGTATTTATACTTATCTATGCTTAATATCCCAAAATTATATCACACCAAGCTGGCATATGAATTCATTAAATAAAGGAGGCTAAATCCTACCATAATTTGAAATTAAATCTAGAAAATAACTCAAGGAGGACTAAGACGCCCTAGGTGGAATCTTAATCCCAATTCCTAAAAAATTGGAGCATAGACACCAAAAAGGGGCCCAACCCAGAGATGCTAAAATCAGGGTCCTGAGAGCCTTGGGGGACTAAGATGCCCGAGGTGGCATTTTAGTCCCGACCCAAAATTCAGGGACACACTGATGGATTCATTAAATTATCATTTATGCATTGGAGAATGTCAAGAGTAACTAGAAAAATATGTCATTTATAGGGCTTGTGGAAACCAAATAGGACCAATTAAGGCATAAATAAGCATAAATAAAGCAAGGCAGGCCCAAAAAAGTGTGAAAATGTAAAGGCATATATTTTACTACACTACATTTACCCCCCACTTTAGTGAGAGGATGAACTTGCTTCAAACTCACACTAAAGTAGCCAACCACACAATCAAGAGGGGTTCAAATGTAAAAATATTAGCAAGATAGGATGACAATAATCAAGAGGGTGGCCAAGCCCCCAACATCAAGATCCTATGGAAAAACCAACATAAGCACAAAGGAGCAGGCTTGCAAATGATATATGAATCCATAAGCAAATCGCAAACATACACCATCAAAGACAAGAAAAATGAAAACGAAAAAGGATAAGGAAAACTGCAATGGATCAAGCTTCAACTGGCCATCCAACGGAGTGGATCGAGTCTAGGTTGTTTGTCCAAGAAGTTTACAAGTGGAAAGCATTGTCCACTATGCAAACAAAATGTGACCTCACGAGGGCTAGTGGGAGCTAGGTGTCCACTAGGTGAGCCCCAAGGGACCATATTAAATTCATACCTCTAAGGCACAAAAATGCATGCTCACATGGGCTAGTGAAGCTAGGTGCTCACTAGGTGAGCCCCAGGGGACCATATTAAAGCCATACCTCCATGAATTTAATAAGGTACAAAAATGAAAAATGCAACACGAAAGAGGAATGCTCAAAGGGATTTTGCTTAGTTCATGCGAGGTCTTAATCTTAGGGGACATTGTTCCTAACATCTCCAAGAGAGGACCGATCAAAGGATAAAAGATTCACCACTTAGAGGATGTAGTGCATTGCATCACCACTAAGGGGAATATAATATACTAAGATATATCACACTCTTGAAGGAAATTACTCCCAATGTCACCACAAATAGGAAAACACATCGCGTGAAATAAGGAAATTGCATCAAAGTATATGAAAAGGAAAAAAAATGCAAGTGAAATCATGCTAAAATAATGTGAATGTATGCCCCCACTTTAAAGAAATTGCTAACACCATGATGTGAGAAATTACATTAAAGTAGAAAAATGAAAAAGAAAACAAGAAGGAAGACATGAGAACCAACTTGGAAATCCCTATGCTGGTGATCCCACAATAGTGGTTTACAATTTTTGGCCAAACTTGGACATTGAAATAATTTTTTTTAACTAAATCTTCACTTTCGGGCACCTATAGTGGCTAAACCGTGAGGAATTTGAAGATGATGCAAACTAGAGTTTCGTGAAATTTTGTCTATAGATTATAAATATATTTTTTCAAAATTTTTGGAATTAGATTGCACTTCTTTTTCCATCTCCCTTGAAAACTAGTTTTTTTCATAAAACAACATTTTAAAAAAGTGACGCTCACCGTATAATGCATAATTTTTTTTCCATGAAGGATAAAATTCTAATTCTTTCAAATTTAGATTTGTAACTCTGATACCTAGTGCTTCCACTTGGTTAGATAGTTTTATTGAATATTTTTTCTTTAATTAATTTTTTAATTCAAACCAATTATAATTCAGACATAGCGCGACTGTATAACGCGTAACTTTTTTTGTATGTATCAAATTCAATTTTTTTTCTTTGTTGGATCAAGGACTTCAATATCTAGTGCACTAATATTTTTTTTAATAATGCTATTTTTCCACATGTGCAAAAATGAGAGCTTGATTTTTAGTGAAAAACCTACATTCATGAGAAATAAAAAAAATAAATATAATAATTAAATTAAATTTATTTAAAATTATAATTTTTGGGAAGCTTATAATAAGGACTACATACTTAGGAAAATAAATTTTAAATTAATTCCTTGATCCCCAAAAGGTAAATCAAAAGTGGTTTTTTATCAGCATTTTGATAGGTGTAAAGGAGACTCTGTTATAGGTATGGTTTAAAACTAGCGGGGTTCTATCCAAGGGGGTTTGATTTAAGGTATTTTGATCAAACCATATTCAATTGGAATTCTTTAAATGGAACCTTTTAAGTCTTAAATCATTATATTTTCTAAAAATATGTGATTTCAGCAAAAATTAGTTCCTCCCAGAAATTGTAAACCAACTTTGTGGGATCATGTGTGTTGCCAAGTAAAGCTATGTAATGCAGGAGAAAAGGAAAAGGGAGGTGTTTCCACATAAATGAAAACACCAAACACATAAGGGATTTATGGATTTGGGGTCAGTATGTTCTTTTCTACAATGATATTAAAGAGTTTGGAACTTCCATCATTCCCCAAATACACAGAACGAGAAGAATGACACAAAGAGAGTGGACAAAAATAAAAGAAAGAGGCTTTTGGGTCAACATGGAAGAGACATAGGGTATCTTGATGCCTTGCATCATCCCCAAAAGGAAAACACAAGAAAAATGAAAATGAAAATGAAAGGAAAAGAAAATATAATGAGAAAACTTTTGGGTCAACATGAAGGAGACACGAATGTATTGATGCCTTGCATCATCCCCAAAAGGAAAACACAAGAAATGAAAAATGAAAGGAAAAGAGAAAAGATCAATCAAAAGGAAAAAGTATATGAAATATAGAAGAATGAAGGTACAAATAGAGGAATGCACATAGAGAGAGAAATATCAAATAGGGGATCACGTTACACACATGCAAGCAAATAAAAATAAAATGAAAAGGAAAGAAAAAGAAAAAGAAAAGATAAAAGATTAGTAAAGCACATGCAAGTCAGTGATCCAATAGGTCATCTGCATCCTAGTCTTGTTCAATACATATAGAATGCAGATCTCTAGTGAGAGGGAAAACATCAAGTGTTGTACTAGGAGAATCACCAGGTTCAACACATGGTGAATCACTCGATTTAGTAGGATCACCATGGTTGTTTTCTTTTAAGCTCATAGAAGAGGAAAATAACAAGTTTAACTCATTATGCACTTCCTCATCATCATCCAAGTTAACCACAATAGGAGGACAAATGATAATATCCATAGAGGTTGTTGGTCCTTGTGGTGAAGATATAGCTTTTGTTTGTTCTAGTAAAAGAGGAGGGGAATCGTTTATTACTTCTGTCAAGTTTGGATTTTGATTTTAAATATTTTTCTTGTCATTCATCTTTCAAGCAATAGCACGATGCCTACACTTGCACTCTCTAGCATTACGGTTTCTTTTGTTTCAATTTTCAAGTTGCATTTGTGTAGGAGTAGGTTTGTCAACAATAGGTTCCTTTTCTTCTTGTGAAGGAAGAACAAAAGAAAACATAGAAGGTTGTTCAACCACTTTCTCTTTGGCTTTATAAGCTTTCTTAGGAGAAGTATTAGGACTTGTTTAGTTTTCTATAGGTCTCTTGTAGGAAATAGGCTAGGGATTGTTCATGAATGGGTCATGGTTTTTTGGAAGTGTTTTAGACTCAACATTATTTTCTCTAGGTAGCAAAGGTTCAAGCATGGGTGGAGGTTCAATCATGGGTGGAGGAAAGTTTTTAATGGATAGTTTGGCTATGCAATTTTCTTTGAATTTTTGATAGGATAGGAAAAGGAAGTCTTCACGGGGTCTTATACGTTCCATAGGTTTAGGACAAAAATAATCTAAGGAGAAATTTCCACAAGAAGATGGGGGTTTAAAGCCACTATGGTTCACTATGAATATTTCATTGCCGACTAGAAACTTTAAGCACTTATGGACAATGGATGGGACTGCATTCATGGAGTGAAGCCATTTGTAGCCTAACTTCACAAGAAATTGGTCTGAATTAAATATGATAGAGAATGATAAATTTTATTTCTTCAGTCCTACTTGTAAAGGGAGTGTTATTGAGCCCATTGTAGCATGAGCAAAACCATCATGTGTTTTAATTCCATGCTTTCAGTTAATCATATCTATCTGTGGCATAGAAAATTGGACACTCTTGAGAAAAGAGACAATTTCACACTTAATTTGGACCTACTTCTAAGTACCACTACATTAATCATTCTTTAAAACAACATTTATAGGCCCCTAAGACTATTTTTTATCTAGAGGCCCATTTCACTTAAAAATCATATAAGTCCCAACAAACAACACTTAATTCATTCATATCCTAAAACCCCATCTTCAAAAAACACTAGTGGGACCCATTCACCACCTTGGGTGAATGAGTCCCCTTTGGTGGGACCCATTCGCCAAGGGTGGCGAATGAGTCCCTTTTGGAGAAAAAATCAATTTTGAGCGGTAATTTCACCAATTTAATTCAATTTTTTAGTGGATGTCAACCTCTTAGGTCTAAGTAATGGGAAAATTAGGTATTGATGCATAAAAATGCACATTTTAGGTCATTTTTCACATCTCTTAGTCATTTTTACAAATCAAATTCAAAATTCAAGTATCAAGAGTCTTCCACAAGAAGTTTCATTAGCATTTCTACAACAAAGTTGAAGCTTTAGGGAAGAAAACTAGGGTTTTTGTAGGTCTTCAAGCTTAATTTTTATTCAAGATCTCACATTGCAAAGGGTTGATCATGGATTCCTATGGAGAATCATGGATAAATCTAGGTTCAGGAGATGCAACTAGCCATCAAACCACACCTTATGACTTGTTTTCAAAGTGATTCCATCTTCCATTTTCTCTCTATCTTTAGATTTAAGGTTTGCATTACATTTCCATGTTAATTACATTCATTTGAGATCTTATAGGGTTTCTTGGATTGAATTCTTGCATCATTCAAATCACATTTTCTCATCTTATTCTAGCACATTGGAATAGGGTTTTGTCTTACTTCATATTTTCCTAGTATTTGACACACTTAAGGCTAGGGTTTATGTAGTTTTTTGTTCATTTAAGGTTTAATTACCCAATTAGGGGTTTGACCAAGGAAAGCCCACCATTAGACAACAAATTTTAAGTTATTTTGTAGGAATTTTATGAGATTCAGATCCAAGTTTCTATTAAGAAGTGTTGTGTAGGTGACAAGGTACAGGTCTAAAACTTGAATTTGTGTAAATCTAAAAAAGGACTGATTCACCATGGATGGTGAATGAGTCGCAATGGAGGTTCTATTCAGAGTTGAATCCATATTCTAGTACCCATTTGACAAAAACCAGTTTTTGGACAGAAACCCTGACCTGGGACTGGTTCGTCCAGGGTGGCGAATGAGTCCTAATCAGCCAAAAAGTTAACATTTTCTAATTTTCAAAGTATTTTCTAGTCTTCATCAGGCTTACAGGTGCACACATTCTAAGTTACAACTTTTTTTTTTGGTTCTATTTGTATTGTTTTCATCTTTTTAAGTCTTTTGCAAACAACACTATGTTTTCAAACACTTCATATTTCATTAGTTTTGCATAAATAATCAATCAATTTTATTAGCTTTATGCATTTAGGACATTGCATTAGGCATAATTCCATCATACATACATTAGTTTGAGTGAACCACCACAGTTTTTGGGCCTATCTCTCTCCTTCTAGGTGAAAAACCCTATGAGTGCAAGAATACATAGTCCAACCCAAAAATTGTTGGCTCACTATCTTGAGTAAGTTCATCCACATATAAAAGTTCTTTTGTGATCACATTCTCTCCATATATTGGATCAATTAAAATCCCAAGAGTGGGCTTCTTATTGATTCTACTGGCTATGTAAAGAGGAACATTAGGTGCATGTTTGATTGTTTCTTCTGAAGAGAAAGTAATGTCAATGATTTGTTGTTTACGAGGCTCAATGTCAACCACTCCTATCATTGTATCAATAGGAATTTTTTCATTAATATCCATATGATTATGTTCATCATCATCCATAGGACTTTGTTCGTGATTGCTTATATTTTCATCATTCGTGTCAACTTCATCACATTGGGCTTAGTTTCACTAGCCTTAACAAATGAAATATTATGGTTGGGCATGGGATTGGTAAAGATTTGCAAGTTTTGGTTGGGAGGAACCACAAACTTATTACCTTTGTCATTTACACTTCCAATTTGGATATGATTGGAATCAATGAGGTCTTGCACAAGATGTTTAAGATTCTTACAAAGTTCTATATCATGTCCTTTTTGTTGATGATAAGTGCAATAGGCATTGTGTCTAAAGTTCAGAGGTAATGGCTTGCTAGGGTAAAGGGGTCAAATGGGAGGTAAGATAAGCATGTTTTTGTTTAAGAGTTGGGTCATAATGTTGTGAAGTGTGTCAGGTAAGGGAGTAAACTGTCTTTGCGGATCCCCAAAGATATAAGGATTACTCTTTTTTATGGTAGCTACTAGGTATCAACTAGTTGGGTAGGTTGAGAGGTGGAATTTAGTTGAAGGAAACTTTTATTTTGTCTTCTGAAAGGTTGGTAAGTGTTTTGGTTTGAGGCTTCGGTCTTTTCGGGATGGGTAGGGGTGGTTTTTGGTTCACTACTTGTTATAGAATTTTGATAGTCTCGAAGGGCAGTGCATAAATGCATGATGGAAGGAAACTTCATCATGGTAATATTATCCCTTATCTTGCTTTGTAAGTTTTCTAAGAACATATTTTGAAGGTGGGAATCAAGAATTTTTACACTAATTTGCGAATAAAGCTATTTTAGCGTGAAATAAAGTCAGTGACTTTTTCAGCCTCATTTTTCTTGCATCTCATCAAATGAGCCAATTTCATTTCAGGGACCATGTGCACTTGGAAATGGTTAATAAAGGCCTCAACAATTTCATTGAATGAATGAATTGAGTTATTCAGTAGTGCAAAAAAATAATCCAAAGCAATGTCTTTCAAGGATCGGGGAAAAATTTTAGCCAACAATTTTCCTTCAAGGATAAAGTCACTACACAAAGTAGTAAAGGAATTAACATGATTAGTAGGATCTCCCTTTCCTCCATATTTCTCAAATCTAGGGATCTCTATACCTTGTGGCACCAGAGTTCTCAATATCTCCAAGGAAAATGGATTGCTCTTGACATAGTATGAAGGTGGACCGTTTTGATTTTAATTTATGGTGGAAACTTGACGTTGGATGGATGAAAGGCTTTGTAAGAGGTTGTTAATGATAGGGTCATTGATTGTAGTATGTGATGGAGATGAATAGGGTGGTGGTATGTATGTGTTGGAATGACTAATGAATGAATTTCTTATGGGAGGAGATATAAGATTAGATGCCACATAGGTATAAGGAACGCTAGTGGAAATGTTCAAGGTAGGAAGGATGCTCCTAGTTGGTTGCATTGTTGTGGTTACTTGAAGAATGGTATAGGTGGGAATTGAGGTTATCGTTGAAGAGGGAGGGGTTTTTTTTCCTCCTTGGCTTTGCATATTGTTTGAGGCTTGGGAACCATTACTGGTGGGAGGAAGATGGTTTCCAAAGATTTGAGCTATGTTACACACAACCTCTAATCCCTCATCACTTTCCATCATGTGGTGATGCTTCTCTATGGTAGGTCTAACAGTGTTTGAAATGTTTTCAGTACTTACACTATCTTGTAAATGAGCTAAGTCTTCATACATTTTCATTATCTTTTCTTGAGGAATATGATCAATCATTGTTTGGACATGTGTGTAAGGAAAGCATAGGTGTAGAAGCAACTTTCCTAATGTCAAAACCACAGGGAAGAATGCAGACAGTACTTTTAATTTTCTAATTACAGTCCAATTAAGACACACATGAAATATTAACAGAAACAAAACAAATACATAAAGATAATGAACAATAGATTTACGTGGCAAAACCCTTTCGGGAAAAAACCCACCACACCAAGCTGAATCTCTTCGTATTATAGTAATAAACAATTACATACAATGCAGAGATACAACTCTCTAGTGTTTGTTCATAGTAGCTTCATTCATTGTTCATTCAGTTACAGAAATGCTCACAAGAATCTGATTACAATCTCACACTCATTTCCAAATCAGAATCGATCCTTTAAATCTTATCACATACTAATTTTTACCTTATATTCATCCTTATCCGCCATTTCCCCATCATAGAAAGTTTCCTCTTGAGTGTTGATTTTTCCCTACATGCAATTCATCTCCAGTGTCGCAACTGTTGCAGAAACCTAACTGCCATCCATTTGAAAAACTCTTTCTCTAATTGTTCCATGAGGCTCCACATATGATGGACAATTTGGTCAAGAGCGTTGAACTTTGTTGGCATATCGGTGAGACACTAATAGTGTCTCCCCGATGCCACAAAGTCTTCATAATGATATTGGCGTATGTCCAAATAGTTGGCAAGACGTTATAACGAACGCCATGAGTCATACCGAATCCATCGACATCCATTTCATTTCTATCGGCAAGAGATTCCTCCATCAGCAAGATGTTTTACTGATGCTCACAAGTCATATCGATTTCCACTTTTCCATCAGCAAGACTTTATCGTTCGCCAAGAGTTCTCATTGAGTCTCCTCAAGTTTCACCGAAGCCCCTGGCAGTCGGCAAGACATTTGTCTTTCACCGAGACTTCACTCCGAGCACAACCAAGTCTTACCGAGTCGGAAATACTTATTTCTTTCTCTGAGACCTTACATCGAGCACCCATGAGCTACTCCGATGACTTCAGTTGTATCCCTGTCGGCGTGACCTTCCTCATTCGCCAAGACTTCTCTCC
>VDFB02000015.1:597455339-597608438 GCA_007258455.2 Sequoia sempervirens | reverse complement strand
CATTTTTTAATGCTTGGAGATCCCGTCGCATGCCTTAATTTTCTGTTTTAGGCTAACTCATCTTTGATTTTGGGTTTTAAAACGAACATTACCTAGGCTTTCAATTATCATTCCAAAGGGGATAAAACAAAATTTAGGAAACATTGACTAGATTTAAGGTTAACAAATTGAACAAGGAAATTCTCACATCTCAATTTGGGGCTTTAAAATGAACACTACAAAAAGCTTTGAATTTTCATTGCAAGGGATTAAATTGAACCTTAGACACCTACTAGATTTTGATTTGGCCTAAAATTGAACAATCAAATCTTCATCCTTGCTTTGGTGCTTAAAATGAATCAAATAATTGCTTTGAAGGATAAAATGAATGTGTGACTTTATTGTTTTGTAATTATTTACACAAAGTAATTTCATCAAAAGATGTATGCGCTTCTCTCACACCTCATAGTGATCTTGAGAATCAAAAGGCTTTTGGTGACATTAAGTTGCATAAATAATTTCCCATACACACTTCAATTTGGGTTTAAAATTAAACATCTTGTGCGAGTGTGACTAGGGCATGATCGTGTATATTCTCTCTTTGTTGCCATCAAAGATTGATTGAGTTACGAATCTTGTCTTTACTTGCTTTTGTTTATCCTAGAGGGCCTGCCTTGGGGAAAAAGTACTCACCCAAGGGAACAACTCAACTGGTAACACTCTAAAGCCAAGAGAATTTCCAACTAGTATATAAATGTGGGTATTGGAGTAAATGCCAATATCACGCAGTTGATTCTGACGAGATGGATCCAAAAGGGGACTCTCGCCATATGGGTCAATCTCCACGAAGGGAAAGTCTGAACTAGAACCCTTATTTTTTAGTGACCAATTGATCCATTGAGCGAGTTTATCAAAGTGGTGCATTGGAACATAGATTCCAAGAAGTTACTTGCCATGTCCAATCTTGGTTAAAGTATAGAGGTTAAGACTTCATTCTTAACATACCTTTATACTCTTTCCTTGGTTGCATTTAAATCATCTCTTCTACGAAGGGCATGAGGAAAGCCCACCAAGAAAAACTTACCAATTGAGCTAGTGTGTTATATTGCTTGTGAGTCAATTTGGAAACACAGTGCTTTAATCGAAAAAATTGGAAAACCAACATTCAACGAATCATCAAAATTGCAAACCCTTTAGGAGAGGAAAATATCCTTGAACAAATTCACATTTTATTGCTTTCCCTTTGGATTCATGTCCTTAGAGGCTTCTAAACATTTGGATTTCATCTCAATTTGCTTCTACTAAAGTTAACTTTAGGCAACCTTTACCTTGATTTCCTCGATTTCTACATAATGCACTTTGTGGGATGAAAGGGAATTAGGACATTGGACATTCAATTGAAAACCTAATCAAAAGTGTGTTTGTGGTAAAAAGAATCCATTAAGCAAAGATTGAATCAATTGGACCCCACACATGTGTTTGGCATCTTTTGGTCGTATGGTTTTCACGCAAACATTGATCTTTTGATTTTGAATTACTTTTAGAGAAAGGCATGTCCTTCATTATCTTTGTCTCATAAACAAGTCCTTCCTAGGTTCATGTAGGATCAAATCAAACAATTCATCCAAATTCCAAACGTCTATAAAAATCCATCCCCAAACAACTTTAGAGCTTTGAAAACTTCATTCTAGACTTAGGTAGATCATCAAAATCAAAATCACCTTTTTTAGTTAGGTGTATGGGAATGCATCCTTTCTCATACATTTAATTGAATTAGCAATCCATTGAGAAAATTAATCCTAAGATCACATCCAACATCTTAGGGTGTACAAGCTCATTATCCAAATCAAACCAATCAAAATCAAACCCTAAGTCTACTATTGATCCAAAGTTCCTAAACATTCATCACCCATATCATTCACCCCTTTCATCCTTCATCTCGTCATTGGTCCTAAGAATCTTAGAGGTCACTTTTGCAACAAGGTCAAAATACAAGAGGAACATGGAATATAAACTTGATCCATACATCATGAGTAATCTAAGTCAACTAAGCTATCAAAGCCTTACAACGCCGATTGATTATCAACACTCACATCTATACAATCCATACATGGGATCATTACCTTCTACAAATGTCAATGGCACAACAAGTGTGAGTATGCCCAAATCAAATATTGGAACACATTTCTCGATGGTAGATCTAAATCAAAACCTACAAGTCTGTCAACCGAACAATCAAAGCACGAGCCTTCAAATGAACAACGTCATCCCACCAAATCCCTACAAGCAAAATGAGAATGTACCAAGCACAAGTTTTTGAAACATGAATCCGGAAAATTTTGGGATGGATACATTTGCAAGTCATACGAATATTCCCAACATTGAAATAATGTTCAATTTCAACCTATCATGCCAAATCTAAACATCATCCCAAATCAGAACATTTTCCAAAATCAATTTGTCCATGATCCCATTCAAAAAACACAAGAATGCATCCCAAATCTACTTGAACAAAAACCAAATCAACTATATCAAGGGAGTCCAGATCAAAATCAAGATCAAATTTGGTGAGATCAAATTGCTACACTTACCAAAATAGTTTAGTCATTGCGCCAAGAGACATCTCTACCACCATTACCCATATCAACATCATTCCTTGGTTTAGGGCTTCCCCCTTTACCTAGCACCAATCACTCCATCCAAATCAATCCACCTAACACCAATCAAGCCATCACATCAAATCTTTTGAATATTCCATCGACATCGCACCAAAATAATGGTATCTAATCAAATGACAACATCAATCATGACAAATCAAAACATGGTCTCCCAAGGACCTATCACCTTGGTCATTCTAACCATCCCTATCACTTCGATCACTCCAACCACCCCTATCACACCTATCATATCTCAACCCCTCACTACCATGATCACTCCAAGTGTATCTCAACTACTTGTCACTACATCCAACACAATTCCAAATCCACCACCACTACCACTGAAACCAAACATAGCAAGACAATATGAAATTGCGCTAAAAGCTCACCAAGCCTACCAAAAGGCCATCCAACAATATCTAGCCATGTAACAAGCAAGACAAGCTCAACAAGTGCAACAAGCCTCTCAAGCTGCCCAAGCCTCTCAAGCTACCCAACAAACACAAGAACAAAAACAAAAAATGACAATTGTTGAAAACAAGGATCAAGATCAATCCATCACTGAGCACCTTGAAGCTATGTCTACTTCATCCAATGATCAAATCAACATATGTCAAGAGTCACTTTTCAATCATGATCAAAATCCACCAAAAATAACCAACAATGATCCAATTCAAGAAAATTAAACATCACTTGACTCCATGGTTGAAGGCATTCACAATCTCTCCACCACAATTTTTGAAAACAATGCTCAAGATCTCTCAATTAAGGAGCATATTGAAGATGTTTTCACCCCATCTGATGATCAACTCACCATACATCAAGAGCCACTTTTTAGTGATCTATTTCAGGGAGTGTTAGGATTATTTGATCCTATTGACATAGTGCATGATTTGTTGACCTATGATCATGTTGAAAATTTCTCTACATCGCCTTATGAGTTAGAGGACATATCTCAAGAATCTATCCCAAAGCATGATCAACATCTTTCACCAAAGTCTAGCAGTGGTCCTTTCCAAGACATGTTGACCCCCTTTGACCTCATGGTTACAGATACTAAAGGAATCCTCAACTTGACGCTTGATCCAAGTCCACTCAAATATCAAGAGGATATTGAGCCATTCCCCATGCCTAATGATGACATCCAAGAACCCTTTGTAAGCAATCCATCCTTTGAAACTAACCCATGTCAAGAACTTGATACAAGGCATGTTAAAAGAAACTCCAAAATCATTCAAGATAAAGAATTTGTATCTTCAAGATACTACAATAATCTAATGGACACTCTCCTATCTATGCAAAATGATCATATCCATGTAGCGCATACTCCTCCATCTACCCATGAGATGCTTTATGTGGATGGACATGTAGATGATCTTCATTCAGAATAGGATCCCTTTACTCCTGACATTATTACATAAAAAGAGAAGGTTCTTGATTCCTACAGTCAAGCAAAGTTGTTAACATCAAGATCAGATATATCCAAAATCTAGACTGGGGACATCATTTATAAAGATATCCAACATTCTCCACTCAAGGAAACAAGTTAGACAAAACAATATAATTTAGAGTTAGCAGAGCAACAAATTGAAACGTCGTCTAGAATGGTCATTTATCATAGAGTGCATTCTAAACAGGAACTCTTGAAACAAGCAGAATCAAAACATGAAGGTACTACTTCCACAATACTAGGGGCAACTTCCTCTCAAGCAAACGTCGACATAGGGAGCACGAAGAATCCTTATGATGAAACCAATGCCAATACTACAACCAGTCACGTCACGAATCTTCATCCACCCATCACCCCATCCATGAATTGGGACCAACGTCAAAAGAAATATTTGAATCAAAGCACAAAGCACATTATCAAAGCAAAAGAAGCTAAGAAGCATATTAGACAAATCAAATACACATGGATACCAAAGAATACAAGGAAAGGTTATCCCTATCAAACTCCATCAGTCAAAGAAACTATGGGGAAAAGTAAAAAAGGGAAAAGTATCCATCAAGGATGTCCACAAAAGCAAAAGAAAAATTTTCAAGCGACATACAAAGTGTATCAAGCAGTTGGTCCTAATTCCACACACACTTTCGTATCCACCCATCATTGCTCATCTTCCCAAGTTTGGAGAGTCAAAGATTCCAAGCTGTCAACCAATCCATCTTTGATGATCCCTAAACACACTCAATCCACACCTCGATGCATAATATCTAGTTCTTACATTGACCATGTATTGGTAACAACCCTTCATCATAAGGATTCAGAAGGCAATCTATCACAATGTGCACACCAAGAAAAAGTCAACTCCGGTATCAACAAAGCAGATCAAGAATCCCAAAAGTTGCATTCAAGAGCATTTATCTTAGCAAATTAACTTCTTCAAGTAGGATATCGATGGCACATTATGACAGGGGAATCTACATCAACAACACCTTGTGATTCAGCATGAGCTTAAAATTTTTTAGAAAATACAAAAAATATGAAAATCCAAAAAAATAGAAAAAGGATTGAAAACAGTAAAGAGAAAAAAATCATCCTCTAGTGAAAACTGCATGCTTTGGGCAAGACCATGACAAAAGCCTAGCAAACAGGGGTCACGTGTAGAATCAAGCATCTACATGCACTAGTTCAGTTGAAAGCATCTCATACCATCCATAATAAATCCAGTATTCCATCTTCGCCATATTAAATCCATTTGATCCATGAACTATTTATCCAATCCATCTTTATCCGTTTGCATCCATCATCCAAGTTATCTTGATCTTGATGAAAGTTTGGGGCACACTTTATGCCTGCTTACGGTAAAACATCTTGACATGGGATGTTTTCATCCTATGCAGCATTATCTGAGCCATGAAGCATTATCCAAATGAGCATTCTTTATCTGAACACCTTATCTTATCACAAGATAATCCTTGGCATCCTTTGTGTATCCATCCATCCATACACCTATCCAAACATCCACCCATCACATTCCATACATTGCTAGACACTAGGGGCAGATATTTACATCTTGCTTCATAAATAAATCTTGATCTATATCCTCTAACTTATGTGGTGATCTAAACATTGGAAAATGTGAAATCAAATTGGTCAAACCACTTGTGAGAAAAACTCCAAATCACTAGCCCATGGCATATTTTGACAAGAACATGTTCATTATCAAGCTTCATCTTTCATTGAACATCACTCAAAACAATCGATATTAGTTGCATCTAATTTGCACGTCAACGTCACATCAAATCATTCAAACATCTTTTGTTTCAAACCATGCTTCATCAATCATGATCAATCAAATCCAATCAAGAAATCAGCAAGATATCTTTGTGTTACTTAACACTATCCTTGCATTGTTGTGCATCCTCAACAATGTTATCATCATCAGTCTTGATCAAATCATCATCAATTCATCATCATCTTGGGGATATCTTTCCCAATCTTTGTGTTGCTTAACACTATCCTTGCATTGTTGTGTATCCTCAACAATGTTATCATCATCCATCTGATTGACATCTCAATCCTTGTGTTGCTTAACACTATCCTTGCATTGTTGTGTATCCTCAACAATTTTATCCTGAACAATGTCATCATCATTAATCCACCAATGAGATCAATCAACCTTAGCTTGGTTTTCAACAAAAATCCCAAACAGAGTACTAATATCATCATGTCCATATCCAAATCATCAAAATCATGCGAAAAATCCAACAACATCCAAAAACATCCAAAACATTGAAAAAACCAAAAACATCAAAAATCAGAAAATCCAAAAAACATCCAAAACATCCAAAAATCCAAAAACATCCAAAACATCAAAAAATCCAAAAACACTCAAAATTAGAAAAACATCAAAACATTGGAATCGAACTAAATCGTCGAGGCTTAAAAGCGTGGGCAAGGATAATCTTTGATCAGCCCCCAAGACATCAAAATCTAATAAAAACATCAAAATCCAAAAACATTGAAACACACCAAAATCTAAAAACATTGGAAAACATCAAAATCCAAAAACATTAAAAACACCAAAATCAAAACATTCAAAAGCACAAAATCAAAAACATTCAAAAAACACCAAAATCCAAAAACATTCAAAAACACCCAAATCCAAAACATTCAAAAACACCAAAATCCAAAAACATTCAAAAAACACCCAAATCCAAAAACATTCAAAAAACACAAAATCCAAAAACATCACAAAATTCAAAAATCAAAACATTTGAAAAATCCAAAAATACCAAAAACAGCCTCAAAACATTCTAAAAATGTCAAAAACATCCAAATATTTGAAAAAATCCATCCATGTCATCTCGCTTGCACCCGCAATAATCACCATCCATAATAAACTAATTGCCATCCTCAATCTTTGACAGGATAATTGGAAACAAGTCTAGCAGATTAAAAGTGAAAACTCAAAAATGTCAAGTCTAAAGTCTAAGTCAGTGTGTAAGCAAGTTGGTTATCTCTTTGTATTGGTAACTCACCATTTGAATTGGTCCCATATCAATCATCCCCTAGAACACTTTGGATAAACGAAATGGCGTGCCGCCATCCACTGACATGTCCTAGGATGAATCCTTCCTATAATGGGCATTATCTTTTTGCAATAAGTTTCGATTATCATCCTTAGAAAACACATCCTCTTTTCATTAGCAGTATTGAAGAGCATCAGTTTGTTTGTTTACTCAGTCTTTATGTTTTGACTTATCTTATTTTGTGCTCATTCCAAGGACGTCTCGATGATATCCCAAAGTAGAGGATTTAGAGAGATAGGAATGGGGCAATGATCATTATCCTTTTGTGTGTTGTTCTTGTTGGACGTTCTTGTAAAATAACTTGGCAAATACTTGCTTTGTTAGGTACGTCCTAGCAAGGTTTTCATATGTCAAGTGTGAACAAGAATACTCCTATCTATTTGTTGAGTCAAATTCCATTGCACTAGGCACAACGCCATGATCCTGGTTCTTTATACCTTGATGCATATTACATATGTGTGTTATCAAACATAAGGTAAGTAGCCCTTTTAAAATCCCAATCATTGATAAGCAAACCATCATCATTTATCATCATCATCATCATCATCTCTAATAAAGTCTCGTCAGATCATGGAATTGTTGGATCCTCTTGTCATCATCTCATTTCCACACTAACATCATCATCACTAGTGCATCCATCCTGCATCCAGAAAACTATCAACATACCACACATCATTCATATCATACATAATAGGAAACATCGATCATTTCACATGCATTTTCATCATCATAATATAGATCTATTAGTCTAAACATCTTCATAAATCATCCATTGCATAATCATAGCATATCACATCATCCATCTCATCCATCATCACATCATATCATCATTTAAGTTGTTTAAGATAATATAGATTTGTTATTCTAAGCATCTTAAAACCATCTCATTTGCATCATCATCCATAACCATCCATCTTGAACCTCTTTATCGCGAGATCGACCCTCAAATAGAATCTTTTTGCTCGATCTCTCGAGGGGGCAATGTACTAATGTACTTCTTTCTGCTGGGGCAACCGAAAAAATTAGATTTTTTTTGAATTTTTATCGCGGCAAGTTTATTCTTTGAACCAACACAACAAGTGCATTGCTTCAAAGAGGGGAAAAATGTAGACACGTGAAATTGGCATTATGCACCAAGTTCACATTCGTCCGCTCATAAAGTTAATCACGTTCATTAAATCCATTCATTAGGAAAATCAGGTTCATTTAACCTCTAAGGATTATCCACTTAAATTGAATAAATTAACTTTATTTAATTTAAGCCTATCATTCCCTCTTTGATTAAATAAATCAAGACTTTATTTAAATCTCCAAGTCATATTCCATCCTTTTCTGATTTAAATAAATCAAATATTTAAGTCAAAAAGGTAAAACATCCTAATCATCATTAAGTTAATCTAATCTAATGCATGTCACATCCTCTAGATAATCCCACTTGCACAAATAAATCAATTTACTGATTTATTAAAACCCTTATTTTCTTTCAACATGGCATTTATGGGGAATATTCGCTAAAGTTTGAATTCAAAAGCAAGTGTACATGTACATCCAACAAGTCATTTATGAGCTCTTACTTGGCTCTTACATGTCCCTTGCACAAGTCAAACTCAACATTTATATCACAAATTCAAATTTGAATTTCCCCCTCTTGGGTACATTTCCCAAATCTTGCACATGCATCAACCAATCACAAGTTGACAAGTGTCTCCATCTCATTGGCTTGTTCTTTATCCCAAATTCATCCATTTGGCCATTCTCTCATCAAAATAATCTATAAATGAGAAGCTTCATTCTTGATCAAATCCTCCACAATCTTTATGCAAGGTCATTCTCTTAAACTGAGAACTAATTTTGTCCATTTATCGTCTTAGCATTCCATATCATTCTTCATATCAATTTCATCATCAAGCTTAAAAAAGGATTGGGAAAGGGCTATTTTCTACAATAGCACCAATCCACTATGAGATAAAGTTGATTCATGTTCTTTGTATGCTCATTTAGTTTTTCTTGTTGTTTTAATATCTTATTTAGCATATCTAACATGTTTCATTATTTCATAGTGTAGACATGCAAAGTATGCATACAGGTCAATCCAAAGGTTTAATCAAATAATACAATTTCATCTCTCATAAATCATTCAACCTTTATCTTCAATCATCCATTTAACTAAATAAACCAAAACTTTATTTAATTAAATATCCAAATCCATATTTCATCCTTTTCTGATTTAAATAAATCAAATATTTAAGTCATGAAATTCAAACTCACCTAATCATCATTAAGCTAACCTAACAATGATCAAATACTAATCCTAACCACTTGCATTCTCTAGATTATGCCACTTGCACAAATAAATCAATTTATTGATTTATTAAAATCATCATTTTCACTCAACATGGCATTTATGGGGAATATTCCCTCAAGTTTGAAAAATATGTCAAGTTGATTTGTCCCTTCAACATTGCATTTCTTTCTCATTTTCTTGTCCCCCTCTCAAAATTTATTGCCCAAATTTGAATTTGAAATTCCCTCTCATGGGCACATTTCCCAAATCTTGCACATCCCTTGGCCTATCACAACTTGACAAGTGGCCTCCTTTCATTGGTTCACATTTAGTCCCACATCCTCCATGTTTGCCACTCTTAGCAGTTGAAAATCTATAAATGAAGGCTTCATTCTTCAATAAAATCCTCCATGATCTCATACAAGGTTACTCTCTTCAATTGAGAGATAATCTTGTCCATCTTACCATCATCATCATTGGCATCATATCATTTAGCTTATCTTAAGCAAGGATTGGGAAAGGGCTATTTTCAACAATAGCACCAATCCAATATGGGATAGGATTCATTTCATGTTTTTATATGCTTGGTTTTGTTGTTTATTTCATTTGCATTTATGAAGCATTGATGTATTATTCCATAAGGATGTCTTATTTGATTTGCTTAAAGTTTAGTTGTTTGTTTGAGCAAAATGCAGATTTAGCATCCTACATTTGGCACTAGAAGGAGGGCATTTGGTTTATTAGAAAACTATCACTAATGATTAATGTGTAGCCTCTTATACATCCACATTTTGTTTATTAGAGGAAGCATTACTTTTTACAAAGACTACTATTTCCTCGACGTACTATATTTTTTTTGAATGCAATAGGAAAATTTTACTTTTTTAAACAGATCTTTGGATACACAAGATTTATTTTTTTCTCTTAAAAAGTAACAAACTGCATTTGTCAGGAATGTAATATTATTCTCTGTCAGCCAAGATCTCCACGCACAGAAATTTTGAGAATGCTATAAAGCCTACGCAATAATGGGATGAAGCCTTATTGAAAAACTTGGCTTTTGTATCAGCCAATAAAATTTGCTTAAAAGTTTCTAAACCCTAGTCAACAAATCCATTTTAGAAGTTGAATCTAGGATGAAGAAATATAGAGAAGAAGTTGCGCATAGGAAGCTGTAGGTCAATGTTGGAATGGCTAGGGAGTTTGGCTTTACACCAGATAGTTGCATTTGCTTCAAAGATTAAAAAAAACAAAGCCTGTTTAAACAAATCCATTTTAGCATACGCCTGTCAAAGGTTAAGGAGTGTGGTTTTATACCTTATAATTATGTTTTCTTGAAGGCTCCTAAAGCCCTTTTGACAAATCCATTTTGCGCATATCCAATGGATCTCGTAGTCAATGAGACCTCATTTTGGTGATTTTCCTTAGCAAATAGTTTCGTGCCTTGCTTATGCTAATACTTTATTTTTTACCAGGATATTTGATTTACTTGCAAGTATCCATACCCTGTTCCACAGTTCCCATTTTTGGTGCAGACAAAGTGCACATTATCGAAGGTTGTAAATCATCTGTGGCACCTGAGAAGAACAAATTTGTGCAGGATTTTGAGGATTTGCTGAGGAAGTTTCCTAAACAAGGATAGGAAAATTAAGAGTTTACATTGTGTTCCTTAATATTTGTGCCTGTCTTGGACAACCCATCATCAAGTTTAAGGACAACCCCATGCATTCAAGCATCTACTCCTTCAAATATACAACAAACACCACCTACAAGTGGCAATCAGGGTGTAGGACCATCAAGTCCACATTCCACAAGTCCAAGTTCAAGTGACAGGCCAAACCCCACACTAGCAAGCTTAAGGAGACAAAAAATTAGAAGTTTAAGAGAGATTTATTAAAAAAAATGATGGTGAAAATAATGTAGGTCAGACTTCTCTTTTTGCTTTATATTCACATGTTGAAGATCTTATTCATTTTGAAGAAGCTATTAAGGAAGAAAAATGGGTACATGCAATGGATGAAGAAATAGATGCTATTGAAAAGAATCAAACATGGAAGTTAGTGAATCTTCCACAAGGAAAAGAGGTGATTGGAGTGAAGTGGATTTACAAAACAAAATTGAATGCAAATGGTGATGTGTAAAAGTATAAAGCAAGGCTTGTAGCCAAAGTTTATTCACACACAACCCGGGATAGACTACAATGAGACATTTGCGCTAGTTGCTTATTGCGACAATGTGAGAACAATATTGACCATAGCATCTCAAAACAAGTGGGTAGTAGATCAAATGGATGTGAAACCAACTTTCTTAAATGGAATTTTAGAAGAAGAGGTCTATGTGGAGCAGCCACCTGGTTATGAGATTTTGGGACTTGAAAATAAGGTTTACAAACTCAAGAAGGCACTATATGGACTTAAACAAGTTGCAAGGGCATAGTATAGTATAATTGATTCTTACCATTTTCAAAATGGTTTCAATAGGTGCAATAGTGAGCCTACATTGTATATGAAAGTGAATGAGCAAGGTGAGATTATAATTTTTTGTTTATATGTTGATGACTTGGTATTCATGGGTGATCTATCAATTGGTATGTTCTAATTAGATATGAAGAAAGAACTTGAGATGACTAATTTGGGTTTCATGAATTACTTTCTTAGCATTGAGGTGAATCAAAATGAAAATGGTATATTCATCTCTCAAATAAAATATGCAAATGAAAATTTGAAAAGGTTTAATATGATGAATTGCAAAGCAACCCCAAAACCTATTGTTACAGGTTTGAAATTGAGCAAAGACAACAAAGGAGCAAATGTAAATCTAGCCTTATACAAAAAACTTGTTGGCAGCCTTATGTACTTAACAGCCATAAGGCCAGACATGTTGTTTGTAGTTAGTTTCATTTTAAGGTTCATGGAGCCTCTAAAAGTTTATCATTGGCAAGCAGGAAAGATAATTTTGAAATATGTTGTTGGAACAAGGAACTATGAAATTATTTACTTAAAGACAAGTGATTGTAAGCTAATAGGATACACTGACAGTGATTGTGCAGGGAGTATAGATAATAGGAAGAGAACTTCCAGTTATTTTTTTCATTTTGGATCAGGTGTAGTATCATGGGCTTCAAATAAACAACCAATTGTTACTCTTTCATCAGCTAAAGCTAAGTTTGTAGTAGCAAAAGGTGCATCATGTCAAGCAGTTTTGATGAAAAGAATGTTGAATGATTTGAAGCATGAACAAGAAGAGGCAACAAAGATATATTATAATAACAACTCAGCTATAACATTGTCAAAGAAACCAAATTTTCACAAAAGAAGCAAACATATTAACACTAGATATCATTTTATTACAATTGATTAACAATGGAGAAATCTTTTTGAAATTTTGCAGGTCTCAAGATGAATGTGCATATATCTTCACCAAAGTGTTAGGAAAAGAAAGTTTTGTTTATCAAAGAGATCAATTGGGAATCATAGATGGCGATAGTTGTGATTAAGGGGGAGTGTTGGAATTAATCCCACCTACATTAACTTCACTGTACCCTTCTCCTCTCTACAACAATGGAAAAAAAACATATTTAAGTTCTTGCACATGCCACAATTTTGTCTATTTGTTCTTTGTATCAAGATAATTTTTTCCTATAAATTAAATGCATGAATCTGTCCTCATATTTTAAAATCTACTCTAGAAAAGACATAAATTAATTGTAATTAATTATTTTTCGGTGTGTCTCCTATTTTCTCTGCTTATACGTATACTTCAAGCAACCTTTTGTTTTTAAGTTGTATGTTTTAAAAAGTTAGTACATTGGTAGTAGAAACAACTCTGGAACACTGTGGGTAGTTTTTTGTATGAGGATTTATGTGTGCTCTACTGTAGTAGTCTGAAGAAGCAATCAAAAATAAGGGATGTATTTTTCATGTTATTTTCTGAATATATGTTGAGAGCAACAACTCTAGTTTATGACTATGAAAAGAAAGAAGGTTGTAGTTTTTTAAATGGTTGTAATATTACAAAAAATTATGTTTATCCTATGTTTCATCTTTGAGGTTTTGCTCTTTCTTTTATATCTTTGCCTCTTCCCTTCATATATCAATCAATGTTTATGCACTATTTTACCAATATATGTTATTAGAGCATACAATGATCATGTGGCTATAGCCGATGATGGAGGAGTGCAACAAAAGGAAACAATGGAGGTAATGAGCTTGCATTGTGATCTAGAGAAGATCAATTTCTTAATCATGTGAGATTGATTGAATCTACTATGAGAATGATGGTTTAGATCATTTATTCTTTTTAGAGTACATGATAGAGTGGGTGAACACGAGACAGGTCGAAGTGCATTCCAATACATACCGATAAGATCTTTGTTCGGGCTTGTGATGATGTATTAAAACTATTTGGTGATTCAGACTATCTTTGAATCAGTCTTTAGGAATTCTTCTCTAGTACAATCAGTTAAAGGATCTTCTAAAGCATAGAAGCCCTACTAGAAATCCATACAACAATTCTTTACGCCTCCTTAGGTAAGCACTATGGTGGCGATTGACATATAAGATTTATTTAAATATTTTTCAGTTAATTCTTGAATACTTGGCAAGCATATACACCATCCCATATGTTAGTCATGTGTTATTTCCCTATTTCAAATAATTTATGATTAAGGTCTTCAGCATATAAGTATTCATCAAGTGCTAGAAGGAAGCATTTATAAGTTGTAGCTTCAAATCTCCATAAAAGAGGAGAACTTAGGCATTTTGGATAATGAGAAAAGATTGTAGTCCAAAAAATGTGAAAAGGAAACCAAAAATTTGTTTTGGAAGCACCGTGGTGTGAAAAATGTGAGAAGGAAACCAAATATTTGTTTACTTTCTACGCCTAAAATCTATTATTTAAGGCAATTAAAATTGGAGAAGGTGAAAAATAGGGATTTTTGTGTGATTGGACAAGTTGATCCTCTACAATACAAGTTGCTAGAAGGGCTTATTTTGACATAAGTAGGGAAGTGAAGACCCATAGCCGGGTAATGTGCTTTACTTTTGAGCAAGATTAACTATTACAATGAAAAGGTTATACTCCTTAATCAATAGGTGTTAGGTAGATGATTTGTAAGGCAACACTATCTGTTGAAACCACACATTATCATTTCCTTCAAGATAAATGGTGTACTTATCAAAGGATTTTATTGGGTTTATGTGATTGCTACTTTCACAAAGATTGATATTAGTGCGGTTGATGTAAGAAAAAATGATAATAAGTATTTTGAAAGGAAATAACTAGTTGAACAAGTATTCAAGGTGGAAGAAGTTATTCTTAATTTGATGCATTACTTGAATGCGAGATTCTCTCTAAGATCAGGAATGAAGCCTCACAAGTTTGTAATTTGAGCCATCATAGTAGAGGTTTGTGGCACTAGAGGATGGAGGAATTTCCACCATCTCAAGTTAGCTTCTCACTTTAAGATGATGCTTTGCATGAGAAGTGTTTTTGGATTTAGTTTACTGCTTTCCCTTATTGTTGTGAAAAGATAATTTGAAGAATACATATATTATGAATTTTTTTTTGGAGGTAGGTAAGGGGTTTTGTGTAGAGCTCAATATGGATGGTTGTTTAGAGAGCAATCAAGGCTATGATCTGAAAAATACCCTTTCAAGGGTCATCAAACAACTTGATGGAGCCATGTGTTTGGAGAGTTGAATATGGATTGTTGTTGAATAATTTGAAGAATCTATGATTTGAGAGATCATGAGAAGAACTCAGGAATTTGGCTAGGGGCTACACATTTATGAGGGTTAAGAGATAGCTTGATAGATCTCTACTTGATTCAGGATTTGTTTCTTCAATGAATATCTTCACAAAGATGTATATATTTTATAATCAACAATTTGTGTTATGTAAGCCTTAAGGGGAGGTCCCTTGGAAAAGTCAATTAGATATTTTAAGAGATACATTTGTAGGAACAATATAATAAGGGGGAATGTTAGCATTATTATTATTATTATTATGGTTGTATTACATTGTATGGGGTTGCGGGTGTTGAGCAGTTTTGAATAGCTCTGCAACTGCCTCATTCCAACTGTGCAACTGCTCATTCAAACTACTTCTCTCTTTTGTAAATGTTCTTGCATAATGATGAATATATCATTCAACGTTTATGCATTTTTTTACCAACCAAATTTTAGGTTTTTGTGCAAGGGTGTAATACAACCCATACTATGCAAACATGAATCCTTTTCCACCCTAACATAGTACTCCAACAATCTAATGGCTATGTTTTTAAGAAATCAAGTAATATTAACAAAAAATAACATAGAAAACAATATATAAAAAATGAAATTATAGGCTACCAAGAACATATTTCTTAATCATATTGCTAGGAAGCTATATCTTATACCATTATAAAAAATAAGGTTATTGTAGTGTCAAAAATGATCACCCTTGATATTTTCACATGTTTAGCTCCCCCTATCTAGTCTGACCTAATTATGTATTTAATTAATTATTTTATAAATATCCTTAGAAAATCAAACAATTGGAATGAAAATATTTATTTAATATTTACCCCCAACACTTAAGACCCCAAAAAGGATGACTCTGGTCTAGGGAACCCCAGCCCTTGACCAACCCTTTTTGGCTCTATTTTGGATATGTCATTGGTGTTGATATTTTATTATTCAAATTTTTAAAGTCATTTGTTGGCTATCATTATTTGATTTTTGAGAAATTATAAGAATTACAAATAAATACTAGTCATTTTCATCATTTCAATCCTAACAAGCTAGAATATTTTGAAAATTAATTGAGATTATTATTGGGCATCCTAAGAGCAATCAAGAGAAGTCAAGACTAGAATAATTGTGCAATTCATTTCTATCAAGCATCATGCCAATCATTCATCATTTTTATGTATGTTTTTACTTCATTTTTTATTTAAGTTTGTTCATGTTTTGTGAGTACAACACTCACAAAAATTCAATCAAGCAATCAAATTATCCTTAAATGTGATGATCATATGACTTCATTCCATCAAGGAATGTAAATATGAGTGTTGAGTTGTAATATTAGTCAATTCATTGCTTGTTTATCATTTAGTATTTTCCTGACTAAGGGTAAGATCTCTTTATACATCATCATACCATTGTGAAAGTAGAAATACCAAAACAAGTTTTGACATAGGAAAGGCCCTATACGACACAACCCTCCCCCCTCTTGTATGCGTAAATTTTTTCATATCTAGAGAAAATTCCAGGAGGATTAAGGACTAATTTCTCATTTATTCTTTCAATCCCTACAAGTTGTCAAGACGCAAAAACTTGATTTTTACAATAACAAAAAAATAAATTGACAGTGACCTCGAGAGAACAAGACTTGTAGACTAGAGACCACAAGCTTGTTATTTTGAATGTTGAAAAGTAGGAAGCTATTCTAGGGAACACCATGCACTTGAACAACTAATTTAGAACCATATTTCCATGCCAAGTTCCTCTATGGCTATCCTCTCTATTTTTTAAGTCTTTTTTTTATCTTTCTATTTTGTAATTCTCAAAAATCACCTCAATTTTCTATATTTTCATAGTTAACCTAGGAACATAAACCTTATTATAGGGAAAATAAGTTGTAATGGGATTCTAAAACTTATTTACAATTAGAAAAATATTTGATCAACAAAAAATTGTTTGCAATTATATAGAAAATCATATACAAGAGCAATGTAACAACTATCAAAAAAGTCATTCTACAACATAGTTGTAGCCAAGTCACCATTGAAAAATAACCTATGCAACTTATACTATAGCTGACCCCTTCCTTGCAATTCACATCTCTATAATTTGAGGATAGGATTTAGATAAATATTTAGGAAAACCACTCTTCATTCTTCATTCTTTGAACAATTGTTCAAGGGACACTATTATGTAAATCTTCCAATTGTGAAGAAAGGAGGGAATTCTCAACTGATGCCTCAACCAAAACCATGTTTGTACAATGAAGAAGAATGTCTAATTGAAGATAACATATGTACTACAAAGAATCTATAGATTTAAGAGGAAAAAAATCCCACCACAACCCACCAACTAGACTATGGGAGTACGAGAACATAATATTAATGAATTAGTCTTTATCTATTTTGTTTAGATTTAATTGATAAGCTTTCTTAACCCAAAACAAATGGATATAGAGAAAGATGTTTTTCTTTCTATTTGTGTAGCATAGATCACAAATTTTTGAATTGATATGGTTCAACTCATGTTGCACCATTACCTCTTTGCAGGTAAAATCTAGACCCCATTTGAGTAAAGTGTGCTATTTGTTTAGAACTATAGATATTGTTTTCATCCTAATTCAAGTTCCTAATCCCAGGACCAACTATCTCTAAGAGTATAAATTTATTTATATTGGCATGAATAACTTTTACTTGCTCTACATTCTTACATTTCTTAACCATCACTACATCATTGGAAAAGATTGTTTTTCACTTATTATAGGATGCTTGAAATTATAACTTTATGTAATGGGTCACATCAAAAATATATCTATTTCTTTTGAATTTTCTTTTTGGAATTTCCTTGAGCTTTCACTTTTGTTGCCTTTGGTATTTTAAGATGTCAAAAATTTGAAGTTCACAATGAGTTACTGATAAATAAATAAATAAGTGAGCTAGTCTCAATCTTATAAAGAAGAATGTATTATACATGACAATGGTGAAAATGAAATATTCTTATAGATGAATTTATATGATAGACCTAATGTTCCTTATACAATAGGTGACTATTCAATACTATATCTTTCTAGTGTGAAACCTAATTTATTTGAAATTTGATCAAAGCTTCAATCAAATATCATAACCTAATGGATTTGAAAGTTGACTAGGGATTCAATCAAATATCATAACCATGATGTCAATGTGGTTTTTATTACAGTCTAGTAGATTCCTTAAAGGCTTTTGTAAACATTGATTATCCTTACATGACTTTAGATACTAGAAAATAAGGAAAACATGTCTCAAGTTGTAAAATTGTATGAAAAATGAGATTAGTGAGTGTAATGGTCACATACATGCATTTAGATTATGTTTACTCACGGAGTTCACCTCTACACTACAAAAGTGAATAATGAAGGTGCATAATCGAATATATAGGTTTGTGATAGAGTGTTGAATTCTAATACCTTGTTGAATGGACACCTAATATTTGGACATTGTCATCTACATCAAAATTAGAACTAATTACCCATACAATTTTTTTTAGTTTCCACTTTAATGTGAACAATAATTATCATTACTATTATCATCTCCTAAATCCCAAGCTTTCATTATCACATCATAATAACCTAATAACATTAACAAGTACTTTTCCCCATTTTGAATGGTTTAGAATCATGAAGTGTCTTATAAAATAACCTTAAGAGAGAAGGAGAACTTTCCTAAAATGAAAATAAATATCATAAAAGCTATACAAGTTTTGTACACGAGCACCATTATTGAGTTTCTATTGGATTTTAGTGGCATTCAACAAGATAGCAGACAAGAATACTATCAAATAGACTAAATTTGAAGCTATTGAATATTGAATTCACATTTAGTCTGGCCACAAGAAGGGTTGCATGTAGTGTGCATGAGGATGCACCACTCCCAAGAAAGAATAACTATAGAATTATTGTTCTCAAGGTGGAAAAGTATATTATGCTTGTTCATGTCAGTGTATCTATACAATCTCAACTGAATTACTTGATAAGAGCCACATCCTATCAAATTATGAAACTATGCAGCTCCTACTATGATACAAATTAATAGGAGGTGGTGGGTTTTTTTTATGCTAAAAATTGGAACATATATTGATAGTGTGCCCTACAATGGTTCCCATGATACATTCCATATAATGAAGATTTTCGCACTATAATAATTCAAAAATTTGCAATATACTGGAAACTTTTTATTCCTTAATGTGGTATGGTCGGAGCCTGATGTTGATGCTATCACAACTTGGAATGGAATATTTAGTCATGATATAAGTTTAAGCCTCCAATTCATGGTGTATGAATTAAATGGCATGAAGAATGATTAGATAGAAAATTGTGGCATTATGGTTTAGGACATAGAAGACCAAGTTTCTCCTAATATCATTCAATGAAAGCCCTAGAGATCTAAGTCCAAAGATAGGAATGGGGGAAAGAGATCTACAATAGGGGTGTCCTAGGGTCTGATTTATGACTACTAAAGGGTTCACCACCAAGCTAGGGCTTGGAAAGACTAATGAAATGCAAGGCCTAATGCTTAAACCTAGTGCAATGTAAAGCTTCACTAAATGACCTAGAAATACATGTAAATCAGAATGTAAAACTAAGAGATCAAAGATGTGCACTTGGTAATCTATAGAAGCTTAAATGAAGTCTTGAAGTGATATAAAAAAAAAATTAATGGTAACTAGGACTCATATGCTAGGATGGGCAATTTAGTCCCAGATTAGTGTTTATGGGCATGAACAAAATTCTAGTAGAGATATGTCTAGAACTCCTAAAAACTTGAAAATTCACTATACTAGGACTCATATGCTAGAATTTGCATATCGGTACATTTAGTATTCTCTTGAAATTCAAAGTCTAATTCTACTCTTCAATGTTTGGTTTATCTTTTCCACCTAATTTCTGGGTCTGAAACTTTGATTTGCAACCTGTAGATGTCTTTCAATGATCTCCAATTTGCAAGGTGACACCTTTGAAAACTTTGAACACTTGACAACCTTTCTCCAATCTTTCTCTTTAGAATGTCTTAAACCTAGATCTACAAATCATACACTAAAGAGAGGGGAAAATGTTGTTTTTTTAGTAGAAAGGGGTTTTCCTTGGTCAAACCCCATTTTGGTAATCAAACATTCAAATGAAATGAAATAGGAAAGGAGAATGATGAATGAACAAAATGTAATATTGCAACTCACCAAACCCTAGCAATAAAGTGTTGTAAATATGTATGAAATGGGTCCAATGGATGTAGATCTTGAATCTTTCTTAAATGTTGTTGATTTTGACTTGAATACTTGCTTAAAATACAAAACCCTACATCACAATTGTTAGCTCAAAAATAAACATGATGCATGATGACTTTCACATGATGCTTGATACTTGAATGATGCTACAAAACACTTAACAATTAGCTCTTGAAGACTCTTGAATGCTCTTGTAAACTCTTGTAAACTCTTGAATGCTTCTTTTATCACAAATTTGCTACAATGCATGAATACTTGAAAGCTTGGTTGACTTGTAAACTTGCTAGGTAAAAACTGAGTGAAATAACCTTGTATTTATACTAGTTTATGCTAAATTTCCTAAAATTACAACACTATAAGCCAACATCAAATCTAGGCTAATAAAATCCTGCCAAAATTCTGAATTAAAATTGATTTTGGGCCACATGTGACTCATATTTCAAAAGTGGCATATAAGTCCCATTAGGCTTAACTATGAGACACATTTTTCAAAAATGCTTAGAATGATGCAAAATGTAGATTGTGGCCTCAAAACCTAGGTAGGACTCATACACCCAACATGGTGTATGAGTCCCAAATCACTAAACATGGGCCATACAACTTGAAAACATCTTAATTATGATTGGATGTTTGTTTATGTCAGGACTATCCTCAAAAAGATGCATTAATTAAGGCTTGTGGATGTAAAATAAGGTAAATTTAAACATAAATAAGATTAGTTAATTAATAAAACCCTAGATTAGTGTGAAAGTGTTGTACAAAACTTTACAACTCTCTAAATAAGGCACCAATCATCCCATTTAGTTCACAAGGGCCCAAGACCTAATGTGAATACATGTGTTAGACACATTACAACACTAAATCAAGGCCATGTTAGGGATTACTTTTTCCATCATTACATCTAGGCCCCACTTTAGTGAGAGGAGGAACTTGCTTCAAACTCACACCAAAGTAGACCAACATGAATCAAGAGAGATCCAAAATGTACCAATACTAGTAAGATAGGATTGCAATGATCAAGAGGGTTGTGCAAGCCCCTAGGACCAAGGCCCTATGGAAAACTAGCATAGGCACAAAATAACACACATGAAAAATGATATAAGGAGCTATAATCAAGGCATAAGCATACACTACCAAAGACAAAGAATGAGAAAAAACAAAAAAGAAAAGAAAAAGAAGGGTGGACCAAGCTTCGACCATTTGTCCAACACAATGTGGATTAGATCTAGGATGTTTGTCCAAAAAATTGCATGCTCACTCTAAGGAAACAAAACTTTAGGCTATCCACTGGGTGAGTAATCCAAGAGGGTGAGACACATACTCACACGGTCAGTAGATGCTCATACAAACAAGCAAGTGGCTATGGGAAGTCATGCCTACATTCAGCTCCCGTACAACCAGATCAAAGCTATACCTCCTAATAACTTTGATAAGGTTCCACACAACAATGAACTTTGAGCTCCATGAGGCAAGCAAAGCTTTGTATGATTGAACCTCATTGAAAGAAAAGATGGATCCACAGGCAAGCAAAGTGTGTTATGCGAGGTGGCCATATAACCAAAAATGAAAATGCAAAATAGGCAATGTTCAAAGGATTTTCTCTTAGTTCATGTAATGTCTTAACTTAGGGAACATTGTGCCTAATGTCTCCAAGAGAGGACCAATCAAAGAATAGAAGATTCACAACCTAGAGGATGCATTGTATTGCATCAAGCCACCAAAAGGAATATAATATGTTAAGAGAGATCACGTTCTTGAGGGACATTGCACACAATGTCACTACAAAGAAAAAGATGCATCACATGAAATAAGAAGACTACACAATGAAACATGGAATGCAAAATAATAATGCCAATGTATGCCCTCACTTTAAATAAATTGCTAAACACCATGCTATGAGCAATTAATTTAAAGTAGCAAATGATAAATGCTAACAATAAAGAGGACATGAGAGCTAACTTGGAAAGCCATATGCCAAGTCATATGTTTCCAAATGAAGCTATGCCATGAAAAGGAAAGAGGGGTTTCCCCCAAGATAAAACTCCAAACACATGAGGGTTCTATGGATTTGGGGTTACTATTTTCATGATATAATGTTTTTAGAGAGCTCAGAACTATCATCATTCCCCAAATACTCATAGAACTAGAATAATGACACAAAGAGAGTGAAAACAAAAGAAAAAAGAAAGAAGAAAATCCTTTTCAGTCAACGTGGAAGATACATGAATGTTTCGATGCCTTGTGTCATCCCTAAAAGGAAAACACAAGACAAATAAAAGATAAAGGAAAAGCTTTAGGTTCAACATGGAAGAGACATGAATGTCTCGACATCTTGTGTCATCCCCTAAAGGAAAACACAATACAAAGAAAAGATAAAGGAAAATATTTTGGGTCAACATGGAAGATACATGAATGTCTCAATGCCTTGCATCATCCCCAAAATGAAAGAACAAGAGAAATAAAAGATAAAGGAAAAGCTTTACGACATAGAGAAGAATGTAGGTACAAATAGAACAATGTCACAAAGAGAGAGATACATCAAATAGAATGTCATGGGGGATTACATTATGCACATGCAATCACACAAAGAAAACGAAAAAGAAAACAAAGGTTTTACTAGTAAGGCCCATGCAAATCAACCTATAGCAGGTCATTTACATCCCAATCATGATCATTGTATATAGAAGGTGGAAAACTACCCAAAGGGATAACAAGTGTCGAACTAGGGTCATTTCCAAGTTCAACACTCTTTTTAGAAAAATCATCATTTAAGATCATAGAGGAGGAAAACACTGTATTTAATTCATTATGCACTTCTTCATCAATCCTGGAAACTTCATCATCCTCATCCAAGTTAATCACAATTGGAAGTCAAATGATAATGTCCAAAGAAGAATTTAACTCTTGTTGTAGTTGTGTTATAGGATCTTTTTGTTTCGACAAAGGGGGAGGGTTGTCATGCATTGCTTTATTCAAGTTTGGATCTTTATTTTCTTTATTGTTATCTTCTTTTAACCTTCAAGCAAGGGCATGGCATCTACGCCTACGCTCTCGAGCATTTTTGTTTCTTTTAGTTCAATTTTCAAGTTGCATTTCTATAGGAGAGGGTTTATTGATCAACCATAGTTTAGTTTTCTTCCCTAAGGGGAGGAATGGAAAGAACCATGAAAGGTGGTTCAACCACTTTCTCCTTAACTTTGTAAACTTGTTTTTTTATCTTAGGAGGCATGATTGGATTTTTTTTGTTATCTCTTGGCCTTTTATAGGAGATAGGTAAACAATCTACCTTAGGTTGGTTTTGGTTACTTGGAAGGTCTTTAGGTTCAATTGTGGTTTCTTCAAGTATAGTGGGGTCAGTCATGGGGTTGGTCATGGGCTTAGGCATGTTTTGATGGGATAGTTTTGCTATGCATTTCACCTTAAAAAATTGATAGGATTTGAAAAAGAAGGCTTCTCAAGGTTGAATAGGTTCCATATGATCAAGCCAAAAGAAATCTAATGAAAAGTTCCATCGAAAAGACAAAGGATTAAAGCCACTCTGATGCATAGTAAAGATTTCATTATCAAAGGGAAACTTTAAGCATTTATTCACAACCGAAGGGACGATATTCACAAAGAAAAGCTATGGATAGCCTAGCTTTACATGAAATTGTTCTGACTATGGGATGATGGAGAATGAGACATCTAATGTTTTTGGTCCTACTTGTAAAGGAAGGGTGATCGATCCCATGGTAGGGAAAGCAAAACCATTATGTATTTTGATCCATGTTTTCAGTTTATCATATATTTCTTGATAGAGCTCATGCACAAGTAAGAATTCTTTAGTGATCACATTCTCTCCATAGACAAGATCTATTAATATCCCATTAGTGGGCTTATAATAGATTTGGCTAGCTATGTACAAAGGACCATGAGGTGCATGTTTAAGTATGTCTTGTGAGGAGAAAGCAATCTCAAGAGGCCTTTTAGTTCACCCCTTACAAGGTGCAACCTCAATCAATCAAACCATATCATCCATAGGATCTTGTCCATTAGTATTAGTAAGATCTTGTTGAATATTATCATTTGTGTCATCATCTATGTCAACAATCATCACATCATTCTTTTTAGTTTCACTAGATTTGAAAAAGGAAATATTATGATTAGGAATAGGATTGGTAAATATTTGCAAGTTTTGGTTAGGAGGGGCAGTGGACTTATTTCCTTGATCATTAACACGTCTAAGTAAAATCCAACCAGAATCAATGAGGTCTTGTAGAAGATGTTTAAGACACTTACAATGTTATGTTTCATGTATATTTTGTTGATGATAATGATTGTAGGAATTTGGTCTATAATTTCTGGGTAATGGATTATTAGGATCAAGAGTTTTAATGGGACACAAAGTGATCATTTTTTGTTCTAATAATTGTGGCATTGTGTTATGGAGGATATCAGACAAGGGAGTTTATTTCCTTTTCGGGTCCCCATGGTTAAAGGGTATCATTGCTTTTACAATAGCTATTTGGTTATTAACATGTTGAGATGTTTGTTGAGGGGGATTAAGTTGAAGGAAGCCTTTTTTTTTTTCTAAAAGGTTGATAATTGTTCTAGTTTGCGGATTTGGGCTTCTCATAATGGGTAGAGGTGGATTTTGTGTCATGACTAATAACTAAGTTTTGATAATCACAAATAGTAGTACACAAGTGCACAAAGGACGGTAATTTCATCATGGTATGCTTATCCTATATCTTAGCAAGTTTTCTATGAACATCTTTTGAAGGTGATGGTTAGGAACCTTTACGTTGATTTGGGAATAAAGGGATTGGTAATATGAAATAAAGTCGGTAATCTTTTCCTCTTCTTTCTACTTACATAGATCATCAAATCAACTAAGGTTATCTTAGGAGACATGTGCAGTTGCAAATGGCTTATAAAGGCCTCAACAAGCTCATTAAATGAATGAATTGAGTTATTTGGTAATGAAGAGAACCACTCCAAGGAAATATATTTCAAGGACCTAGGGAAAAGCTTAGCCAAGAGCTTATCCTCAAGGAAAAAGTCACTAAACAATGTAGTATAGGCAGAAACATGGCTAGAAGGATCTCCTTTCCCCCCATATTTCTCAAATCTAGGAATCTCTAGAGCTTGTGGTACTAGCATTCTCAATATCTCCAAGGATAAGGAATTACTTTTGACATAGTATGTAGGTTTCCCATTGTGATTTTGGTTTATGGTGGAAACTTGTTTTTGAAGGGATGAAATGGTTTGAAAAAATTGATTTATGATGGTGTCATTGGTTGTATTGTGAGATGGAGGTGAAAATGGTGTGGGTGTATATGTGTTCGAGGGGAAAGTGAATAGAATAATTATAGGTGGTAAAGTTGTAGGAGATATGACTTCTGATGCCACAAGGGTGCTAGGGATGCTAGTGGAAATACATAAGGAAGAAATCACATTACTAGTTGGTTGCATTATTGTTGTCACTTGAGGGTTGGTATAGGTAGAAATAGAGGCAATTGTTGTGGGAGGAGGAATTTGAAATCCTCCTTGTTTTTTGGCATTGTCCACATGTTGAGCTACGTCACACACAAGTTCAACCATGTCTTCACTTTCAAGCATGCAATGAATATTATCTATGGTAGGGATAGTAGTGGTTGAAATTTTTTCAAGATTTATTTGATTTTGTAGGTTTTCTAAGTCTTCATGAATTTGGATTATGTTTTCTTGTGGAATACTAGCAATCATTCTTTCAACATTTGTCATAATACTTGAAGGTAAAGAGGTGTTAAGGGTATGGTCCATACCTAGTGAACTAGTGTCAACACTAGTAGTGAAAGAGCTAGATAACCTAAGATCCATGATGATTGTACTATCGTGGGATGACATGAGTCTCAAAATTTGTCTCATTATAGTATTAGCAATAAGACACCAAGTAGAAAATCTCATGCCATGGGCACTAAATGCATTATGGATGTGAATGCAATTCAAATGAAATTAAACTAAATGCAATTCAATAGAAACTCTATGAACTAAAACAAAAAGTTATCAACAATAAACAAAAACTTAGAAATAAAGTTTTGAATTCTATAAAATGCAGTTTGAAATCTATGCTAGGAAAAAATCATCTAGAGGGGCGTATGAGTCCCAATGAGGATTTTTTTCATAAATTTCAAAAAAAATTAAGTGAATTTTATGCTTTCTGGTTTGGATGATCTCTAGACTAAATAGAAATGCAAATTTCAGATGATATTTAGTGATGCAAAATGCAAAAATGTAACTTATATGCACTTTCACTAATGCAAGATTTAGAAACCCTAGATACAAACTAACTAATGCAAACCTTAATGCAAAGTTAATGCAAGAAAGATATAGGATGATGATGCAGTCCAAATAAAAAATAATGTGTTCTAAATGCAGGTTCACCAATATAATTAGAAGAAATATTGATGCCTCTATGGTTTAGGACATAAAACACTAAGTTTCTCCTAATATCATTTAAGGAAAACCCTATAGATCTCAATCCAAAGATAGGAATGGGGGAAAGATATCTACAATAGGGGTGTCCTAGGGTCTTATTTCTGACTATAAAGGGTTCACCACCAAGCTAGGGCTTGGAAAGACTAATGAAATGCAAGACCTAATGCTAAGACCTAGTGTAATGCAAAACTTCACTAAATGACCTAGAAATGCATGCAAATCAGAATGTAAAACTAAGAGATCAAAGATGTACCCTTGGAAATCCATAGAGGCTTGAATGAAGTCATGAAATGCTGAAAACACTAAATTTAATGTTGATTGGGACTCATACTCTAGGCTAGGTGATTTAGACCCAGATTAGGGTTTCTAGGCAGAAGCATCTGTCTTGAACTCCTAAAAACTTGAAAATTCACTATACTAGGACTCATATGCAAGAAGTGGTGTATCAGTCCAATTAGGCTTTTCTAGAAATTCAAAGTCTAATTCTGCTCTTCAATGTCTGCTTTGTCTTTTCCACCCGATTTTTGAGTCTGAAACTCTAATTTACAACTTGTATATGTCTTTCAATGATCTCATATGCAAGGTGAAAACTTTGACAACTTTGAACACTTGATGACTTTTCTCAAATCTTTCTCTTTATAATTTCTTCAACCAAGATCTACAAATCATACACTAAAGAGAGGGGAAAATGTTGTTTTGTCAATAGAAAGGGGTTTGCCTTGGTCAAACCCTGGTTTGATAATCAAATGTTGAAATGAAACAAAATAGGAAAGGAGAATGATGAATGAAAAAAATGTAATGTTGCAACTCACCAAACCCTAGCAATAAAGTGCTACAAACATGTATGAAATAACTCCAATGGATGTAGATCTTAACTCTTTCTTGAATGTTGTATATCTTGACTTGAATACTTGCTTGAAATATAAAGCCCTACATCATAATTGTTAGCTCAAAAACAAACATGATGCATGATGAATTTGACATGATGGTTGATACTTGAATAATGCTCCAAAACAATTGATGATCATCTCTTGAAGACTCTTGAATACTCTTTTAAACTCTTGAATGCTTCCTTGATCACACACTGGTATATTTTGACCCATTTTTTGATGAGCGTCTGTCAAAATTTTGATGACCATTTGTCACTATTATTGCATCACAATTTTGATGACATTTGAAACGTCAAAATTCTGACCCAGCATTCATCGAAAAATGGGTCAAAATGTACCAGTGACAATTTTTCTATAATGCATGAATACTTGAAAGATTGGGTGACTTAAAAACTTGTTAGGTAAAAAATGAGTGAAATCAATTTATATTTATACTTGTTTATGCCAAATTTCCCAAAATTACAATACTACAAGCACACATTAGATCTAGGAGAATAGAATCCTACCATGAATTTCAATTAAATTTGATTTTGGGCCACATGGGACTCATACACCAGAAGTGGCATATGAGTCCCATTAGGCTTAACTATGGGACACATTTTTCAAAAATACTTAGAATGATGCAAAATCCAAATCGAGGCCCCAAAACCTAGGTGGGACTCACATGCCCAAGGTTGTGTCTGAGTCCCATATCACTAAATCTAGGCCATACAAACTAGAAACATCTGAATTATGATTGGATGTTGGTGTATGTTAGGATTATTCTCCAAAAGATGCATTAATTAAGACTTGTAGATGTAAAATAAGGCCAATTAAAGCATAAAGAAGTTCAATTAATTAATAAAACCCTAGATTAGTGTGAAAGTATGGTACACCACTTTACAACACTCTAAATAAGGCACCAATAATCCCATTTAGTTCACAAGGTACTGAGACCTAATGTGAATGTGTTAGACACATTACAACACTAAATCAAGGCCATGATGTTAGGGAGTACTTTTTCCATCATTACAAAGAATAATAGTGATTTTGGTGTAATTAAAAACATTAGGCAAATAGTGCTACAAGATCAAGCAAATGATATCTAAGAGGATTAGGCACAATTAATCTAAAAGGTATGCTAGTGGGCTAGATGCCAACATAACAATATGAATATGTCCATATGCCATATCTCATAAGGAAGACTTTAGCATTATATCAATCGTGTAATCTGTTATGGAGAGGAAATTGTTTATCCCTTAAAGTTGTGTACTAGAAGCCTGTTTTTTTATGCTATTACAAGATAGAAAGGAAACAAAAGCCATGAGTATAAATTAAGCATCCCATTCATGTTGTGTGTGATGAAATAGATAGATGGATGAATTATGAAAAATAACAATGATGTTAGAGAAAACTACTAACATTAGGCAAATTATGCTATAGGGAAGAAGCAAAGGATATCTATTGGGATAAGACACAATAAAGTTAGAGCATTGAAGAGAAAGAAGGAAGGTGAAGCATTTTAAAGAAATAGGTTTCCAAATTTACCAAGAGTTTGAAGGTGCTACACCGTTTGATCCCAACATCATTTCATTATTGAAGGCAGCATTAGGGTTGATTATTATTTTGTGTGAAAAAATATAGAATCTATCATTCATTTTCATGCAAAATTTGTAGGTACCAATAGAGATTTTAGGATTTTGTTAGGAGGTTTTTAAATTTTGTGCACTGCTGGGGTTTTTCTATTTGAAATCCACAATCTAGTTTTCAGTTTGACACCTAGGGTTTCCTACCAATATCTAACCCTTCAAGTATGAAGGTTTTAGTATTGGATTGTTGTTAGCAACTTTCATGGTCATATTTGAACAAATATTTGACATTTTTAGTTCCCATTTTTTCAAACCTAGAATAATGAATGAATTGAAAATTTTACGATAGTCATTCTAAGAGTTTTTTTAGCCAAATCCCCTCCCCTCGATTGACATTGAAACCCAGAGATGTGAAGAGCTTTTCAAATCGAAATAAATAAATGAATACTGAAATAAAAAAGAAAAAGGTGTTTAGATTCTAATTCATGTACCTATTTTTGGTTGTGTAACCTTCCCCTCACTTTCACCAGTATTCATGCCCTGTTCGTGAATATGACCTCAAAATGACATCGTCTTCGTCAAAATGATAGATAACCCTCATCTCTAAAATTATTGGGAGAAAAAAAGCCTTCATTTGAAGGAGAAAAAATAAATCAGGACATAAAAAATTTATTTTAGAATTTTTTTTTATTTTTTTTTAATTGTATTAATTTAAGACAATTAAAAAATAAAAAACATAATTTAAACATAAAATATATATTTAAGACAAAATTAATATTTTGTCTTAAATTAATGTCTTAAACCTCTATATAGTAGTGGTCCACTCTCATCAAATGCTCTTATACTAATATGCAAGGAGGATGCTTGCAAAGGCGAAGTGATCAGCTCGGAAAACTATTCATTGCATTTGATGAAATAGTGTAAATGTCTCGCGAGGAGACCCATGCCTTCGATAAGCTACAATAATGACCTTCCACGAGAAATAGACTCATTCTTTCATGTAATCAGTGGCTTTACAAGGACCCTGCGAACTTCCGCGGTTGACATACATGCCTATTAAGAGAGCTGCAACAACCTTCGCGCGCTATTTTTTTCTTTCCCTCGTCCCTTCCTACAAATGAAATTAAGAATAAGAGGAGATGGTACGCTATTCCGCTATGATGACATGGTGAATGGACCCCCGTCTGCTCACTAACCGCCCATGAACTCAACTTTTACCTCGTCTCCTGTTTCGTTCTCCTCTTCTTTAATACAGTATTTTTCTTAATTTACTTTTTTCTGTCATGTAGGCCCAGCGTGAGGCCTCCTTCGAGGGGGATGTGACGAGGATTCATGGGATTAATAGGGAAAATAGCCAGTTCAAAGGCCCATACCAATAGATTCTGAAGATAAAATTTCAAGATTCCTTTTGGCTTTATCTGAATCTTGACATAACATGGGTATGTTCGGAAAAATATAAAAAATCTGACGTGGAAATTGTGCGCTCTAGTGTCTACGCTACCGAAAAATATTGACGCTGTGATTTTGATAATTTTGACTTTGTGTGCACATCTTATTAATGATTATTTGAGATTGTGACCCTTAAGATCTGATATCTGCCTCATCTGCTTATATGCATAAGTTACCTGCTCCGGTTTCTCAACTGCCTATAAATTCTACGGCCTTCTTTCTGACTTTTTCACTCGTTCGATCTTTTTATGGAGAATGGTTTTCATTTTTACTAATACAATTTGGCTTCCTCTCAATAGAGAGACTTCCTGTTTTTAGAAATTAATAAATGGGTTTCTATAGTCTCTCAATAGAACAAAAGTTTGATTCGGTCAATTACCCTCTGATTTGTCTCAACAATTGGACCATTTGGTGGAGCTTGATAAGGCTATGTAATGTTTTGGCCTGTAATTTTCTCTTGTGATTAATAAATTTTTACCCCTCTTTATGTTAAAAAAAATAGAACAAAAGTTTGATTGAAATCCATGACCTTGTTATGCTACAAAGTAGAAAAAGAAAAACAGCAACTAAAGAGTTTTTCTCATTATTATTTCTCGACAAAAAAATAAAAAATTATATAAATAGATTTCTCAAAATTGAAGGAATACAACTTCTTCGAGAAAATATTCATATAACCATTAACATCCTTTAATGGTTGAAGTTATACACTCTTCTGACCACCAAAAATGTTTGGTGAGATTAAGCGGGGAATGAAGTTGGGGTGGGACTCAATAGCGTTTAACTGATCAACTAGGAGGTTCATGTATATTAGCCAACTACCATCTCCAAAAGGACTAGTGGTTGGCATCACATAACCAGCAGCATAAGGTAAATAGTAGCTTGCTAGACTGGGTTTTCCCCATCCATGATCAACCTTATACAAGGGAAAACGCAGCCCGGAAGACACCATAATGGAAGGTTCATCTTTGTTTTCATATATCCTTGGAAATACTGATGATGGTTTTGATATCTCAATAAAATCTACTAAGCTTCGAAAACACTTCTCATTTGCTGCATTATATATTGCATCATGAATTAACTTTGCACTCCAAGAAAGTGGCTCCTTCTTGATCTCCTTAGCTCTAGCGCTAGCAAAAGGGGTTAATACAACATTTCCAAAGTAGTTAGCAGGCATTCCCATCTCTGTTAAACGAGAACGGCCATCTACAGCAATGCCTATATTACAGTTTATTGTGTCCTCTATCTTTTGGCCTTGAATTAACATTTTCCAAAAATAAGCAGAAAAGGCCTCTAATTTGGTATAATTGTTGCCATGCTGGTTTGCAATGAATTGGAGCATTTCTATATCCTTGGCGCAAAGGTAATAGATTCTGCTTGCTATGGCAGGCTGAGGAATTTGCATGTTCGACTTTGGTAAAGGTCGCACCTTCATATACATTCTGTCGATTGCAGAACAATAAATTGGGGGATCTCTAGGGACTAAAATGGAGCGCGTAAAGCTTGCCGGAGTTATGGAGTCAATTGGCTCATTTCTAGAAAGATTGGCCCAACATGTGAAAACAAGTTGGCAGAGAATGAATCTGCAATCCTGTGATCGAAAGTACAGCCAACAACTATCCCGCCACAGCTAAACTCTGTTACCTGTAATGGATAATTATGATAAAGTATGGAATGTTATTTTCAAGATTGATAAAAAAAAAATTAAACAATTAAATTGTTTACATGTTTCTTTTTTATATTTAAACAAGAAAAAAAAAAACATTTTCTAGAATTAATTTTTTTAATTTTTTTATTTTTTTTCATAATTTTTATAAATTACTTCATTAAAATTTAAATATAGAATAACTCATAAATATTGATATTGCTATGATGATTCAACCTATAGTTTTACGAGTCAAACTCATTGACCCATGTTTTATGAGTAGTGGTTCACAAGAACCCATCTTTCATGATAATGAATGGTCCACTTAGGTCAATGAAACATGGGTCAATGAGTTTGAGTCGTAAAACTACACAGCTGAATCTTGATAGCAATATCACAATTTGACACACTGTGGAAAATACATCTTATCAACTCATAAATAATTCATAAATTAGAATCTTACTTGAAAATTTCAAATCTTTCCAAACTTGATAGTTTTGTAATTTGTATGTAACAATATTGTTATAAAATACATTTTGATATTTATAAAAAATATAATTTCTCTGTTTCATGAATCCTGATCCTAGCTGCAGTCTTTGTGTGTGGTTTTGGGTTTTTGGGTTTTATACCATCAAAATGATATCAGAGCAATAGTCTCTATACCTCATTTGGATTTTATTTTCAACAATATCAAGGAAATTTGTAGCCAAAATTTATCAATGTATCTTGTTTTCTGAACAGTACTTTGTTAAAGCAAAAGTTATGGATTTTCCAACAATAAGTAAGATGATTGTAAATAAGAATTATTTTTCACCGCATGTCAAATTATGATATTGCTCTCAAGATTCAACCGTGTAGTTTTCGAGTCAAACTCATTGACCAATGTTTCAGTCAATGAGTTGACTGAAACATGGGTCAATGAGTTGGACTCAGAAACTACACGGTTGAATCTTAATAGCAATATCATAAAGATGATTGTAAACCAACTTAAATTCTACACATTGCTTATAGGAAGATCACAACTAACGAAACCTACCCAAAATAGTGAAATATTTAGTTGGAAGCTAAACTTTGGTTCATTTAAGGAGATCACATAAACAACATGGATACTATTTGTATTATTTTCATATTCTTTGACCAGTACCAGGTGGGGCCTCTAAAAAGCTTAAGAGATGGCTAGATATCAACTTATGGGCTATATCGCTTTTGGTACAATAATCCTTTATCCCAAGAAAAGAGGAATATTAATAATCATAAAGCAAGGAAACCTAGAACTAAAAACAACTTAAAGGGATCTTAGTATGAAAGAGGATATCAAGTATCAATTGTTTCCCATTCATCTCTCCTAACTAGCAAAGCTTTTAGTGCATTAAAGAACAAGTAAAATCGATATATAAAATCTAAACCTATTGTATAATTGTAATTACCTAAACAACAAAAACTGGAGTGCCATTTCCTTCAGAGTCCTCTACAAGTTTGACTCAAAAAAATGTTGGTCAATGAGTTTGACTCAAAAACTACATGTTTGAATCTTGATAGCAATATCATAATGACACTTTGTTACATGAAAACTCATTGATCTATGTTTCATGAAACATGGATCAATAACTTTGACTCGAAAATTACATGGTTGAATCCTGATAGCAATCTCATAAAGATTATGGTAACCAGACTTAAATTCTACACATTGTTTATAGGAAGATCACAACTAACAAAACTTCATTGACCCATGTTTCATAAAAAAATGGGTCAATAAGTTTGACTCGAGAACTATACAGTTGAATCCTTATATCAATATCATAAAGATGATTCTAACCAAACTTAAATTCTAAATCACAACTAACCAAACCTGCCCAAAATAGTGAAATATTTAGTTGGAAGCTAAACTTTGGTTCATTTAAGGAGTTCACATAAACAACATGGATTACTATTTGTATTATTTTCATATTCTTTGACCAATACCAGGTGTGGCCTCCAAAAAGCTTAAGAGATGGGTAGACATCATCTTGTGTGTTATATCGCTTTCGGTGCAATATTCCTTTATCCCCCAAAAAAATGAATATTAATAATCACAAAGCAAGGAAACCTAGAACTGAAAACACCTTTAAGGGATCTTAGTATGAGAGATGATATCAAGTATCAATTGTTTCCCAGTCATCTCTCCTGACTAGCAAAGCTTTTAGTGCATTAAAGAACGAGTAGAATCGATATATAAAATCTAAACCTATTGTATAATTGTAATTACCTGAACAGCAAAAACTGGAGTGCCATTTCCTTCAAAGTCATTTACAAGTTGAGGAACTAGCTTTCCCTCAATAGCTGCAATGGGATTGTAGAACTTCGCTTGAGTAAGAGAAGTGTCAGCATAAGCTTCTGAAAATTCAGCCCCTTTGTTATTGCAAAGCATCCGTATGTTCCCAACACCATTGCTGACCAATCTTCCAGCAAAAGGATAGCAAGACACAAACGCTCTAGACAGAGAACTTTTCAGATTCAATAGAACAGATGCAAAACTAGTTTGGGAGGGTTTGTCATAACAGAAAAAGACATGCACACAACCAGGAGGAATTGAAAGATCCAGATTGCTTAATGGAAGAACATGCTCTTGGATTATAGTAGCAGGCAATACAACTTCTCTTTTGAGAACCTCCACATTATAATCGTTTGAAATGCCCATCTCAAACTACTCTTTTAGCTTCTTCACGAGTAGTGATAAGCTGAAGGAGATCTCAGCGCAAAGACTTTACAAGTCACTGCAAGCATGCATGTTTCTTTCTTATAGGAAAAAACAATCACGTAGAGACTGATGAGTAGAGATAAAGACAACTCTAAGGTCACAACGAGATGCTTCGACTGTTTTGTCTTTTAATCTAGATGGTGAATTTAAAATGTGAAAGCATAACTGTTCCTACTTTGGCTTTTATCTAGATGGTGACTTTAGAGTGCGAAAGTAAAATTATTCAGGAGTTGTTGAGATATTAAATGTTGTAAATTAGTCAGAAAGAGCAGTTGAGATATTAAATGTTGTTTAGTTACCTGCCAAAGTTGAAGTATTTAATTTCTTTTGATTAGATGATAGACCATAACTTATGGTCATGGTCTTACATAGTAAAGTTGACTAAGACTTTATTTATTTAGTAGTTATTAATTTTATTTAAATCGTATTTAGTGATAATTATTTGTCTTGGAACAATAATAATAATTGATAGATAAAAATAAAATAAAGATGAAAAAAAACATTAATTAATATCAAAAAAATTGAAGCTTACAAATCTACCTATCCACATGATCATCACTATTGAGTGAACTTTCAATATTCAAGTAGAATGCATATCTCAACTTCAATCACACATATTTGTGTTCAAACGTGATAATTCACATTAGACGGATTATCTGCTTCTAGTGGTTTGCACGTCTTGTCATTTCATTACACTCTTGTGAATTGTAACATGTCTCATTAATGCAATGAGACGAGTGAAAAAATATTGCTTTACTTTTCTTCTCCCTCATAGTTTAAGATATAATATTTTATTCAATTATTGTTAGGCCATTAATTTTGTAATTGGATTCTGATTTTTTCATCAATGAATTTGTTTCCATTATTGGCAAGCATCTTAATAATCTTTTAAGTCATATTTAAACAAACACACAAATTTTTTTTGTATAGAACAAATTATTTCGTGTTAGGTGTAATTAACAAGAAGCCAAAACAATAACTATAAACTCTTAAAGCACATACAAGGAAACCTAAAAAAGTGTTGAAATCCAACATACCATTTAAGAACTCAGAGTGCGTGAAATTAACTATAACGACTACTGATACCCTTTCTTAACCTGTCCAATTATTTTAGTGAGCCTGACCTGCTTTCTCAACTGTTTATAAATTCTCTAGCCTCCCTTCAACCTTTCTCACCAGTTCGATCTTTTCATGGAGAGTGCTCTTTTTTATTAGTATTAAAGCGATCCATGTATCTGTCCTCTCACAAGAAGGAGCTTCCCTGCTTTTATTAAATAATAAACGGGTTTCTACAGTACCTTCAATGGAACAAATTGTGACTGGAATTAATAATCCCACTATACTGCAAAATAAAAATAGAGGAATTGAAGCATTTTTCATTGTACAAATAGATTTCAGAGCATTGAAGAAATGAAAGCTCTTAGTGGAAGCAACCACAAAACCATAAAAACACCGTGAACAGTTGAAGTTTAATAGTTACAATTTTTTCAGACCAGCAAAAAGTTTTGGTCAGTGCATAGAATGAAATTAGGGTGACATTCAATTGCGTTTAACTGATCGACAACGAGGTTCACGTATATTAACCAAACCATCTCCATTAGAACTAGGCATTACGTAACCTCAAGAGAAAGGTAAATAGTATCTTGCTAAAATGGGTTTTTCCCATGGTCAATTTCATACAAGGGAAAAGGGGCTGGGCTTAACCAGCATATTCTAAGCATTGACCATTTAGATGGCTGGTGTGGGTTCATTCCATCCGTTCCTTTCACTAATGTCGGTTTCCGTTTCCCTGAGCACTCACGTTAAACGTTGCGTTCATCAGTCAACCGCCCAGTTCCCTCCTACAATTCAAACCAAACTCAAAACCGTGCCCTCGCTGCAGAAGTTTGCTGGATGCTGGTAAAGAGTTTGATCATATAAAACTTATTGCAGCGAACGGAAGGCATGCTGAAATGCTTTGATAGACATGTATGCAAAAATGTCGAATCATAGACAAGGGACGTGAACTATTTGATCGAATGCCTCAAAGAAATGTGGTCTCGTGGAATGTCATGATTCCAGGATATACAGAAAATGGATTTTATGGTAAGGCGGGAACTTTGAAGCAAATGCAACTGGCAGTTGTAAAGATAGACTCCGCAACCTTTGCTAGTAGCCTCTCTGCCTTTGCGAAAATGGGAGCTTTGGAACAGGGCATGGAATCCGTCAAATGATAAAGGACGGGACTTTTGTCAGACGTTGTAGTTGCAAGTACCCTGGTAGACATGTATCCAAAATGTGGAAGTATAGACAAGGGACGTAACTGTTTGAACAAACGCCTCCAAACAAATTATGGTTTCATGGAATGTCATGATTGCAGAATATGCACAAAATGGATTCGTGAGAAGGCTTTAAAAATTGGCAGCATACTCCCCGCCCGTATAGACATCCATCAATATGAGAGCTTAAGAACAAGGTATAGACATCCATCAAAGCTTAATGAACTCTGGTAGACATGTATGGAAAAGATGAAAGCATACACAAAGAACGTAAATTGTTTGACAAAATGCCTCATAAAAATGTGCTCTCATTGAATGCAATGTTTGTGGGTTATGAACAAATAGGATTTAGAAAGATGCTCTCAAAATATTTGAATCAATGAAGCAGTTTGGAACATATCCCGATAGTATAAATTTTAGTGCATGTGGACTACATATACTCAATCACATGGATAACCCTTATTGGACTATACATACTCAATCACATGGATAACCCTTATTGTATTACACGTACATTTGATCTTTATGTGTGCATCCTTGACCTGCTTGCTCATGCTGGCTATCTAGAAGACACCCTAAACTTTATAAGTAAGATGCCAGTTAAACCTATTGTGGTTGTGTGGATCTGTTTTCTTCCTTCATATAGATCATATATGAATATAGGCTCAGGAGAATTTACAGTGATGCTACTTTTTTATTTGGGTCCTTAAAAAGATGTGACTTATGTTCTTTTCTCAAACATCTATGTAAAAATGGGTAGGTGGTGTGAGAAAATGGTAAGGAGATTGACAAAAGATAAGGAATTGAAAAGATCCTCGTATATAGTTGGATTGAATGTCGTGAAATGGTACATACTTCTTGTTTAGCAGATATATCATATCCACATACACAATAGATCGATACAAAGTTGGAGAAATTGGCTTAGGAGATGAAGGCAATAGGGTATTTTCTAGATGCAAGACATTTACTTAGTGGTGTGAAAAAGGAGGAAAAACATTATTTGTTTGCCACCAAAATGAAAAGCTAGCAATTGCTTTTGATTTTCTAGACAAGCCCTTTAGAACAACTATTTGTGTTGATAAGAACCTTTTTGTATGTGTTGATTTCCACACTACAATGAAATTTATCTTCAATTTTGTTGTAATTCATACTTCTAATGGTTAGTTCAGTTGATTTCATGAAGAGGAAATGATCTCACTTCACACAGATTTTTCCATGGATTACTCCAAGGCTTTTTTAATTCATGAGGATTAATTTCTTGTATGAAGTAATTTTGAAAAGCCTTAATTATGATAAACTTTAATAAATGGGTTCCTAAGTTGGTTTACTTATCCTAGAATGCTTGAGAACATTCTCTAATAAACTTTCCATTTCATTATGTTTTGCAAGACCATCTCTAATTTTAGATAAAATTAGGGAACCCCTCCATTGATGTTTTTCCTTTTGAGCCTTTACCTTGAATGCCATTCTTAGTGTAAGGAGTCTAGCATGTTTCTAATTTTTTTAGTTTGATGTTGTTGTCTATAGAGTTCCCCATCAATACTTGATGAAAGATTTATATTTTTGTCCCTATAGTGCTATGCAATATCTTTGTGTTGCTCCATTCTAGGTGATGTTGGGGCCTATATTAGTAAGTGCAAATTTATCCAATTTTAGTGTTTTCTTTCTTAGTAGAGCCATGTTATGGCCACCATCCATAACCAATCTAAGAATTCCTTCAATGGATGGTCTTATTTAAAAATATTGTTGTTGTAGCGCTTTTCCTTTATTCTGACGATGTTTTCATTTACCAAAACACACATCTAGCACTCAATAACCTTTATCCTTGATCCATTTCATTTACCTTTTCGTCTATATTATTTAGTGGTATAAAATTTTCCTTCACCTTGATCCCAAAATTCTTCTTCCCTAAGTATTGGCTATCCCTTTCACTAATCCTCACTCCTCTTTGTGTATTTTCCTTTCAAACTCCTAAGATTATTTATACAACCTTCTCCAAAAGTAAGTCAACATGTGGTAAGCCTAAACCCCAATTTCTAGCTACTGAACTTAGGTTTATATAGATTCTACTAACCAATTAAAACACACCACACGATCTAATCTGTTAATGACCAAGCCAATGCCATATGTGGATTGTGGCATTTTCCTATGTGTCACCTAGTAACTTTCTTAGACTAATCAAAACAAGGAACATGTCTTATATGCTCCTAACCACCAAAATGAAGTGGGAAAGTACATTTTGATGTGACTAGATTTGATAGCCTCCCTATCCAAGTAATGGTTTCCATAAGAACCATTTTTCTAAAAATTAAAATAGTGGCTAATAAAAATTCCCCATATCCAAGAAACCTAAATGCCTCTCCAAGAAATCTCTATCCATATCCAATCAAACTATATATCCATTTTCACACTTTGTCAACATAAATATCTTAAAAAAGTTGTATGGAGATGTGCAAGCAAGATAACAAAAGCAAGAGAAGAGAGAAACTCTAGAGCCAAGGATGGAAGGAAGCTAGAAGACAAAATGGAGTAAAAAGATAGTTTTTAAAGAGAGGAGAGGAAGGAAAAGAAGCTTCTTGAACCATTACAAGGCATCCTGAGATGTTACCACAGACAAAAGAGGCTACTAAGTGGCAAACAGGCTCGGAAGTAGTCGTTTGAATGTTGAAATGTTGCAGGATTTCAGCGCGACGTGTAGACGTCCACATGTCATGCTAGTGTCCAAACACATCACGCTACACAATGACGAGAACTGGAAAAACACAAGGTTTGATGCAATTTTGATGCACGAGGATAGCTGCTAAAAAGGGTCTAGAGCATCTTGAGAGGGAAAAAGGTTGATGTAGGGGCTAAAATGAGCCTACACAAATGCTAGGGGAGTGGACACTAAAGCTGATGCAAGAATGTATGTGAAATTGCAAGGGGTGCAATTTGATGACATTACAAGAGGTAAGTTGGGGAACAAAAATAACCAAAGGAGGATGAAAACCTTGAGGGGATCTGCATAACATTGGTTTCTTTCGTCTTTCTATCATAGAGACAAGTGGATGAATAAAAGGTGACTCTATATTTTGTGAGACAAATAGGAGAAAAAGAGGTCACCCCAATGAAGATTTCTTGTCCTTAGGTACGATAAGGGTAGATGAAGGAACAAAATAAATTTGTGAAGGTTGGGAAATCGAAGGGTATACAACCACATGAGAAGAGGAAGATGGTGCAATAAATAACAAAGTCAGATTAATCACTTTAAATATTTGATAATATATTTAAATAATATTTCTATGCAAGGTTGTAAAGGTCCTAATTATGTAGACAAAAAATAAGGTCTAAGGAAAATTTTCAATGAAATGTGAATGGCTTGTATCCAGTGTGATGGATAGTATGCACAACTCTATCATGTGGGAAGTTAAGAAGTTTGTGGAAAACATAAGAACCCACTTTCATAGAAATAAGCCATGGGAATACTAAGTTTACAAAAATATGATTGGAGGTACAAATGATTGGAAAAGATGAATTCAAAGAATTAGGATTGACTTGGACAGAGAGTTTAATAGAACCTAACATGGGGAGTGATAGGTCATCATGCACCCATATTGAAAATTTTGATTCATCATAATTATCTTGATACAATTGGGTTAGATATAAGATTTTTGAAACATTTTGATGGAGGAACAATGAGGCACGGTGGGAAAAGAAAAGGATTTTGAAAATCCAAGCGATGGAAATGGAGGCGAGAAGATTTGAGAAGTCTCAGGTGGATGGGGCATTGGTATAGAGTAAGAAGCAAGGTGAGGATAATGGGAATTGATGTGGACTCCAAAAACAAAATCCTAGTGGAACTTGAGTGGAAAGGATATTCAGATTAATCACAGCTAAGGTTCCCCTGCCCGGTCCAAAAAAATGAAAAATCTAAAAAGAATCACGGTGGGGACCACTATAGCGGCGTGGAGAGTAATGACAAATACAAGACTTCTCTGTTTGTAGCAAAAGGAAAACAAATTAGAGAGAGAAGTCATCTTTTCCTCCAGTGCAAAATATCTCTTTCCCAGAAAAAGGTAAGTTTGCAATTTCTATGCCAGATCTGTTAATTGATCATAATATTGCTTTAATGGAAAGAACCCTGGTTGGGAAATTTATGGGCCCTAGACCAAATATTGAAGTGGTCAGGGAGTTTGTCAAAAAAAAATGGAGAACTAATGGAAAAGTCTCAGTAGCAACACTTCCAAAGGGTTTTTTTGTGTTTGAGTTCACTTGCAGAGAGGATATCTTGGCTATTAGAAGTGGGGGTCCTTGTGTTATAGGGAAATATTCCTTGGCTCTAAAGAAGTGGTCCTCTAATCTGGACCTTTCAGACTCTATTTTTTAGAATGTCCCAGTTTGGGTCAGATTTACGGGCCTTCCCCTGGAATACTGGAATGAGGATGTCTTTTATGGTATTGCGAGTTCCTTTGGAGAGCTCCTTTATATTGATTATGTGACAGTTGCTAGAAAGAGGTTGGTATTTGCAAGAATATGCGTAGGGGTCTCTAAGAATGTTGACCTTCCCTCATCGATCGAGATTCAGTCGAAACTAGGTTCCTGGTCGTAGGACATAGAGTTTGAAACCATCCCATTTGCTTGTTTCAAATGTAGAAAATTTGGGCACTAGGCTAAGAAATTCCCTTTAAATGCCACCAAAGAGAAAGAGAAACTAGCCTGCTCTTTGAAATCTATATGGTAAAAGAAATTAGGAGGAGATAGCCTTGAAAATAAAGAGTCTAATGTTCAAAGTACTTCTAATGAGGCTGAAGTGGTTATGGAAAATAATGGTGAGGTTCTGTTGGAACCCCAGAATAAGGATCTTGTGAATACCTTACCTATTAAGGAAAAAGAAACCAGTGAGGATCAAACGGTTGGGGAAGAAAAACTGAATCATGAAGCTTACCTCTTTTCCCATGAGCTGACCCCAGTTGAGAAAAATGACGGGACCCCGGGCTTGGAGGATATTCCTATTTAGGGGTTTTCCTTGGAGCTGAACATCCCTCTCCCACTCCCTTCCTCTGAAGGTCTTTTTCCTTCGGGTGTAGATCACTCTACGGATCCTAACTCCTTGGAATTTGTTAAGGATTCCCTTGAAAATCCAGACCATTCTAATGAACTCTCTAGCAACTATTCAACTTTTCATTTGAATGGTACCATGGAGACATTACCCTGGGAACAAAGGATCCTTATTGATAAGGAATGGGAATCTAGTAAAGAGACAGATAGTCAAGAAGAGACTGATAAAGAAGAGATCTTATCAAAGTAAAAGAAAATTAAAAACAAACAATGGAAGACTCTGAGTGGTATTTCTACTAGATCAAAAGCAAAGGAAGACTATGGAGCAACAAAGAACTCTCAAGGGAAAAAATATTTTAAATGGACAAGAGAGCATAACAGATTTCAGGATATTACGGATGGGTCTCAAAAAACCATCCCGGAGTGCCTCAACTCCCCTGGTAATTCATGAAGATCATGTCTTGGAATATCAGCGGACTTAATAGTCCCCACAAGAAGGATGTTCTATGTAATTTTGTTAGAGATCACAAGCTTGATATTCTTCTTATTCAGGAGATGAAAATGTCAAAGGAAAAGTAGAAAAGTTAAAACTGTTTCAGCATTGTAGTACTCATGGAAACAACTCGAATGGCACTTCAAGAGGTATTGCTACTTTCTAGAATTGTCACATAATCAAAGGGGATCCGGTTTTTGAAGGCACGAACCATATTGCTACTAGATTCACACATATTAGGGACAATTTCAGTTGGATCCAATTGAACATCTATGCCCCCAATGGAAAAGGTCTTAGAAAATCCTTTTGGATGGAGTTGGCTGCCTTTAGGAGGATTTTTTATAGAGAGTCTTGGGTTGTTATGGGTGACTTTAATACGCCCTTAATGAATGAAGAAAAATTTGGAGGTTTCCAGATCAATGCGAAGAGCAAAGAGGATCTTCAAAGTTTCATTAACAACCAGGGGCTGATTGATCTGGATTTAAATGGAGCTTCCTATACCTGGTCAAATCGCAAAAAGGGGATGGATCTTATACAGGTTAGATTAGATAGATCTTTAGTTTCTAATCATTGGTTTTTTTATTATTACTGTTCTCTTAAAGCTCTCTCTAGAATTGGATCTGATCACTTGCCTATTAGTTTTGTTGCGGATCCTATAAAAAAGAAGAAAAAAATCCCTTTCAAAGTTGAAAAAATGTGGCTTTCTCATCTTGCTTTTAAAGAGAAAATTAGGAAATGATGGAATATAAGTATCTCCATCACAACTATGTTTAGAATAGCTAAAAAATTAAGGGAAGTTAAATGTAACTTGAAAAAATGGAAAAAAGAGTCCTTTGGGAACATCTACAGGATCAAATCTAATCTTCAGATGGATTTGGGGGAGATTCAATATAAAATCTAGAAGGAGGGATATTTGAATGATACAAAGGAAAGATAGAATGAGCTACTCATTAAGATGCATGACATTATTGGAAAGGAGGAGGAGTTCTAGAGGCAAAGATCTAGAGCTTTATGGTTATCTGCAAGTGACAAAAATACTAGGTACTTTCATCTATCGGCCTCAAAACATAGAGATATCAATAGAATATCTCAGATTGAAGTGAACGGTACTAGGTATGAGGAGGAGGAGGATATTAGAAAGCATGTTGTTTTATTCTTTAAAAATCTTCTTTCTGAGAATGATGAAAATAACCAAAATGATTAGGATCAATTAATAGAGGCTATACCTAAATTGATCAATCAGGAAAATAACTCTATATTGTCTTCTATTCCTACCAATGAGGAAGTCAAGAAGGTTGTTTTCTCCTTTGATGGGAGTAAAGCTCCGGGTCCGGATGGGTTCCCTTTGTTTTTCTTCCAATGGTTTTGGGAGATTGTTGGAGACGATGTGGTGAATGTTGTTAAGGAATTTTTTGGATCCAAAAGTCTCCTAAAAGAATTGAATGCCACTTCTTGGTTCTAATCCCTAAGAAGCCTGGAGCGATGAACTTTGAGGCCTTTAGACCTATAACCCTCTACAACTTGATCTATAAAATCATCTCGAAGGTTTTGACTTCAAGATTCTTAATTCTCTTTCCTACTTTTATTTCACCTCAACAGAATGGATTCGACCCTAGTAGAAAAATCCTTGACTCTATTGTTATTGTGCATGAGAATATCCATTCCTTGGTTGAATCTAAGACTGAATGCTTTTTGTTAAAGCTTGATATCTCAAAAGCTTATGACAGAGTTGACTGGTTTTTCTTATTTAAAATTTTAAAGGCTTTCAGGTTTTGCAACAAGGTTCTTCAAATGGTGGAACAACTTGTGTCTACTGCTTCTATTTCTGTTATGGTGAATGGATCCCCAATGACTTGCTACAGTTTGAAGGTCTAAGAGCAGGGGTGATCCTATTTCTCCTATTTTATTCACTATTATGGCTTAAAGTCTTGGAAGAAATCTGAAAAGGTTGATTGACAATAGAACCCTTCTTGGTCTTAATCCTTCCTCAAGCAACCTAGTTTGTTCTCATCAACAATTTGTTGATGATACTATGCTCATGGGTAAATCCTCGGTCTCGGAAGGAAAATTTTGAAATATCTACTCGATAAATATGGGAGAGTGTCTGGAAAGCTGATTAATAATCAAAAAAGTTCTCTTTTCTTTTTCAACACCACGGCTCATAGACGCCTGAAATTATGGGGAATCCTGCCTTGGTTGTAAAGTTGGGATAACACTATCTTAGCACACCTTAAACCTTAAACCCTGAATCCTTTTGGTTTTACATTGAAGGTTTAAAGCAAAATTTTTGTTGGAGAGACTCTGTTAAGTCAGAAATTCCAAGCTCCTCCAAAAGCTTCTCTTGGGGAATTTTTGATCTATTCTCTAAGCCTCTCTTTAAAGATTCACCTTCTAGAAGTTTGTGGGATTATGCTTTATAGAAGGATTCAAAAAAATTCTTTAATTAGTGTTGAAGAAAATAAAGTATACCTTTATGGGATTGGGGTGGTGTGCAGACTGGAAGGGGCAGGAGGGGTAGGTCTTAGAAAGAATGCGAGCAGGTTAACAAGATTCTTCTAGAAAACAATCTGGAGAATTTTTCTTGAATTGAATGGGAACGATGTCTAGCTAGAAAATATTTTAGAGCAATAGTTATTTTTGCCAATATTAAAGAGTCCCATCTTTTCCCAGGAGGTTCGAAAATAGCCTCTTTAGGAATAATTTGATCAATAAGGAAAATATTGTTGATTCTGGAACTGGTTGGCAAGTTAGAAGTGGAAACCAAACTAGATTCTGGGAGGATAGATGGTTGTTTAAGGAGCCCCTTATAAAAATTGATTCCTTTAGTGGATGGGCTAAGAATTACAAAGTTCATTTTGGTTCTTATACATGAAAGACTATGGGGTAGAAATGGGTGGATCATGGCTTTTCGGTCTGGGGCTCTTGCTCCCTGTCATCTTCTTTGTTGGCTATTAGACTTTGCTCTGATCAGTTGGAAGATTGTCTTGTCTGAACTGATGAACCCTTGGGAAACTATTTTGTTTTGTCTTCCTTTGCTAGGATTACTTCTTCCCAAGGTTCTCCTCCCTTTTGGTCGAAGGCTTAGTTCAAACATTTGATCCCTAAAATCAACATTTTTTTCTGGATCCTTCTCCAAAATAAGGTGCTCACGGTTGATAACCTTTGCAAATGCAACTTTCAAATACCTAATAGATGTTTTCTTTGTAAGATGGAGGCAGAGTCAGTGTGCCATTTGTTCCTTCATTATCGTTTTGTTACCTCAATTTGGGAAAAAATAATCAGTTATTGGCAACTTTCTTGGGTTTTTCCCTCGTCTATTGAAGACTTCTTCCTTCAATGGAAAGCCCTGACTCACAATCTTGTTCTTCAGTTTTTGTGGGATATCTCTTTCCCTCATATTGCTTGGGGTCTTTGGAAAGAATGTAACAACAAAATTTACAGAGATAAAGAAGCTCCGGTGGAATTTTTTTTTGATAAAATAATTAGATTTCTGAAAGAAAATGTCAATGCTATCTCCCAGAAGGTTAGAAATTCTAAGAAAGTGGCTCATTTGTCCTATGATCTTATATTTTCCAAGGAATGGAATATAAGTCTTGATTTTCCTTGCGCTCCTAAAAAAACTAAGAAGGATAGAAAGGGTGTCCACTGGTCTTTTCCGCCTAATGGATGGGTCAAAGCTAACTTTGATGGAGCGGCTAAAGGTAATCTGGGGGCGACGGGTTGTGGCAAAGTCATAAGGGACTCCTTTGTCAACTTTCTAGGAGTGACGACCACTCCTCTAGGTTCCCAAACCAATCACCTGGCCGAGGCTGCTGGTGCTTTTCATATTATAAATTTGGCCCAAAGTCTTAATTTTAAAAACCTTTACCTTGAAGGTGATTCGAAAAATATTATTGATTGTCTTCTAGGCAAGTCCCCCCCTCATGGACAATAAATTCATGGATTGATGATGCCATCTCGACTCTAGCTAAGTTTGAAAACATAAATATTTCACATGCCTATAGAGAAGCCAATGATGTACCAGATTGTTTTGCAAATGAAGGGGTTAGGAGTAATGAACATAGCACTTTACTAAATTTTAGTGATCTAAATGTTAATGTTTGTGCTTTAATGAGTTATGATAAATCACATGGGAAAAAGGCGTGTCATCTCTTTAATGAGGACAAGATGGATTTATCACATCACAATCATTAGATTGTATGGGACCGAGTTTAGTTGCTTAGTTTGCAAGGTGGCCTAGCACGCTTTGTGGGTTCTTAGATTTGGTGGGACCAGTTCTAGCAAAACTTTCATCTCTGTCTGCCCCACTATGCTTGCCAAGATGGGTGGAGATAGGAAAACAATTGAGCTGGACAACTTTGAGATGCACACAAGAAATGCTAATGCTTGGAATAAAGTTAAAAGTGGGGGTTTACTTCCTTTCCTGGAGAAACTCAATGGTTCCAACCAGAAGGCTACAGATCTTTTTGAAACAAATTGGGATAATGGGGATCTTACCCTTTTTGGTAGGAAAGTTGAGCTCAACGAAAACATACATGGTTGAGTGTGGAAGCTAATACCTGCGATAAGGGAGAAAATGCTTTTGGGGCGAGAGGGTTTTCTGGATGATACCATCTCCTTAAAATTTCCAAAAAGAAGGAAAAATGAAGTGGTGAAAATAAACTAACTACTTAAAAGTAGCTTTTAAAACTCCTATGGAAAGTTATTTCCATGTATCATGAATTTTATAACACTGGATGGTAAGCTTCACGGGGGTCTGATTTATCACTTTTCCCTCTCCAATAATTTCATGCAAGGTTAGGGTTTCTTTCCCCTACTACTCTATTCTTTGAGAAAAAGTTTGGATGACCACAAGAAAAACCCTAGAAGATTCCCTATTTTGCATACTGGCTTGATTAGATTAATTGTTGAACATTGCCAAAAAATGCCCATTCCTGCTAATTTGGAAGCTTCCCCTGATTTTGAGGATGATGATACTGAACCCAGTTGCTCGGGGATTTTTCCCCATTTAAGTTCAGCTAGAATGGGCCTTAGCCCGCCCATTGTCCAAACTGGCAAGAATAACCCTAATCCCCTTACTAGCGAAATCGTGTTTGTGCAATAGGAAGCCCTTCCCCTTAAGAAACCGAGAGAATAATGATAAAGATTCCTCCGACTAAAACTGCTTGAAATCTCGTACTCGAAGAAGATTGATTCTCCTGTCGAGTGCGGTGCCTGCTAATTTTGAGCCCCTCTGTTGTCCCCATAAGCTGTGGAGTGAAATTAAAAGCTGGCTCACCTAATACTCCTGACCACACAGAATACTTGTTTCAATACTAATAAAGATCCCATTGTGGATGTTCTGGATTTAGCTAGAAATAATGTTGATAACCATTTCAAACTTTTAGAATGGACTTTTCATGAGATTAATGAGCTAAAGATAATAAATTGGGCCCTTCAAAGTAAATTGGAAGATTTGGAAGCTAAGGTTGTGACACTTGATAAGAAAGAGGTGGAACGAAGAGACTATGGTGTCAGCAAAGATACCCAATACTAAGCTGGCAAGGACAAAAATGTTGAAATTGAGCTAGAGAAAATGAAAAATACTATCAAAATTATTGCCAAGCAAAACAATCGTATGGCCAGAAAAAACGCCATCATTATCAAATCCATGACTGAGAAATTGGACAAAGCTCAACAGGGGTCTTTGGTGGTTGATCTGGATGAAATCAACGAAAAGAAACCAGGAGGAGGATGCTGGAATTTCTAAGAGAACCATGGCCAATTTGAAGAGGAAGGCTCCTCCCACTCCTTAAATGATTCAAATCTTTAAGAAGGGTGTTCAAGAAATGTAGAACCTGGAGGCAGAGACTCAGTCTGTCCTGAAGACTCTGGGTTGATTGCGGCTGGTCTTTTGTTCGCTTTTCTCCTGGTCTTTTGCGGGTGGCTACTGCTTGTTCTAGTTTTTTCCTTTTGTGTAGCCATTTTTTTCTACTGGACTTTTTTTTCCGTTCTTTTCTGTTGTAAACTTTGTGGTTCTAGGTCCTTGTAAAACTCATTTTACGCTTTATCAAAAAAATTGTGTTTGTTCTTTGTGTCTATGCAGGTTTAGGATTGGGGTTCACAATCACAAAAAGACCAAAGTGACCCTTGGGAAGACCTAAACTTTGAAGTAACCAACAAACAATTGACCCCTCAAGAGTTTGAAAGTGCCTATGAAGATCCTAGACTTTTGAGCATAGTTGACTAACTTGTTAGTGCCAACCCAAAAAAAAAATTCTATGCACTAGCCAAAAAGGGTGCTGAATTACCTCAAGGTTATGGCGTGTCAACCATCATAGAACAAGAAACTAAAAATCCATTTGGCATGCCTTCATAAAAAAAAATGATGAGCATACCCCTTGGGACAACCATGCACACGACTCCTACCACTATAACAAGCATTCCAACTCATGCCACTACACAAAGTCAAACTTTCACATTTGATAGTTCCTCAAACACCATGGGTAACTTTCACAAATCCGCTCTTTCAAAACACAAATCAGGGGTCCACATTACAAGGTCCTACACCTTTGATTCAAAATCTAAGCAAGGTCACACACCCTAGAACCAAAATGCAAACCAAAGTTCCATACCTACATCCCAAAACATAAACCAAGGGCCCTCATTCCAATTTCAAAGTACACCCTCATTGAATCAACCAAATAACCCTAGAAAGGTGTGCATTATCTCACACAAGACCTCAAGTCAAAAACACAATCAAGGGTCCACTACTAACCAAGGGTCTATTCCATCACTTCAAAATACAAATCAAGGGTCTATTCCATCATTTCAAAACCTTATTCAAGGACCTACAACTTCATTTCAAAATGTCAATCAAGGACCCACGCTTCACATCAAAATTTCAATCAAGGAAACATCCCTTCACATCAAGGGTCTATACCTGGATACCAAAACATAAATCAAAGTTCCACACCTCCATTTACAAACCAAGGATTCAAATTTCAAAATAAAAACACAAATCAAGGGTCTATACCCCTATAACTATGAGAGTTTTCCTAGGGTTAGTAGATCAAAGTATTAACATAAAAACCCAAAGTGATAATGAAGTGCAAAGGAAACAAAAAAAAAAAAAAAAGAGACAATCTCACCAAAATGTCTTCATTCTCCATGGCTGACCTCCATTATACCTTCTCAACTTGCTGCAAATGTGATGTTTACCTCAGATTTGATGTGAGAAATCTAATGACAATGACAAGCCCTAAGCAAATATTGAAGGATTTGAGTGACTACATGCAATATTAAGCTATAATGCAACTATTAAGCATCTAAACTATGTCTAAATTATGCAAAATGAAATGTAAATATGCCTATGACAATAGCCAAGATGAAAAGATTGCACGAAAAATGACAAGAGTGCCTAAAACAAGATTGCATGAGATCTAGATAGCATGAGGTGACAAAATGAGAACAAAATTGCCATTTTATAGAAAATACAATTTTGAGGGAATGGCCAAGATCAAAAGTTGACAAGTGCCCTAGAATCAATGGACAAGATTCAATTTAACAACCCACAATTAGGGTTAGGGTAACATTAGGTCAGATTTGAAATGAATGGACAAGATTTTTTTTTAGAAAATCAAATCAAGGGTTGAAAATGCATATGACAAGAGATAAGATTGGCACGGAAAAAGAGGTGGCTGGAAAATCAAAAAATAAATGGAAATTATTTGATTTTTGAGGAAAAAGAGTACCTTGAATTAAAAATTAATTTAATTCAAAAGGTGGGACCACATGATAGTAAATAATTATTTTAAATTATTTACTAAAAGAGGGAAATGTCAAATTAAATAATTAAAGATAATTATTTAATTATAAGAAGACTTAAGAATTAGTGATGAATTAAATAAATAAATAAATAAAAATTATTTATTTAATAATCAAGAGGACATAATGAATAAAGATAATTAAATAAATTAACAAATTTATTTAATTATGAGGCTTTAGAAATTAGTGGCATTATTGAATAATAATGTATTTGTTAATAATCATGAAAGAATAAAAGACATGAATTAATTAAATAATTATGAATTATTTAATTAATAGTCGAGAATGAACCAATGAATAATTAAAATGTCTTGGTATGCTAGGAAGAGAAAAAAAGGTGAAAGAAATAAAGCTTGCATGCCTAGGTCATTTTTATGTGTCTACATATTTCCCCTCTTTGTCATAATGCAGCTTATCGCATTGTGACAAAGAAAATAAATCACAGACATGCCCCAGGGAAGGTACAAAGTATCTCTGTCCCCTCAGGAAAATTCTCAAATTTTGGCCTGGGAACCGAAAAATGTGGAAAGTGTCCCAATAAGTCAATTTGATGACCAAAAGAAGAATGATGCAGATGATTTCAGATTTCGAGGATTATGAAGTAGCCAAAAAGGGCGGTCAAAGTTAGTCAAAAGAGCCTTTAGTAATAAAAGGTTTGACAAATGCAATTTTTACTTTATAAATAGGTTGAAAATGGGGTAAAAGTCAATTTAGTTTCACTTTTAACCATTGTAAATTTGAGAGCTCAGAGCGAGGAGAACTTTGGTGAAGATGGTGATTCTAGTGATTGAGCACCATGGGGAGATTGTGCGGACCTACAAGCAACCAGAGGGCTTAGAGCCAGCGATACGTACCCCTAACTTACTTTGTCATTTTATCATTTTTCATGCCATTTTTAGGGTTTTAGGTTAAATGACGAATGTGCTGCGACGCATATGCCTGCGCTTAAGCCACATTCACGCATGTGTTCAACGTATTTGATGCATCGCGATGCAAACGTGAAAGGTGATTATGTTAGGACAATAAAGTGTGACGAATTTGTGAAAAATCGCGATGCATTTGCCAAGTCGCACGGCAATCGAAGGATGTAATGCCACATTTGAAATATTGTGATGCATTCACGGACTCAAGCAACACATTTGAACTGAGTGATGCATACGAAAAATATCATGACACAATTGCTCTGTTGTGATGCAAATGCGAGCAGGAATGACACAATCACCATATCAAGATGCAATCGAAGTACGAAGTGACGCAAACGCCTTATTGCAATGCAAATGAAGTCAACGCGACGCATTTGACTTTGACCTTGACCAAAGCTAAGTTTGTTTGATTTCAAATTTTGAATGCTTTTGAATTAGATAAATGATAATGATGATTTTCAATAAGGTGTTGATGCATGTTTTGACATGTGTAGAGACAATTAATAGCCATTTATATGCGCGAGAGTAGGTCATCAACTTACAGATTTTGAGACCAGCTACGTGAGAGAGAGCGATGACGATTGATGCAACTGGGACTTTACTATGTCGCCTATATGCCCATTATCCAGGGAAATAGGGGGCTTATGACTGCACTTGTGAGAGGTGGCATTCAAAGAGCTACTCCTTCCATTTTCCAATGGGGGAGGCTACAATCACCCTTGAGGATGTGTATCGGATCATTCACTTGTCAATCTGAGAACGAATAGTATACGACCCACATGGGTATTAGACATTCACAACCTATTATCACGATCAGGGCACAGGGCTGGGGATTGAGGGCTATGAGATCCACTAGGAGTTCATTGTGGAGCATTATGGGTGATTTGATGCCCTATTGATGACATTGATCGGAGGTGTACTGATTCCTGATTGCCAAGGACACAGATTTCCTATTGGCCAGGGGGATGTGCTTGTCAGGATGGGATGGGACAGGATCATATATGCCTGGGGACCTTGCTTGTTGGGTATGTTATATCATCAGCTACATGAGATGGCCTATGGGATAGTGCAAAGCATTGGATGCGAGATGACACTCTTGATGATCTAGGCATGGGAGCACGTTGTTATTTTTCGTCCGCCTATCCAAAGACCACAGTTGGCAGATGGCATGCGATATGTCTATTATTATGTAGACACTTTGCAGCAGACCTAAGTTGGTGAGATAGGCTACTAGAGGTATAGGATTTACACCATGATATCTTTCATCTGGAGGCCATACAAGGATTTCGAGTAGTGGGAGGATGAGGGCGATCATCTCAGTTTTTGTAGGTAGTTCAGATACTTGATTGGCCATACTATGTAGAGTCAGTTGATTATAGAGATGTAATTTCCTTAGAGGGTGTTACAACAGTTTGGCGAGTAGTAGGGTGTTCCTATAGGTATAGACGAGTATTCTAGGTCATTCAGAGAGTTAACTTGGGGTCCACTGATATCCGTGCCATTTACAAAGCAACAAATTGATGGGCTAGTGGAAAAATAGTGGGGATGGAGTGGAGGGGTTGCAGATCCAGGGACCACAACATATTATGATTTATGGTGGCAGACTCACTGCCTAGTTCCTTTCAAAAATTCATATGGACTGATGCCTATTGATAGGAGATCATTCATACCACGTGTTCCGCGAGGTGGTCAAGGAGGCAGAGCCAGAGACATGGGGAGAGGTAGAGGCCAAGGGAGAGATGGAGGTAGGGTTGGAGGGAGAGATGGAGATGACGAAGATGATGGGGGAGATGGCAGGAGGCGAAGGAGAGGAGGAGACGGTGGGAGGCAGGCCAGGAGGGTGATACAGTGTGTAGACTGAGTGCCTTTGGTACCGATCCCTGAGGTAGCCGAGGAGGAGGAGAGAGGGGAGAAGCCAAGGCAGGAGGAGCATGTGGTAGAGGAGGAGGCCAGACAGGAGGTGCATGTGGCAAAGGAGGAGGTCAAATATGAGATGGAGATGGAGGTTGAGATGTCGAGGGATGAGGGAGTTAGAGGAGAGGAGGACATAGGGGAGGAGGATGATGTCGAGGATGATAATGATGCCATAGATGAGGCAAAGTGACTACTGAAGTGGAGGATGGTAGAGGGGGAGGAGGATGCACCTTCAGGATCACCACTGCCACATGATGCTCCTATAAATCAATGAGTGGTAGACCTATAGAGGAGATTGGATGAGAGCACAATGCAGGTGAGGGGCTTGCAAGCAGAGCTAGAGGTGGTTAGAGTAGATCGGGATCGGGAAATGATCTACTAGTAGGAGTTGGCTTAGTGGTGTACATATTTTGCATGGTTATGCACAGGACCATCAGGGGATATGGCATGATATTTTTCTAGGGTTAGCACCTGTTTGGGATGGTACAGGTTATTATATGAGCAGGTGATTCCACTTGAGAGGCAAAATCCCACCTTGACATGATCTTAGATGAGGAAAGGTAGTGGTAGTAGGTCAGAGAGTGGCAACAACAATAGGAGTCAGGGCAGTGTGAGGGGATCCACTTCCTTAGGACATTCATCAGGGCACAGGTCTAGCCACTCATAGGCATGCCTCAAGTCACATGTTAGGTCATAGTCACGGTTCCATTGGTTCGGGGCATAGGTCAACACACAACCAACCTCTAGTAATAGATCCATCAGTCAGTGTCTTCATAGCCTCATGTTACCACAAAGATGATGTCCTCAATACAAGTCACAATGACAGATCCTTCCACTTCCCAGGAACAAGTTACAGTGGCAGATCCTTCAGCTTTCCAGGCACAAATTACAGTACTTATGGTGGCATCCATTCCCCTAGTAGAGCATCGATTACCTAGATCTTCTCCTTGAGGGGATGAGGAGAGCTTGGCATAGCCATGTTTATTATTATCTTGCATTAGGAAATTTCAGACACTTATGTTATGACATTTATATCTTGGTCATTGAGCTTGCGAGCTCTTATTTTTGGGATATCTCGTGACTCTATCATGTGACATTGTTTTTGAGGTGATATATATATGATGCAGTTTTAATGTGGCCTATATGTGTTATGTGATGTGATGTGATTTATGCATTATGATGTATGTTTATGTGATGATTATTATGATGATGTAGTTATTACTATCATGTGATGCCTATATGAACTACGCATTTATGATTCCTATTATGATGATGTTATTTATATGCCATGTCATGTATGCATTTATGATGTGATGTTATGTTCATGTGATGTTTATTTATATGTCATGATGATGCTATGCCATGGATGATGATGATATGCATAATGTATTTATTTGAATGGATGCCATATTTATGATTATGTTAATGCATGACTATGTATGATGCAATATGTGATTCAATGTATATGGTTTTTGATGATATAGATGATGTACGTGTGGACCTAATGCAATACCAATATGATCATGTATGCACTTATGTTTTTGTATGTCACAGGATATCATCGTGAGATGGACGAGATGGGATGACAAGACATGAGAAGATGAATGCTAGTGCGAAGAACAAATCCTTCAACATATTACTATAGGGCTTTAATAATTATTTCTCTTAATCATCATCGGGAGGATTATTGTAATGGCCAATAAACACCATGATACGACATAGATCAAGGTGTGCAAGGTTGTACCATCACATAAGACAAGAATTCACAGACAAGGATGATCATGGCTCATACTAAGAGCACAATTGCCCCAGTCTTTTCGTCATAACCAACCATAAGCATAAGAAGACAAGAAAGAAACATCATGAAACATCATTGCTCCTATAAATCTTATTGTCAAGACATCCTCAAATAACTAGCAACATGACTAGAAAAAAGACAAGACAAGACAATCATCATGATATGTCGTTTCTTCTCTAAATCCTATTGTCAGGACATCGTTGAGAAACTAGTAACATGATGAAAAAGCCAAAGAAAAGTGCCAAGTGTTTGCCAAGTGTGTCTGAATGCCAGGTGTTTTGGTGTTAAGGGGTCAAGTTTGACGACGTTCAATGCCAAAAGGTGCCAAATTTGTTGAATGTCAAGGATGTCATGTTTGACAATGTCAAAGTGTCGAATATCAAAGGTGTCATGTTTGACGATGTCAAATGTCAAAGTTCAGGAATGACACATCCTAAATAATGTTGATGCCAAGAGGATCAATCCTCAAATGTCAAGAGGATCCCTTGAAATGCTAGATGACAGTGACAGTACCTAGGAAGGACACATCCTAAGGTAAAAATGACAGAGGTTGTTCTTCAAAAGGACTCATCTGAAGAATAACCAAGAGTTGATTGTTTGACTAATTTTGACTGAGTTTGATTTGTTTTGATAGAAATTGTCTGAAGTTTGACTGAAGTTTTGACAAAAGGTTGACTGTTGTTTGACTGAAGTTTCACTCTTTTTTACTACATGTCAATGTTGACATGTTGATGTGTTTGACGTGTTTAATGAAGAATTGCCAGATTTTGGTTGCAGTAGTTTGCTTGTTTTGAGATGACCTATTTGACTTGAGGACATTTTGACATGTGTGCCAGTGTAGTATCATGAGCCCTAATGGACTGATCTAGTGTGGCCTTAGGGGCTCATCAATTGATGGCCTTTTCCTACGTCATACACTCAGAGACCTTGTAGTTCGACACAACCAATGACTTTGTCTTGATGACCAAAGATTGAGCCATGATTTTACTTTGAAAAACCTAAAAGGACTGACCTAATGTCTCGGGGGCTCCAAGTTGAGCCTTTCCTATGTAGCAAATGCACAGAGACAATGTAGTTCGAACAAATGACTAAGACTAACTAACATGATTGACTTGACAAGAAATGACTCTATTATTTCTTTTTAGGACTTTTTATGATTTTTAGGATTTTTTCAAGAATTTTTCGATTGTCGAGACCATGTATGATACCCACTGCAGTCACATGATAAAAATTTTCCCCTAGTTAGGTCCAGGACTAGCCACCTAGAAGGATACATAAAGGACGTGTGTGGAGTGACAGATGAGTGATATGCAAGACTTGATGTCAATCATTATCGGCCATGGGAGAAAATGATGGGGTTTTTGTGATGGGCATCAAGGTGGTGTCAGAAAGGCAATTCTTTATTATGGACTAACGCAGATAGAGTGGCAATAGATGGAAGAGAAATGATCGACTACGCATGGCGCCTATTTGTCAAGTTTTCACCATGGTACTTATCCAAAGCACCTATTTACCAAGTTTTCACTTTTGGATGAATTATTTCTCTTTAATATTTTTGTCATTTTTTTTGTTTTTTTGGTGTCACCAAGATGTCTGTTTGCCAGGTTTTCATTAGGGCGACGATTTTTTTATATTTTTCATTTTTTTTGTATTTTTAAGGTATTTAGCTCGACTTTCTGATGCTATGCATAGAACTTGCAGAGGTGTAGACTATTGATAGGCTCTGTCAGTTGTTCACCATTTGGAGTAGCTAGCTGATATGCTCTAGAACCAAAAGAGGATATGATGACGTAAGGACCTAGCCAATTTGGTTCGAACTTGCAAGGTTTTTCTCTAGTATCCTAATTCTTAGGATTTTGCATGAAGACTAAATTACCAATGTCAAACTTCCTAACCATGACTTTCTTATTGTAATTTTGATAGAGCCGATTCTGATACGCCTGTAGATGGTTCAGGGAATTATGTCTTCTTTCCTCTAACATCTCCAGCTCGTGTATTCGTGACTATTTGTATTCTTCATCTATCAAACCCTTCATGGAGACTCTTAAGGATGGAATTTCAACCTCGATAGGCAATATGCCTTCAACTCCAAAGACCAAGGTAAATGGAGTGGCTCATGTAGGCGTGTAGATGTTGGTGTGGTAAGCCCACAAAGCAGGGTTAAGCTGGATGTGCCAGTGACAACCAACTTCATTGACAACCTTTTTGATAATTTTAAGGATGGTTTTATTGGACGCCTCAGCTTGACCATTTCCTTGTGGATAATATGGCATGGAGAAATGTGTTGAATATGGAATCGCTCACATAACTCATGAACGTCTTGATTTTTGAATGAATGTCCATTGTCTGTGATGATTGACTGCAGAATACCATATCAACAAATGATATAGTTAAGAATGAATTTGGAAATTTGTTTATCGATTCTGTATGTAATGGGAATGGCTTCAATCCACTTAGTAAAGTACTCAGTAGCAGTGATAATAAATTTGTGGCCATTGGAAGAGGTAGGGTGGATTTTTCCCATGAGGTTGAGTCCCCACTGTGCGAAGGTCCATGGAGATGTAATCAGCTGGAGTTCTTGTGCTAGAGCATGAATTAAATCACTATGTATCTAACATTGGCGACAAGTCCTGACAAACTCAAGTGCATCTTTTTCAATGGTCATCCAATAATACCCAAGTCTCATTATCTTCTTGGCTAGAGTAGCACCACTCAAATGAGACCCACATATACCCTCATGTACTTCACGTAAGGTTGTGCATGCTTCGTTAGTGTTGAGACATTGAAGAAGGGTGTTGTCGAAGCTACGGTGGTAAAGGGTGTCGTTGATGATGGTGTATCAGGTGACTTTTCAGATAAAGGAATTTTGCTGGTTGTTGGATAGGTTGAGGGGAAGGTTTTGGGACTTGAGATAGTTATAAATGTCTTGATACCAGGGAGAATTGAGACCAACAAGCTTGCATACCATCTCTGATTCTAGGATATCATATGTAGGGACCAACAACTGTTCTACCAAAAACTCAAATTGCTGCACATTGCTTGGGATGTCTAGGAGAGAGCCAATTGTAGCCATTATGTATGCTGCCTTATTTTTTGCTCTTAGAACTTGTTCAAACGTCAACATGTGAAAATATTTCTGGAAGCTGTCAATCATTTGTTTGTAAGGCATTAATTTCTCGTCCTTGGTTTCATAGTTGTCATTAACTTGGTTGATGACTAGCTGAGAATCTCTGTAAACATGAATTGTCCAGATTTTCTATTTTATGGCCATTCTGAGTCCTGTCACAAGTGCCTCACATTTCACAATATTATTTGTACATGGGAAAGCTATGCAAAATTATTTAGGGATGGAGTCTTCTTGTGGAGTGATAAAAAATATTCTTTCCCTCGAGCCATGACTAGTATGAGACCCATCAAAGTATAGCCTCAAAGGTGACTTAGGTTTTGTATGAAATATGGACTCATCAGGAAAGTTTGCCACTAGTGGATGGTCACTTTGTACAGGTGCATATTCTAGTTGGTCTACTATCACTTGTCCTTTTATGGCCTTTCATTCCACATATTGAATGTCATACTCGCTCAAGATCATGACCCATTTTTCCAGATGTCTTATCAGTGTTGCACAACTCAAGAGATACTTTAGGGGGTCGATCTTTGCTACCAACTGTGTCATGTGATTCAAAATATAGTGTCTTAGCTTTTGAGTAGCAAAGACAACTTCTAGAAATGCATGTTCAATAGACATATAGTTTAGCTCATATTCGACTAGTGTCTGACTAATGTAGTATATGGCCCGTTCCTTTTCTTCATGGTCGTTTTGTGCCAGTAATGCCCCCAGTGCTGAAGTTGTTGCAGAAACATATAAGATCAAAGGTTTCCCTTCGATATGTGGAATTAAAATAGGTGGTGACAAGAGATAATCTTTTATTAGTTGAAAGGCTTCTTGACATTTATCTGTCCACACAAAGGGGATACCCTTGTGCAAAAGATACTGAAATGGTTGACACTTGTTAGCCAATTGGGCTATGAAGCGTCAGATAGATTGTAACCTACCTTGTAATGTCTTGAGTTCTCTTATCCCTTTTGGAGGAGGCATGTCTAATATTTCTTTCACTTTAGCTAGATCGACCTCAATGCCTCTACAAGAAACTATATATCCCAGAATTTTTCCTGATGTTACGCCAAAGAGGCATTTCTTCAGATTCAAGTGAACCTTGTATTCTTCCAGTCTCTTGAACATTTTTTCTAACAATTTCAAACAATATTTTCTTGTCAAAGATTTAGCCAAAATTTCATCCATGTAATGGGTATGTGTAGGGTCATCATGGAAAAAACAGGCCCTTAAGTGGCAAAAAAATCAAAAAAATCAAAGTTAGGAAACTCGACGTAAAAAATTGAATAAGTTATCTATATTATTTCAAAAATATGTAAGAATAGAATCTATAGAAAATTGAATGTAGTTTCTAAACTACTAGGTTTGTTTGAAAAACAAAAATCTATTTGGTGAAAATTTGAAATTTCAATGCAGTAGTATTTAAATTTCAGGGAAAAAGAAGAAGTAGGTGTCTGTTTGACCACCGTAAGCAAAATAAAATGATAATATTTTTTATAAGATTTTAGATATAAGTAGAGGACTCATGCCCGATGTGATGCATATTTTTGTAAGTTTTTTCCAAGTAAATAATTAATTATGAATTTTTGTTACAACTTTTAAAAAATATATAAACTTGTATGTATGACCACCTTAACTTGGTCAAAACTTCATGAAATTCATTTTTTCTTTTTTTAATCCTGTAGTATGTGAAGCATAGAATGTGACACATGTTTTGGATTTAAAAAATGTGATAGTGTTTGAAATTTCTATATGTTTTTTAATCAACCTATCAATTAGGACTTTAGTCTTAATTTGAATAGAAAATTTATAATAATTACTTATTAAATTCAAAGTAAAGCATAATTTATATTGGTGGAAAGCTGAGAATCTCCTTGAAAAATTATTTTCATTTCATCAATTTTGGGTAAGAAAAAAAGTTGTCAACCACATACCCATCATATTGCCACTTTTTGGCCCATCATGATCCTACACATACCCTAATCTTCCATTGTCTTGTGCATCATATCATGAAATATCGTTGTCATAGCTCTTTGATACGTGGTGCCTACATTCTAAAGACCAAAAGGCATGAAATTACAATAGTATGTACCCCAAGAACAAGTGAATGTTGTTTTATGTTGATCTTCAGGGGCAATACGAATCTGATTATAGCTCAAGTAACCATCCATGAGGGATAGCATCTTGTATCCCATCGTGAGGTCAACTATGATATCTATGTTTGGAAATGGAAAGTCATCTTTCAAACATGCTTTGGTTAAGTCTTTAAAATCTATGTAGATGTGGATCTGACCATTTGATTTTGTGACTAGTACAAGATTGCGTATCCATTAAGCATAGTCAATAGACCGTATGAATCTCACATCTAGCAGTTTCTTGAGTTCAACTTTGACTAACAGGGCGATCTGAGTATGCATTTTGCATAGCTTTTGTTTTACCGGTTTAGCATCTACCAATAGTGGTAAATGGTACAAAACCAGTTCTGGATCCAACCCAGGCATATCGGCATATGACCATGCAAAATTAATCTTTTTCTTTGCAAAGAATTTGTGGAACTTAGGTTTCTCTTCTTCCATCAGGGACACCGCAAAGAGGACCATTTTGGGATCTTGTGTTGTTGATATGTTGAATTCTATGGTGTCCTCCATGAGCATTGTTGATTTCTCTTGAGTCATGGGAAGAAAGTCTAGTCCTCCATCTTTAGGTGCCTCAAAGAGGTTTTCACCTGTAGATACGTCCTTTATTTTTACTTTTTATCATCAGAAGGTACCTTCCTTTCAGTTTTCACCTACAAACATTTCATTTTTTGTTTTATTTTTACTTTTCATTTCGTGACTAGAGGACATAGCAGTCTCCACAAAGTAAGCTGCACAATCTAGGTCAATAGAAAATTTAGCCTTGTGATCACCACTGGGTATTCCCTCACGTAGTCCCATAAATTATGCAATGACCTCATCATTCTAAAATATGTCAATGACTAGCGGGCCTTATTGGTCCCAATCGATTAGTTGTGGGTAGACTAAGGAGATACCATCATCAGTATTGGTGAATTGTAGAGAGGACATGGAAAGCACGTAGAAAGATTCAGAGACGTTGAAAATGAAGTTGCCATCGTCCAATTCCCAATCAGATTCTATCCAATATTCTCCTTCACTTGAATCATACTCCTTGTCAAAGTAAGGGACAAACAAACTATCATTATGGTCAGTAGTGTCATGTGACAACTTAGATGAATCCAGATGATGGTCAGATTGTTGGGCAGATACGTTAGGTGTATGGCTAATAGGACTAGAAGATTCCTTAGGTTTTTCTTTATTCATTGGGTGAAAGAGTCTATCCCAGCTTTCTTGTTTCCTTGGGATCTTCGGATTGTCAACTATGTCAATTTTAAACGTTTTCCAAAATCTTTGTTTAGAGGTAAGTTCTCTAGGTTCAAGAAACAAGTCATCAAGGAAATAGTCACTTAGGGATCATTGGGAGCCAAATTCCCATTCATGGGAGTCAGTTTTGGTAAGGGATTCCTCAATAGTCTCAACACTTTCTAAAGCATTCACATTCTCACTCGAAAGTCCATTGGTACGTTGATCATCATTTTTGGGTAGACCATGCCCTAACCCAAGATACTTTGGTCATTTGGAAGGTTTTATGGGTTCTCTTTGCCCAGTTTTATTTCTGCCAAGGCCACTAGTCCATCGTAGCCTTTACCTTTCATCATGTCATATTTTTTTCCATATATCTTAACTGGTAATGGGGGTAAGTCTTCCATTTCTTTATAAAGCCATTATGTTACGTCGGCAATGTCTTCGTTGTTCATGTCTCCCCATTTTATGAAAATCATTTTTGGCGGCACCTTAATATTCCCTTAGGTTCCATTCTAAAGCATGGCTGACCATAGACCTTAGGAGGCTTGGGTATTTTTGTGATGCTATATGTCGTATTCAGTTTGAATTCTCCACAACCTAGGTCCTGGATATTGACAGTGGACTCAACCTTATGAAGTGAGGAAGATGATGGCGTGGAAGAAGATGTGGACAGAGTGGACATGGATGGTGATGCGAGTGTGTATGGGTCAATGAATTTGGAAGAAGAAGAGATAGTAGCCTCTCGGTTGATGGGAACTTGATATTCAGAGATACCCCTTAGATTGGTGAAATACTGAAAAGTATCAGGGTCTCCATATATGGTGATCTCTATTTTTTCAAAGGGAAACTTTAGGCATTGGTGGTAGGTGGATGGAACAACTTTTAGGGTGTGAATCCAAGGTCAACGAAGCAAAATTTTATAGGGTAATTCAAGATCCAGGACTTGGCATGTTGTGTCTACAATGACTAGTCCAACTCTGATAGGTAGAGTGATAACACCTCTAGAGGAACATTCTTCGTCATCATACGCCTTTATGACTATGCTATTTTTTGCATCTACGCCATCTACTAAAACTCATTGGACCTTATGCTTGTAGATGAAAACCTCAATGTGTAATGCATCATTATGGTTGGACTTTAGTGATGAATAATCTTGGTCTAAAAATGTTACATGATGGGATGTAGTGAGATAACCCACCATGGCCTCAAATTAGATGACATCAATGTTTTGCGAGACAAAAGACTCTTGCAAGGTTTTGTCAAGTATAGCCTTATGCACGTGAAAAATGCGAAGCAAATTGAGTATGGATATTTGCGTAGGGGTTTTTCCTAGTTGGTCAACGAGGTTAAACTGACTCTTAGGTTGGGACTGCTTTGTAGATGGGCCTGATTGTGGTTGTCTTGTGGATAGACTAGGTATTGTATTTTTTGGTTGCCAAGGAGGTGGACCAGCTATGGTTATTTTTCTGCTTCGAGTACTAGCATTACATTCAGGTGCTCTTTTGATAGTGATGGTATTGACATTTTCGTCATTGGTTCAAATGTTATTAATGATGGTTCCTCCTAAGTAATCAAATGCAGCACGAGTGTAATTGGCTTGATTGTTATTAGTCTTGGGACCTGATGTGGAGGCTTTATTAGAACCATGGTCTTGCAGTGGGTTCTTGGTAATAGTATGGTCTACATTGGATGCAAATTGTGGCCCACCCACTTCAATTACATGATTTTCAATGAGGTCTTGTACAATGTTTCTTAGTTGCCGACAAGAAGATGTTTTATGCCCTTTAGCCCGATGGTAATCACATAAAGCATTATCATCCCACCATGATGGTTTAAATTTCCCTGGATCATATGTCTTAGGGTCCTCAAGTGTGATGAGACCATTTTGAAGGAGCTTCTTAAGGATATCCTCAACTGGCTCTCCCAAAGCGGTGTATGTTCATCTTTTTGAAAATTGTCTTGTCTAGTAGGGTTTTCCTTGACTTTGACTATTTTGACCATTTTGGTTGTTTTGAATGACATTGGCTGGGGGTGTTAGTATTTTTGTTGGTTTTTTTTGTGGTTGAGCTCCTTTAAGAGAAAGTACTAGTCCCATCGTGTTTACAGCCTTGGCATCAACAACGTCATCATTCGTAACATGTTTATTTTTGACCCAATACTTATTTTTGTCTATGGACGGATTTGCATTTGTGTTTTTAGGACCATATTTTAATTCACCTTTAGCAATGAGTGCTTTCTCAACCTAGACACCTTTTTCAACTAGGTTTATGAAGGTCATCCAACAATGAAGTTGCAATCCTTATTTCAATGGGCCTAGGAGTGTTTGGACAAACATGTCAACCTTTTCTTTCTTAGGTATGTCAATGTGGCAGCGACTTGCTAGACTTCTCCATCTTTGGAAGAATAGGATAAATGTTTCACTAGCATCTTCTTGTGTAAGATTGCATAAGCTAGTGATGGAGGTGTCCATGTCAATGCTATATGCATAATTTTTCACAAAATTGTTCTTAAGTTCATCCCATATTTTTATCCCTTTTAGAGTGGAGAACCATTCAAGTGTAGGTCCCATAATACTCTTAGAGAAAAGTCTCATCAAGTAAGTTTGTTCATAGGAAATTTCCATACAGTTGGTTGTGAATTCTTGAATGTGTTCAACAGGATTTGTCTTACCCTTGTATTTGGTAAAATGTGGTGCCACATAACTAGGAGGGAATGGTGGCATGTACAAATTTGTGTCAAAAGGATATAAACATAGGTCATATGACATGAGTGACTTCTTGTTGGATGTTTGCGTGTTTTCTATGGTCTTTTACAAGTGAGCCACTTGAGCTATCAATGCATTGATTATGAGATTATTTGTTGCATCACACATGGGAGTGATAGGTATCCCATGGGTCCCCATTTTTTGTGAAAATATGTTGGTGTTTTGTTGTGGGATGTGTTTTTGTGAGATGTATGATGTGTTTTGGTTTGCATGTTGTTGGTATTGAAATTTTGGATTAGAGATTTGTTGATGAGTGTGAATATGTGATGAATATGTCAGAATGTGCCATCCAGCCATTTGAGTCAAAATTTGGGGAATATGTTGACCATGAATATTTTGGTGTCCAAATGATGCCATGTGTTGTGTATTCAAATTTCCTTGTCCAAATTGTTAGAATTGTCCATGGGGAATGTTCATGTTTTTCCCTTGGGAAGTATTGGTATTAAATTGTGATGACGTATTAGCATTTGGTTGTGGTCCTTGAATAAAGACATGTCGTTTACTTCCTCCAAAGGGATTCAAAGAGGTACCAATGAAATGATTTGATGATGAGGCACCCATGGCACTAGATGAAGCTCAAAATAAAGGATTTGAAGAGCTTTCCCCCATTGATGAGGACCCAAAGGTGGCACCAACTGATTGTGACAATATTGCTGACATTGTTGGCATTGATTGTAACACGGATTGTTGTAAGGAAAGCTTAGGTGCATAAAAAACTTTCCTAATGCCAAAACCTCAGGGAAGAATGCAGTTATGCCTTTAAATTTTGCAATTACAATTCAATAAGATACACTTGAAAAGAATTAACAGAAAATATAAATGAACACATACACAATTGGACACGAGAATTACATGGGAAAACCCTTACGGGAGAAAAACCCACCACACCAAGAAAAGCCTCTTTGTATTACAATAAATAAAATTACATACAGAGATCAGACTTAAATTTTTGACGTCAATTTTATAGTAGCAACATTCACTGATCAATCTTGTACAAAACATTAATCTCACAATGCTCTCAGACACATACAATGAACCCACTCAGATCAAATCCATGTTTTGTCAAGAAACACTTTCGTTATCTCACAATTATCTCTTCATCAACCATTGCAGAGTGTAATCCTTTCTACATATGGCCTATTCATTTTCCACAACAGAATAGTCACAACTGTTCAACTTCCAACGGTTCACATTTTGCTTCTCTCATTGGCTCAAAACACACCACGTAGGACAGACATTCGGTCAAAGAGTTTAACTAACTCTCATGTTGGTGAGACACTAGACCATGTCTCCCCAATGCCAAAATTCCTGAACACATAGCTATCAGCAAGACCAAAGGTATTGGAAACACCCTAAGAAGTTAGACCGATAATAAAAAAAGTTTCCCCGATATCACAAGAAAACCAACTGTCCATCGGCAAGAGATCATACCGAATGCAAAACCATTTGCCAGACTAGCTCTATCGGAAAGAATTATCACCAGTGTCCATTGCAGAACTATCGGCAAGACCATCGTTGTCACTAGGACTTCCAAGAAGCTCAACCATCGACTATATCCCACATTGATGTGGAATATTAGTAGTCATTAGATTATAAATAAAATCCAGAAGACTTTAGTTATCCATGAGTTAGTCCTTTTATTACCAACTTGTACACTACATTTGACCATCACACCGAATTGTTGGTCATTCCTTGTGGTCTCCACCATGACACGCATTCATTGCTTGTGCATTTTCGGAGAATCAAGCTGGGAATCTAAAATATTCTCAACAAGTCTCCTAGAATTCCAAGTGGTCCCCACATCTATCGGCTTGTCACTCAATCAGAGAAAACAAAAACTTACAACTTCCACAGTAGGTTAGGAAAATCTCGAACACCGCGACATTGAAGGAGATCAACCAGTTGGGAAATTAAGAAACTTTTGAATTGTACGACAAGGTTCCAAGGTTCATGATTTGGGCGATAGGCTGATAAAGAAGACCAACAAAGGGTAAATCCGCCAAGTCTTTAACAGAAATACAAGCTAGCAAGTTGAGGCACAATTTCCAACAATCTCCCACTTGATGAAGACTTACTGGCTTCCTTCAAACTTGAAGTTAATGAAGGTCATGGGTTCCAAGGCCCATCGAACTGGCACACCACCTATACTTTTCTGTGCTCACTAGTTTCATCAATGCATCTGCAACATTTTCCAAAGTATCCACTTTTTCTAAAGAGACCTTTCCATCTTCCACCATATCTCAAACAAAATGATACTGCACATCAATATGTTTCATCCTAGAATGAAAAGTAGGATTTTTTGCCAAAAAAATAGCACTCTGACTATCACAGTAAATTGTAATTTTCCCTGCATCAAACCCAATGTTAGAACACAAAATTTTTAACCAAATTGCTTTTTTACATGCATGTGTTGCTGCCATGTATTCTTCCTCTGTAGTGGACAAAGCGACTACAGCCTGTCGCTTACTCATCCAACTATCTATACCACCATTCATCATGAGAATATATCCACTAGTGGATCTTCTATTGTCAATGTCCCTTGCTCAATCATAATCCACATAGCCTCGAATGCTGAGAGTCCTCTATGATTCAACCAAATTGCCATGGTAACACAAAGAATATTTTGAAGTTCCCTTCAGATATCTAAACACTCTCTTCACAACATCCTAATGTGTCCTTCCAGGATTTTCAATAAAACGACTAAGTACTCCCACTGCTTGGGCAATGTATGGCCTTGTACAGACCATTGCATACATTAAACTACCAACTGCAGTAGCATAAGGCACTCTGGTCATGTCCTCTATCTTAGTAGGATATTTTGGACAGTCTTCAACAGATAGCTTTGTTCCCTGCAAAACTAGAACAACTAGTTGCTTGCACTCAGTCATACAAAATATCTCCAGAACAATATTAATATACTTACTTTGACTGATCCAAAGTTTTCTACTCTTCCTGTCCCTGGTTATTTGCATTCCCAAAATATACTTGGCTACACCAAGATCTTTCATTTTGAACTTTGCAGACAACTGATATTTTAGATCAGAAATCATTAACTTACTATTGCCTATGAACAACACATCATCAACATAGAGAGCAATAATAAGAACACGATCATTTTCAGCTTTGTAGTACACACAATGATCAGATTTCGATCTTACAAATCCCAATGACAAAACAAAAGTGTCAAACTTCTGGTACCACATTCTAGGAGATTGTTTTAATCCATACAGAGATTTTTTCAACTTACAAACTAGATTTTCTTTACCTTTTTCCACAAAGTGCTCAGGCTGGGACATATAAATCTCTTCTTCAAGGTCACCATGAAGAAATTTTGTCTTCACATCCATCTGTTCAACCTCTAAGTCATACGTTGTTGCAAGTGACAAAAGAAATCTAATAGACGTCAGCTTAGCTACAGGAGAAAAAATTTCTCCATAATCAATTCCCTCTACTTGGGAATACCCCTTCACAACCAACCTCGCCTTATACTTCTCCACATTTCCATCCAAACCTATTTTCTTTTTAAATACCCATTTGCAGCCAACAATTTGTCTGCCTTCAGGCAAGGGCACCAAACTCCAAGTGCCATTCTTTTCTAATGATGCCATTTCTTCATTCATGGCTTCAAACCAAGATTTTGAATCAAACATTCTAAATTCCTCTTTCACATTCCTAGGCTCATCAGTGCTAGAAATTAAAGCATAGGCACAAGTAGAATCTAACATAGAAAACCCATACCTATCAGGTTGCTTTCTTTCACGTATTGACCTCCTCATGGGTTGAGGCTGAGGTTGTTCTTCTTCTTCAAAACTCTCAGAACTACTTGAGCTCTCCTCAGTTTCAGGTACATTTTAAATTTTCAATTCCTCTTTATCTAGTGTCGGAGGAATTTCAACTACATTCTTTTTATCTTCTGATTTTGTCTCTGACTATAGATCTAAAGTAGAAGGCTTCAGCTCATGAAAAATAACACTTCTGTTGTATAGAACCTTCTCCGTATTAGGATTCCAAAGCTTGTATCCTTTTATGCTAGCACTTTAACCAATAAAAATAAATTTAACAACCTTGTTTTCCAATTTAGACCTTTTTTCATGGGTATGTGCAGGATCATGATGGGCCAAAAAGTGGCAATATGATGGGTATGTGGCTGACGGCTATTTTTTTACCCAAAATTGATGAAATGAAAAGGGTTTTTAAAGGAGATTCTCAGCTATCCACTGATATAAATTATGCTTTACTTTGAATTTAATAAGTAATTATTATTCATTTTCTATTCAAATTACCACTAAAGTTCCTGATTGATAGGCTGATTTAAAAACATCTATAGCTTTCAAACGGTATCACAGCTTTTTGAATCCAAAACATTCATCACATTCTATGCTTTGCATACTTTAGGATTAAAAAGAAAAAATGAATTTCATGAAGTTTTGACCAAATTAAGGTGGTCGACATACGAAGTTTTTATATTTTTAAAAGTTGTAATAAAAAAATCATAATTAATTATTTACTTGAAAAAAAATACAAAAAATATGCTTCACATCTGGGGCATGTGTCCTCTAATTATATCTAAAATATTATAAAAAAATATTATCATTTTATTTTGGTTAGGTGGTCGACAAAACACCTACTTATTTTTTCCCTAAATTTAAGTACCACTACATTGAAATTTCAAATTTTCACTCAAATAGATTTATTAAACAAACCTAGTAGTTTAGAAACTACATTCAATTTCTACGATTATATTCTTACATATTTTTAAATAATATAGATAACTTATTCAAATTTTTACGGCCAAGTTTCCTAACTCCGATTTTTCTAATTTTTTTGCCACTTAAGGGCCTTTTTTTTCCATGATGATCCTGCACATACCCTCATTTGGCACATATGCATATGCCTCATAGCCAAAGACACGAATGTGTCTCAGAGAGGGCTTCTTTCTAAACCATGCTTCCAAAGATGTTTTTTCTCAACAAGAGCGGAATTAGGAGAATGGTTTATTAAGTAACATGTTGTTGCAACTACCTCAGCCTAGAACTTCTCATCCAAGCTAGCACTTCTTAGCATACTTCGTGCTCTTTCCATTACTATCTTGTTGAACCTTTCAACAACTCCATTTTTCTATGGAGTGTAGGGTGTAGTTTTATGTCTTTTAATCCCATGATCTTTACAGTACCTTTTGAACTCATCAGAACAAAACTCACTGCCATTGTCAGTCCTTAAAATTTTTATTTTTCTTCCAATTTGATTTTCCACAAGATTTTTAAATTTCTTAAAATGACTGAACACTTCTTCTTTACTTTTCAAAAATAAACAAATGCCCTTCTTGAATAATCATCAATGAACAATACATAATATCTTGATTTAGAAAAAGAAGGAACATTTACTCAACCAAAAACATCATAATGGATGTAATCAAGTAAACCAGAAGATTTGTGAGGATTGGAGTAGAATGAAACACGGTGTTGTTTACCATATATACAATGTTCACAAAACTTGAATTCAAGGTTACAATCATCAAGCCCTTCAACCAAGTTTTTATTTTTCAAGGTTTTTAAACCTTTTTCTTCAATGTGGCCTAGCCTATGATGCCAGAGCATAGTCTTTTTTGTTGGAAGTTTAACTTCCATAGAGTTTGTACTATCAGGAACTTTTTCCTCCTTTTCTCCATGAGTAGCCTTCTGTGACTTTGCAGAGACACTATTGCATTGCACAAAAAATGCATCCAGCTTATACAAGGTACCAATACAAGCACCCCTAGCTAGCACCATTGAGCCTCTAGTCATTTTACAACCATTTCAAGAGAGTGTGACTTGCACTCCAACATCATTCAACTTACTAACAAATAGTAAATTTTGAGCGAGACCTGGTATATGCATTACATCATTGATTCCCTTCACTCTTCCGTCAGGAAATTGAATTTTGACTCTTCCACGACCAACTATTTCCAGAGATGGATCGCTTGCCAAATACACCCTTCCACCATCATATTTTTCATACTTAGTGAGCCAATCTGTATGAGATGTCATGTGGAAAGATGCTCTACAATCAATCAACCAAACATCATCTAATGTCTGAGTAGCCAAGGCTACAATGAAAGTGTCTGCATCACTCTGAGAAGAATCATTGTCAGAAGAATTCTTATTCTTCTTCTTTTTCTCCTCTTTGCAATCCTTTCAGACATGACCAGGCTGCCCACAATTCCAACACTTCACCTTGGACTTCTTTCCAGGAGACTTTGATGTCCCTTCTTATTTTGATTTGGACTTCTTTTCCTTCTTCTTGCCTTTTTCTTTCAATCTACCTCTAACATCAAGAGCCTCCTTCGCCATCTCAGAAGATTTTCTTCTCATCTCTTCTGATAACAAAGAAGCAACAACATCTTCCATCTTAAAAGTGGATGTCGTACTCCCAATAGACATCACCAAGTGATCCCAAGAATCTGACAAAGAACATAACAATAGCATACAATGATCTTCTTCATCAATCTTCACACCCATAGATGCTAACTAACCAATCAGCATGTTGAAAGCATTCAAATGATCAGCAACAGATGCTCCTTCCTACATTTTCAAAGAGTACAACTTCTTTCTCAAGAACAACTTATTCACCAAGGATTTTCCCTGATAAATAGCTCCCAGTCTTTTCCACAAAGAAGATGCAGTCTTTTCTTCATGAACATTTAGAAGAACAAAGTCTACTAAATAGAGCCTTATTAGCCCCTTTGATTTTCGATCTTCGGGGTCCCAATCCTCTTGCTTCATTCTTGTAGGTTTCGTTCTAGACACAACAAGCCAAATATCATGGTCAACTAACAGATCTTCCATTTTAAGTTTCCACAACTCAAAATTGCTGCCATTGAATTTCTCAATTTCAATCTTTCCTGATGTGCTTGACATCTTAATCTATAATTCAAATTACTAGACTTCTACAAGACTTCCACTGAACATAATTGACACAAAAAACCCAACATACCCACAAGGATAACACAACTAGACAGGCTATGATACCACTTGTAAGGAAAGCTTAGGTGCGGAACAAACTCTCCTAATGCCAAAACCTCAGGGAAGAATGCAGATATGACTTTAAATTTTGCAATTATAGTTCAATAAGATACACTTGAAAAGAATTAACAGAAAAGAGAAATGAACACATACACAATTGGACACCAAAATTATGTGGGAAAACCCTTATGGGAGAAAAACCCACCACACCAAGAAAAGCCTCTTTGTATTACAGTAAATAAAATTACATACAAAGATCAGAATTAACTTTCTGACGTAAATTTTATAGCAGCAACATTCACTGATCAATCTTGTACAGAACATTAATCTCACAATGCTCTCAGACGCATACAATGAACCCACTCAGATCAAATCTATGTTTAGTCGAGAAACACTTTCATCATCTCACAATTATCTCTTCATCAACCATTGCAGAGTTTAATCCATTCTACTTACGGCCTGTTCATTTTCCACAACAAAATAGTCACAACTATTCAACTTCCAACGGTTCACATTCCACTTCTCTCATTGGCTCAGAACACACCACATAGGATAGACGTTCGGTCAAAGAGTTTAACTGAATCGCATGTCAGTGAGACACTAGACTGTCTCCCTAATGCCAAAATTACCGAACACATAGCTATCGGCAAGACCAAAGGTATTGGCAACACCCTAAGAAGTCAGACCGATAATAAAACAAGTTTCCCCGATATCACAAGAAAACCAACTATCCATTGGCAAGAGATCATATCGAATGCAAAACCATCGGCCAGACCAACTCTATCGGCAAGACTTCTCACCGGTGTCCATTGCAAAACTATCGGCAAGACCATCACTATTGCTAGGAATTCCAAGAAGCTCAACCATTGACAATATCCCACATTCACACAGAATATTAGTAGTCATTAGTTTATAAATAAAAGCCCGAAGACTTTAGGTATCCACATGTTAGTCCTTTTATTACCAACTTACTTGTACACCGCATTTGACCATCGCATCGAACTGTTGGTCATTCCTTGTGATCTCCAGTGCCATGACACGCGTTCACTACTTGTACATTTCTGGAGAATCAAGCTGGGAATCTACAATATTCTCAACAAGTCTCCCAGAATTCCAAGTGGTACCCACATCTGTCGGCTTGTCGCTCAATCAGAGAAAACACAAACTTACAACTTCCACAGTAGGTTAGGAAAATCCCGAACACCGCGACATTGAAGGAGATCGACCAGTCAGGAAGTTAAGAAACCTTTGAACTGTACGACAAGGTTCCAAGATTTAGGATTTGGGCGATAGGCTGATAAAGAAGATCAAAAAAGGGTAAATCTACCAAGTCTTTAACAGAGATACAAGCCAGCAAGTTGAGGCACAATTTCCAACACTTGTGACATGGTTGGTGTCCCTCCTATGGATGTTGCATTGATTGAATTGGAATTGTTTTGATTGGTTGTGTCATGGGAGGTAGCATTAAAATTACTTGTGGAAATTTGTGAGGTAACACCACCAAAAGCATTGCTTGTATTGTTTTGAGGTTGACTAGTGTTGAGCATGTTGTTTGTATTGTTGGCATTATGGTCGGGTGATGTTGGTCTCAAAATTTTAATGTCAAAGCCACGTGGTAACTTAACCCCTTGGTCTAAGAGCATGTAAAGATATCTTTGAGGGTCATGTAAGATTAAGTCTTCCACAAAGGAGGCTATGTTAGGATTTTTCACTACAGCTGCTAAGTCTTCTACGTATACATGTCCATGTTGGTCTCTTTGCATGAAAGGTTCAAAAGGGTTCCATGATGAATCTATGTCATGTTCATTTTGCTGAAAGGATTTATGAAAGATGTGTCTTGGTTCATGTTTTGATTCATGTCATTGGAAAAGATGTAGGTATTTTTGCCTTTTCCAAAATTATCCATTTTCCTTGTTTTTCTTTGAAGCCTAGTCTCAACCATATAAGGTATTGCTCAAATTAGGAAGAGCATGAAAATGACAACTAAATGACACTATATTTTTTGATTTTTGATAAATGATGACAATGCAAGACTATGTTTTTTTTTTTTTTGATAAAGGATGACAATGAAAAATGATGTTTTCCTAAGGGAAATGACTAATGCAAGGTGATAAAATTGTCAAGATAGGATGCCAAATTCTAAGGTGACAATGAAGACTAATATGAAAATGTTGACTAAGGAAATGACCAATGCAAAGTCTAGATGCCAAATGATGACTATGATGAAATTTATGACAATATTTTTGGATTTTTAAGGATAAGATATGTAAGGTGAGGACTAAAATGAATTGAATGTCTAAAGTATGAAAATGAAAAGGTCTAAATGATTTGGATGAAGGTTGCTTAACCACCCTATGCTTGATCTATGTCTCAATTTTGGAATATCAAAGGACTTGTTTGAAGGACTAAATGACAAGGACAAAATGAAAAGTGAGGTTTCCTAACTAGACTTTTGAGTTGGAAAAATCTCACAAAAGGACAATGACTAAAGAAGATAATGATGACTAAGTCCAATGATAACCTACTTTTGAAAGTCAATATTTTGCTAAGTGAGGTAAGCTTTTCCTACTCCAAAGTATGCAAGTGAAATGAGGACCTAAGAGTTGGTTTATGACTGAAAATGAAAATGGTGAGGCCTAAGGATGAGACTAAAATTTGAAAAGATGACCCTATGGTAACATGCAAGCTAAAGTGTGCAAGAAATGAGAGATTTGAGCAATTTTTTGATCTGGTTTTGACAAAATGCTTTTGGAAAAAGATGTTTATGGATGGTTTGGACAAGATTGACTTCGGCTTCTGGTCTATGACAGAGTCTTGTTTTTGTTAGTGAATGCACCGTTTCAGGTCACAAATGTGTCGTAGTATAGCGGATGTGGCTTGATTTCAATGAATACAGTGTTACAGGAAGCAAGTGAAGCTCAATATTACAGATGCAACTTTTTGATAAGAAAATGCGGTGCGAACCACGAAAATGCAGTGTTTTGCAAGGTGAATGTGTTTTGATAGAGTGAATATGGTTTTCTACAAGGAAAATGTGTTTTGATAGATTGAATGCGATGTTCTGCAAGGCGAATGCGGTACAGCAGAGAGAATGCATCATGTTAGATGCAGTGCATAAAGCAAAAAGTTTGATTTGTTTGCAATTTTGGTCAAAATTCTAAGTTTTTTGAGGTTGACTGTTTGTTTCTATATTTGAAAGTGATGTCTTGTTTTGTTTGAATGTTTGAAAAAACTTGGAAAACACAATATTTTGTCTTTTGAAGAAAGCACAATGAAGACAAGCATTATCCTAGGTTAGGCTAGGACAATATTAGCTAGATTTTGCGTGGGTTTTCTAGCCACACTTATTCTTAGCGTGTGATTCTAGAAGCTTGGTTGCACGGGATACCCCTTACAGTGCACTACTTCTTAGGTGAACCAAGCTTCCAACCCCCATAAATCTCCCATGGCAAGTTGATCACCTCTACTAAGAACTATGAGAATGTGGATGCCTTCACAATGACTATTGTTGCACTAGCAAATAGAAGGATTTTGGCTATTACACAAAGGTGTTTAGTTCGAGACCCTCATTCGAGTGGCCATACCTAGGGAAAAATATTAAGCTCTGTTAAATGAGGGATTCCAACCTGAAGTGGTTACACTCAAGAGGGTTTTGAGGAATCCTAATTTTTCTATATGACACATTTGCACTCGTAATCCTAGGCTTTCCCTTAGGATTCACATTTATATATCGGTCGGGGGTAGCTTGGACAAAGAGCTCCATTGTCGGTTTGATTTTCCTTGGGGTGAGTACTTTTTCCCACCAAGGAAGGCCCAAATTCCAGAGTCAATAACCATTTCTCTTACACCCAGGATCACACAAGTGAGCAAGGAGAGAGGATACTTTGATTATCGAATCAAGGTAAACACAAAAAATGGATGGGTTTGGTTTTCTGATCACCTAGTTTGCACAAGGTGAGAGCATAATCACCTACCACCCCAAACACAATCAAGCAAAGGACAAGCAATTTTCTTTTTAGTGCACCAATTGAAGTGTTTTCTAATCTAGAAATCAAAAAACATAATGTTTCAAAGTAATAGCCTTGGACAATTGAGCCTACAGAACCACAAGTTAGTAGTTTCACAAAGAAGATGTCTTGGACCCACGAAAGACTCAAAAGCCACATGCTACAACTCATTAGTAACTAGAAAATTCCTAAAATATAGATTGTAGAAAGGAAAATCAGAATGCAAAAAGAAATCAAGTCAAATTTGGAAAAACCTGAGAGAAAAAGATTACCAAACGAATGCGTCGCAGTAGAGTGATTGTGTCATTTTGGGAAGCAAATGTTTCCCAGTTCTGTGTTCTAGAATCTGTCAAACAAATGTGGCAACCTGCAAGTTGAATGCATTGTAGCCAAACAAATGTGTCACTATGCAAAGCGTATGCGTCGCAGTAGAGAAAATGTGTCATTTTAGATAGCAAATGCGTCACGAAATATCAGATGCATTATTCTACAAAGAAAATGTGTTGTGGCCGTACCTGTACCTACAAAATAGAGAAATATCATACAAAAAAGCAAAATATGCACGGTTTTGGCATCGGGTTCACCAATGTAACTATGGGAATTTTCCTAGGGTTAGCAAATTAAAGCATTAACATAAAAACCCAAAGTGATAGTGAAGTGCAAAAGAAACAAATGAAAAAAATGAAACAATCTCACCAAAATGTCTTCATTCTCCATGGCTGACCTCAATTATATCCTCTCAACTTGCTGCAAATGTGATGTTTCCCTCATATTTGATGTGAGAAATCTAATGACAATGACAAGCCCTAAGCAAATATTCAAGGATTTGAGTGACTACATGCAATACTAAGCTATAATGCAACTAGTAAGCATCTAAACTATGTCTAAATTATGCAAAATAAAATGTAAATATTCCTATGACAAGAGCCAAAATGACAAGATTGCAAAAAAATGACAAGAGTTCCTAAAACAAGACTGCATGAGATCTAGATAGCATGAGGTGACAAAATGAGACCAAAATTGCCATTTTATAGAAAAGGCAATTTTGAGGGAATGGCCAAGATCAAAAGTTGACAAGTTCCCTAGAATCAATGGACAAGATATAATTTGACAACCCACAATTAGGGTTAGGGAAACATTAGGTCAAATTTGAAATGAATGGACAAGATTGATTTTTAGAAAATCAAATCAAGGGTTGACAATGTATGTGACAAGAGATAAGATTGGCACAGAAAGAGGTGGCTAGAAAATCAAATAATAAATGAAAATTATTTAATTTTTGAGGAAAAAGACTATTTTGAATTAAAAATTAATTTGATTCAAAAGGTGGGACCACATGACAGTAAATAATTATTTTAAATTATTTACTAAAAGAGGGAAATGTCAAATTAAATAATTAAAGATAATTATTTAATTAGAGAAGGTGACCAATAATTAAATAAATTTAAAGAATCTATTTAATTATAATCTGAAGACTTAAGAATTAGTGGCGTATTAAATAAATAAATAAATAAAATTTATTTCTTTACTAATTAGGAGGACATAATGAATAAAGATAATTAAATAAATTAACAAATTTATTTAATTATGGGAAGACTTTAGACAATTAGTGATGTATTGAATAAATAAATAAAATTTATTTATTTAATAATCATGAAGAATAAAAAGACATGAATTAATTAAATAATTATGAATTATTTAATTAATAGTCGAAGGTATTATTAAAATAATAAACTTTTATCAATAAAAAAAATTAATAGTCGAAGGTGGACTAAGGACATAATTAAAATGTCTTAATTATGCTAGGAAGAAAAATGTGAAAAATAAAGCTTGCAGGCCTAGGTCATTTTTATGTGTCTAGAACACCAACTCCAAAATGCCATACCAAATACAAACATGATCTTTGGAACCAACTTAAACACCAATTTCATTCCAAATCAAAATAACTCACATCCATAAAACAATCAAGGTGTCATATTAGAAAACATCAATCAAAATCCAAACCCAAAACATGACCTCAATGCCAACATTATTGCTTCACATCAAAAAAACACATCATCCCTTGCAGACTATTTGATCCAACACATGCAAACTCTTGAAGAACAAATGGCTAACATTCAATTAGGAACCAACAAGAAGACATATTCTATGGAGGAATTGTGCCCTTTTCCATTTGATTGAAACTTATACATGCCGCCCTATCCCCCGCATTTCACAATACCACCATTGCCCAAATATAAGGGAATAGGGGATCTGATGGAACACATTAGTGAATTCAATACAACATGCATGGAAGTTTCATATGACCCCACCTACTTGATGAGATTATTCCCATGAAGTCTTACAGGGGTAGCCTTAGATTGGTTCTCACATCTTCCACAAGGCATCAGAACATGGGGTGAGCTAGTCGACAAATTTATCAATCATTTTTCCTTTAACATTAAAAATGATGTCACCCTTACAACATTGAGCACAACCAAACAAGAATATGGGGAGTCACTTACCTCATTCTACCAAAGATAGTGAGGCTTGGTTATCAAATTCCCTTGTCATATTCCTAAAAAACAACTTGTCACCATGTTTGTAGAAAACCTTAATAGAGAGCTAATGAGTCAAATTCAAATCCAATGTTGCACAACCTTTGAAGATATTCTTGAAAAGGTTTTCCTTATTGAGAAAGACCTTATCACTAGAGGACTAGTCAAGATAAACAAAGACAATCAAAAACCCAACAATGACATAGGAAAATACTAGTCCCGAAACAAAAATGTCACAAACGACAGAGTTGCTGATGCCAAATTGGTAACCAAAGGGCTAATCATTCAACTTAAAGGTTCTTCTTCATCAAGTACATCCAATACACCAAGTACCCTAGCACAAGTACAAAACCAAACATTGCATGCTATCCAAAGCACCCAACAAAGAAGAGGTCCTCCCCGTACCAAGAGAACATACATCCCCTTGGGTGAACCCATCAAATAAATGCTTAAATGACTCTTGCAATCTAATGTCACTATACCGCCAGACACCAAGAATTATGAACCTTCCTTGATCAAACCAGATTGGTGGAAAGATGATGAATATTGTGAATATCAAAGCACAAAAGGACACAGGACATCTAGATGCTGGACACTCAAAAACATCATTCAAGACCTTATCTAGGATCAAACCATTTCAATCAACAATTCACAAGGAAAAAAAAATGCTGATCATACAATATTCAAGACCCCTTTGCAAGACCATGATAAAGGAAAAGCCTCTAGTTCAGGGAATACCAACAACACCAACTATGCAACTGTCAAGCATGATTACAGTACCATCATTTTGAATGTGACACCTCTTGATGATTGCATTGCTATCATCACCATAAACAACCAAAAATATGATTGTGTTGTCACTACCCACAGAAACAAGATAACTATTCCAGATCCATCCACAAATCCTCAACCAAAAGGCCAATATAAAATCATAGAGTAGCTAGGAAAAACTCCCACACAAATCTCTATCTTGGAACTCCTTCACACCTCACCACAACATAGAGCAATCCTCGCTAAAGCCCTGTGAGAAGCCTTTGTTCCCACAAACCTATATGTTAATGAATTTTAGGCCATGGTTGGATACCTTGCTATGCCGCACCACGTCACCTTCTCTGAACAAGACTTTTCGACACCAAAATCTGACCATAACAGTCCCCTACACCTAGAAGTATGCATTAATACCCACAAGATTAGATGAGTCCTAGTAGACAGTGGAGTAGGCCTAAATATTTGCTCACTAAAACTGGTGAAGGAATTGGGATACTCTAAGAATTGCATTGACCCAACCAAGAAAATCATGATCAAAGCTTATGATGATGTCGAGCAATCTTCTGAAGGCATAATTTCACTCCCAGTAAGAGTTGGCCCGGCCGTACAGGACACAATGTTTCACATCTTGGATCTATACTTACATTAAAATCTCCTCCTTGGCCACCCATGGATTCATGCCATGAGAGCTATTCCATCCACCTATCATCAATGCCTCAAATTCCCACACAATGACACTAAATTCACTATTCCAAGTGACCCTAATCCTTTCCAATATTGTACCAACCTCAAAGGAACTACTAAATGCCAAGTTCCCATCAATTGAGAGGCCTCATCTTCCACTTCATCCACCACTCCATCCCATTACATTGATCCATCTGCTCTTATCAAATCACCCAATTTATTCATCGCACCATCAAACCCTAAGGTCCAAGTATGTGATATAGGATGTGGAGAATATCATATGGATAATTTACCAGCAAAAGACAATGTTGATGTCAAGAGAGTTGCAAAAGGAATGCAAAAATATGGCCTTTCTTGGAGTGAAACCTTTTGGGATCCTGATGATATATTTTCCTTTTCCCTATCTGCTTCCACTCAATCTTTTCATGATAGCCCCATGATTGACCAAGAAATCTATGATAACCCATCCTTTCATCATGACTCTACTGAGGATACCCAGTCATCATCCTTCCATCCCACATAGCTTGGGCTAGGATATGCATTTTCTATTGTCGCCGCTACTAAGCTATCTTGCCAAGTCGTTAAGGATGTGCAAGCCTCCTTTGACACTAATAGTACCAAAAAGGATAGTCCCAAATACTCCATTGATGGAATTTCCACTCCTTGTCATACACCAAACATTCTCATCACTCTATACATCTCACCTATCTCACTCACATCCATCCGCATTATAGACATGGATCAACAAGTCATATCTCAAGAAAAGAATAAAGATAAAGCTCAAGAATTAAAGGTGAAAGTTCCTTTTACAAATGGAGATCCAATATCAAAAGAAAGAATACAAAAGAAGAATGATCAAGAAAAGCGCTTTAGACAAATTTAAAAGCTATTGGACATGTCAAAAATACAAGTAAAAGTCAAGAATGAAAGAAAGAAAAATTGTGCCTCTTCATCAAAATAACTGGGGACATCTATCAAACAAATGAAAGTAAGAAAGAATTGATCTCCAACTATGCCTCTCCATCAAAAATAATTTAGAGAATATATCAAAGAAAAATCCCAAAATAAGAGCTTGTTGATCCCATGTCTCCACCATCACTTTCACTCATTACATACATCCCATTTCATCCATCCATACTTATGTATTCATCACATCTTTCCACTTGCATTGGCAATGTTTTTCAATGTAACTTTGACGATGACCCTTTCACATACTCTAGTTCATCAGTTGCCCAAACTCCTAATTTGAAGCCTAATGGCCCACAAAGTGTGCACATTATGGATCATACCATAGCCTCTTTCATCCGCCACATCTATCACCTTTCATATTTTCCACTTGCACTCCTCATCCAAATCAGGTCCTTTCATCTATCATGATCATCCCAACAGAATCAAAGCATCATCACAACATCATGTGGATCAGAGGCTTATCAGTTTTCTACTCGTAAAGGAGAGCCATTGTTAAAACTATCAACAACATGCATATCTGCAAGTACTACATCTGATTCTCAGAGTATCCCCTTAAAAAGTCAAAAATACAAAAAATAAAAAAATAAAAAATAAAAAGAAAAAAAGTAGTCACCCTAATGAAAACCTGGCAAACAGGCATCTTGGTGACACCAAAAAAATAGTCAAGATAAATATTTTTTCCAAAAGTGAAAACCACTTTGGTGGCACTTTGGATAAGTACCATGGTGAAAACCTGGCAAATAGGTGTCATGCGTAGTTAGTTTCTACTCCTTTTTTCTACTGTCACTCCATCTAGTCTTCCAACCTTTTTCTCATCTAGACACACATGTCACTCCATCATAATAAAATTTGTCATCCTTCCATGGCCTAGGAACCACCAACATTTGGGTATCTTGATCATCTTTTGTGTTTTCCGCTACCCCTTTGCACCTAATAAATTGGTCTCGCACCTAACTGGGGGAAATTCCTTGACTTGTGTCTTCATCAGAAATGATATCAGCATCATAAAACATCAAAAGAATCCAAAAACTCATAAAACATCCAAAAATCCAAAAAACAATTTAGAAAACTTCAAAAAAATCCATAAAAATCATAAAATGTCTTGAAAAAATCTTTAAAAAATCATAAAAATTCAAAATCCAAAAATAGCATAAAACTTCAAAAATTCCAAAAATAGAGTCTGAGTCTAAGTTTGAGTTAGTTTATGTTAGTAGGGTTGAAATATGTTGCCTCTACACATTTTCTACGTAGGAAAGGTTCATCTTAAATGAGCCCCCGAGGCATTAGGTTAGTCCTTTTAGGTCGTCCAAATAAAATCATGACTCAGTATTTTCTCAAATTCGACAAAGTCAAGCTGTGTCAAACTATGAGGTCTCTGTGCATTGCTACGTAGGAAATTCCATCTATTGATGAGCCTTTGAGGCCCCCTAGGTCAAGTCCCTTAGGGTTTGTCGGGTCTGGTCAAGTCCTTGGTCTGAAAACAATCATTCGTCAAAACAAAACCATCTTGATCAAAAAACACACATAACCAACAAAATATTTCATCAATCAATCATCCTATCATCAATCAACCAAACTGGTCATTCAATCAGAATGGGGCATTATGTCATTTGTCTCATTTGATCTTATCTTTTGTCTTTTATCAGGATGTGTCCTTCCTAAGATTAGACTTTGTCAATTTGATCATTTACCTTAAGCAAGATGTGTCTTTCTTGTAGTCAGGTTCCTTTTCAACATTTATCAATTCATCAACTTTATCAGATGTGTCATTTTCCTTAAATAGGATGTGTCCTTCCTACAGTTGGGTATCGTCACATCACTTGGTCATATCAATCAATCTTTGTCAAACAATCAATCAATCTTATCAACCTTGTCAATCAATCTTTCCTTAGTCAAGATGTGTCCTTCCTGAGGTCAGGCACAATCATTATCAATCAAACCTTGTCACTTGTATCAAATCAACCAATCTTGTCAATCTTGTCAATCCATATTGCCTTAGTCGGGATGTGTCCTTCCTGAGGTCAGGCACAATAATTATCAATCAAACCTTGTGAACTATATCAAATCAAGTAATCTAGTCAATCTTTTCAATCAATCTTTCCCTAGTCAGGATGTGTCCTTCCTGAGGTCAGGAAAAATCATCCTCAATCAAATCAACTTGTCAACCTTTGTCAACTTATCAATCAATCTTTTTCAACCTATTGATCAGATCAATTTGTCAACCTTTGTTAATTATCAATCAATCTGGGTCAACCTATCAATGAAGTCAGTTATCTTGGTCAAACAAACGATCTCATCATTACCATTGGAAAGCACTATCATGGCAAACACTTTGTTGGGATGGAATTGTCTTATTATCTTGATTGATTCTAGGTCATATTACTAGTCTCCTCGAGGATGTCCTATCAATGCATTTAGAGGGATGATGATGGATCATGGCCTCTTTTCTTTGTTTGTTGTTTGTGGCTTATCTTGGCAAAAAGACTAGGACAATTGGGTCCTTAGTATGAGCTAGGGCATTCCTTGTCTGTTGAATTTGTCTTTTGATAGCTTGTCTCTCCTAAATGGTCATCTTGCACACCTTGGTCTATATCATACCATGGTGTTTGTGGTCCATTTGTGACATTTTTACACTCAATGATGATAATTATAAAAATGTAAGCATGAAAGTTGGTTCCCTTATCATCTCCTATCTATCTTTCCATCTACATCCTCCTTTCTCTTTCACGCTAACATCCATCCCTTTCATGCTAACATTTCTTCTATCCTTCATCCTCTAGTCTTATCATCCATTTTGAGAGCACATTTGCGTTGTTTGAACCCACATGTCCTCTCGAGGGGGCATACCTGTACCCTACTTTCACTGGGGCATATTTTAGAATTAAATTTCTTTGACACAACATGATGAACTGCATTATGTCAAAGAGGGGAAAAATGTAGGCACTAAAAAATGTCCTAAGTCTGCGAGCAACATTTTTCCTTGGTCATCATCCTCTAATAATTAAATAATTTTAATTATTTAATTAGGCTTGATCATATTCCTCTATTAATTAAATAATTTTTAATTATTTAATTAATTCACTTCCTAATCTCTTTTCTATCCTGATCGATTAAATTAATTAATTGTGTCACTAATTTCCCCCTCTTCTTCAATAGTTAAATAAATTATTATTTATTTAATTATTTTATCACCTTTCATCTATAGTTAAATAATTACCATTAATTATTTAACTATTCATGGTCTTTTAATTCTTCTATGGATAATTATTTAACTATTCCCTTGTCATCTTTCCTTATTAAATAATTAATCTAAGTTAATTATTTAATGGACACTTTATTTCCATTTTTCCTCTTATTTAACTAAATGGTGGAATAATCATTTTAATTAAATGCCCATTTTTCATTTTCCTCCAAATAAATAATTTGAATAAATTATTTACTTCACTTGTCATTTTCCTCCATTTTTTTGATAAATAATTTGAAATAAATTATTTATGCACCACTTGGTCAAAGATACTCTGTCATAATCGCTTGTCATAATATTCATTTTTGTCATAGCTTGTATGTCTTGCATGTCTATAATAGCCGTCAGGTGTCATAGCCATCAGCATCATAGCTTTTCCATGCATGGCATATTCTTGGTGCATCAATTCTAGACCATTAATCTTGGCATCTTTCTAGAAGTTTAATCTTGACCATCCATTTCATAACCTCCCTCTCATGCATCCTCCACCATTGATCTTGGAATCCTTCTAGAGGATTAATCTTAGTTGTCCATTTGAAAGGTTGTCTATAAAACTAGCCTTACCCCTTCGCTTTGTCCTTAACAACCATTATCTCCAACTTTCTTGCTTACTATTTGCAGGTATTTGTACAACTTTAGCAAAAAATCTAAGGGCAATATTGGCATACGAAGAAGAAGGAGAGACAAGAGAAGTGAAACAACCACAATGGGGAGTGTTTATTCATGAATGATTTCATTTTAATTCCTTATTGTTTGTTTTTCTCTTGTTTGATGTGGTTTTATAGCTTAGTAGTGTTGGTTGTCACTACTCTATGCTATTTGATTTTACCCCATCTCATAGATTCAATAGACCCTTATTTACAATAGGATTCTTATTACATCATTCTGATTTCTTGGCATCAGAAAGAGTACATTTCTCTGGGTCCTCATCTGAATTTACATCAAACTTTACAGAAGAGGAGAGTTGAGCATGCATGCTCTCCTTTTTCTCTTTATTCATCGGGTGTATTGGGTCCACACCCTAGAGGCCAATCCTAGATTGCGAAAAACATTTTGATCTTAGGTGTTCACTTATCCTCAATCTTCAAGCCTCTCTCTAGCTTGAGTCGTCTAAGAGTCTAAGCTAGAGTTTCATCATCGAGAATTTCTGGTTGAACCTCCTTCTTGGCATTTTCTTCCTTTACATCATTCTTACATGAGGTTCTAATAGTTTTCCCTTTCCTTCATCCTACCTTCAACCTTCCCATTCCTGCATTTAATCCTGGTTTGATCAATTCTCAAGACAACTAAATTTTGGTGAAGGGTCAACTATCCCTAGTCAAACTATGGTAGACTCAAAAGGCCTAGAGTTGAACCCTAAGCTCTGATACCAAATGTAATAACTCATCCTAAATTATTACTTAATTAACATTATTGCAAATGACACATGAATATATTCCAAGTTAAAAAGACATAATTAGTGGCTCAAGTCAATCATAGCTACACATGTCCATTTAAAATGAGTCAATGATTCATATATTCACTTCAAAATTAAAATTACAATATCAGGTTTGACTTGGCTCATAAGGCATCAAAGTCATTACATTATACACTTTACATCAAATACATGAATGTATTATATCAAGTTACATTTTAGACTATAATAGTCTTGTGAACAACTAAGGTTCTTCTTTGACACTCACCTCCACTGGTTATGAGAACAAGGTATCCATGTCCCTATAGAGCCTCACATGCAAGAAAATACTAGTGTTCTTGGTTACTATCCTTTGAAATAAACAAACAAGACTTAACTTAATATCAAAACTCTTACAAAAGATTATTCTAAGCTAACTTTAATAGTAGTGCACCCTAAATTGATAAACACTAGTGGTTTTGATTGTTATCCTTTGAAAGAAACAATGAAATCCTCGCTTAATGTTAATTTCATCATGCAAAACACTAATGACTTGATTTTTTTAGATTTTACACCCTCATGTAAAGGAGAGAACAAAATCTCACAATCTAAAGAGTCTTGTGTAAGTATGACATCTTGTACTAAGCAAGAGATATCTTTGTCGCAAAATAATGAAACATCCTCTACTTTTGATCAAGAGAGTATATTGACAAGACTCCTCCAAGATCATCTGATATCTCTCCCTCCAAGAACACAAAATAAATTTCACTACAAGAGTTCATTTTGTGCATATAATAGAGTTCATGGTAATTCTATTAATGAATGTAAGGCTTTAAGTAACAAAATTCAACATCTTAAGGATTGTGGTGCTCTTCCTTGTGTTGAAGCACCTAGTATTTTCATCCTATTCAGCTCATCCTTGTCCTACACTAAGTGGAAAAATGGGCTAGGTATCCTTTTCCTTCTATGTCACTTTTTGTTGTCTCTTTTGGATAGCTGACTGCCTTTCATGTACATATAAGAGAAAGCTTGGGATGTGGAAAACATGCCTTAAGTTGGTTCGCATGTGACATATTTATTCATGATGTAGTTTGATTTAGAAACATATGACTTGGCATAGGGATTTCCAAATAAGCTTTCATGTATTCTTCTACTTTAAAGAAATTACTCACAATAATGGTGTTAGCAACCGCTTTAAAGTGGGGGCATACATCAACACTCATGTTTCACTGTGCAATTTTCTTTTTCCTTGTGATGTGTCATTTTCTTGGTGGTGTCATTGGCTTTTATTTCCTCCAAGAGTGTGATATTTCTTTGACTTGTCCTCTCTTGGAGACATTAGGCATGATGTCCCCTAAGAAGAGACCTTACGTGAACTAAGCGAAATCCCTTTGAACATTCCTTACACTATTTTTCATTTACAATACCTATTATATGGCCACCTTGCATAACACACCTTGCTTGCTTGTGGAGCCATCTTGTTTGTTCATGAGTTTCAAGCATATGAAGTTTTTCTTGCCTCATGAAGCTTGAAGTTCATTGTTGTGTCCAACGCCTTATCAAAGTTATCATGAGGTATAACTTTGGCATGGTTTGACAGGAAGCTGATTCAAGTCATGACTTTCCCTTAGCCACTTGAGTGTGTGTGGTGAGCACATACCGGTCATGTGTGTATGTGTCTCACCCTCTTGGATTACTCACCTCTAAGCTGACAACCTAAAGTTTCATTTCCTTAGAGTGAGTGTGCATCTTTGGACAAAAAACTTAGATCTAATCCACATCGTGTTGGATAAATGGTCTAAGGCTTCATCCACCTCTTTTTGTTTTTTTCTTTTCTTTCGTTTAGTTATTGAAATTGTATGTTCGCGTATCTTGTTTTGCTACATATCATACACCTTATGTGTGTCCTTTTTGTGCTTATGTCAACTTGACGTAGGATCTTGGATCCTGGGGCTTGACCACCTCCTTGATCTCTATTATCCTAGACCATCTGTACTAGTACGATTGGACCCCTCTTGAATGTCTACTTTAGTGAGTTTGAAGCAAGTCCATCCTCTCACTAAAGTGGGGGCTAAATATAGTGTCAAAAAATGTCATTGTTCACATTTTCACACTTAATCTAGGAATAATTAATGACAAATTGGACTTGATATCACCTTGATCTAGTGTTGTGATGTGTTTTACACATCCACATTAGGTTTTTGGCCCTTGTAAATTTACATAAACCTATCTTTTCCTTAATTTAATGTTGTGAAATTTACTTATTCATGCCTTCACATTAAATTTAGGAGGCTTGTAAACCAAATGGACCTTATCTAGTGTTGTAATGTGTTGTACACATTCACATGGTATTTTGGACCCTTCTAAGCTAAATTGACTTGATTTTTTCTTAATTTGATGTTATAAAATGTATTTATTTACACTTTCACATTGAATTTTGGGTCCTCTTGCATTTATGACCTTAATATTATCATTAATAGGCCCCTAAGACCCTATATTGTGCATATTGAGGCATATTTTAACCAAAATCATGACATAGACCTCAAATAGACTTAATTTCTTAACTCCCTCACACTTTCTCTCTCCAAATAGGCCTTGTGGGACCCATACGCCATAGATGGCGTATGAATCCTATTTGGCCTATTTTTAAGGTTTTGAGTGAGAAAATTGGGTTTTAAGTTCAAATTTCATGAATGTCAGCCTATGGGATCCAATTAATGGAATATTAGATGAATTTCCTATATAAATGAGGTCTCAAATCATTATTTGAATAAGCCTACATGATATCAAGTCAAGCAATCAAGAGTTAAACATTCCAAGACTTGACAAGATCATCAAGAGAGCATGCAAGATCATTTCTAAGGCATTCAAGGAAAAAATTCTCCATCAATTGTAGTAGCAATTCAAGATCCATCATCATGTCAAGATTATCAAGAATCAAGCATGTTGGTGAGCTAGTGTTGTGATGTTGCATTTAAGATCCAAGATCAAGCATTGTTCTACACTTATTTCAAGATCTAGATTCACATCCATCATGGTCACTTCATGTTAGGTTGTTGATTTACAAGACATCATTCAAGGTATCATTATTCATGTTCCATGTCCTTATTTCATTATCTCATCATTTGGTTTAATTACATCAAAGGGGTTTGACCAAGGAAAACCCCCATTTACTAACAATCAACAAGTTTTTATTCTCTTTACATGTGTGATTGCAGATCTAGGTGTCTTGGAGCATGAAGGATTATTAAAGATTAGGTTACAAGCTTGGAGAAAGTTGTTAGAGTTGTCCTCTCACTTGAAAGGTTGCTATCTTCACAAAAAAGGTCATCCATAGGTCTAAAATCTAGGATTCAAATCCATAAATCAATTGGGAAGGAAAGAGCATACATTGAAGACCATACTCAAACCTTGAAGTTCTAGAAAACCCTAACTAGACTCATAAACTAGTCCTGGCATATGAGTCCCAGTTTAGGTCATTTTTTAGATTTTTGTATTTTTGGATACCCTTTTTCCATAAACCTGTTTCAGCCCAGAAACCTTGATCTGGGACTGATACACCTAGACTGGCATATGAGGCCCAATAGGCCTAAATTTTAGGTTATTGAGCATTCCAGGCCTCCATTAAAGCTCTCTTAGGTTTCCAAGTGCTCTTCTATACTTTTCCAATTTGTTATTCTGATTTATTTGCATTTATAGTTCATTTAGCGAAGTTTTATGCATCATTGAATTCAATCATTAGATCTTGAATTTCATACATTTTTGCAAGCCCTAGCTTGGTGGTGAACTCCTCATTAGTTTACAATCAGTCCCTAGAACAACCCTATTGAAAGGTCTCTTTCTCCTTTGCACATTTGAGGTTGAGATCTCTAGGGTTTGTTCTTGAATGAAAGTGTTGGAGTTTTGTTATTCTAGGTCCCAAACCCTTGAACCTCAACAAAATTCTTCACTTCAACTAGTAAATAAAAAATTTAGATTATTCACTGAGAATTATAATAACAAAAATATGAAAATAAAACAATATGTTTGATATATATTTCAGGGCCATTTAATGATATTGTGAGGATGCCAACAACTTATTGAATACTTAATAAGATAGATTGTACATAAGGGTGACCTATAATTTGTTATCTAAAGGCCACAAGACCATTCAAAATTGAAACTAAGTTTTCTCTAAAATATGCTCTTGGCTGAAATAAGATGAGAATCAATGAACGCGATTTAATTTGACACTAGTATAACTAAGTTAATAAATAAGAACAAAATTAAGAATGACGATTAGGCATAAGGTCTTGATGTATGACCCATTCCATACATTAATAGGATAAGTGAGTCAATTATTGAACTAAGGTGCAAGGTCTTTACTAGTTTTAAGAACTAAGAATAATCTAAAAAATGATAAAGAATATAAAAGATCTAATAAGGTATGCCCATTCACTTTTTCCTTGGGAATTAGGTTGATTTTGAGTAGATTATCCTTTACGAAAAAATAATTCTAGGAGAAATTTTAATTCTTATGTTAAATTCAGCTAATGGACTCATCCTAGATTGTCCCTATCATCATTCATTTGAAGAACCAGTTATTATCTCTAGATGTCCCATTCTCCATGCTAATTTATATTTGTAGGTGTAGAATTAAACAAGGTTACTTCTTGACACAAATTTGAACCTTTAAATTTTCAAAAATCAAATTTCAAATTGAGCCTCACTGCTATTTTCCCAATTGTTATTAAGACATGACCTAAGACATGTTTATGTGGTTTTGTGTACTATGCTATTTCCTTCAAGGAAATTCTTTATCCATTTGAACATGATTCTTATGCCTAGGCCCTAGAAGAGACAATTTTTTTATAGTAGCATCATAAAGCACCCTAATTGGATTATCGACTTGCATTATCATCCTAGGCATACCACATAGTTTCCCATTGTCTTTATCAATCTACCTAGAGGCTCCACCAAAGGAGAAAAAAATATTTCCTAGAAAGTTCTTAAATGGTTTCAAAAGTCTCACTTCAAAGATGAGTACAATAGCTGAGGTGCCTCCACAATACTCATCAATTTTTTGCCAATTCACTTCTAAAAGTTGAGGTTGACTTTTGTACATTAGATTAACTTTTGTGGGTGCAAATTTTAGTTTCAAAAGTGCAATTTGAACAAGAGTAAGATAAATTTAGTTCACATGTCCTAAAGCATTCATTTAATAAGGCTCTATTTCTCTACACATTGATGAATCAATTCTCGTTATCTATTATAATACAATCTTCCATCCAAATTTCACGCTAAATATCACATTTGATTTATTTAAATTTCATAACTTAATTTTATATTTATTCTGTCAAGTTTGAACTCTTAAATCTTAAGATTTTATTGTTATCTAGTTATTTATCCTAGGTAAACTTGTGGTACAAGCATTTATTTTCATCATAAGTATATTATGTGTGTAGACCCCTCAAAATCCACTAACATGCTTGTTTTGGAAGGAAATATTTTTTTCTATACCAAAAGACGACTATTTTGGAGGGCTATTCTTAAGCTAAACTCACTTCAATGTTCAAAGGTGAATTTTGGCTAGTAAAAGAAGACAACTATTTGCCACTTTTTGATATGGATGAGGTGTAAAATTACTATTGAGTATTTGATCATTTGACCATTTAAAATTAAATGATATTTATCTAATAGTGCCTAAAATATTATGGAATTATTCCAACCACATGAATGTGACCTTCAAATTTAAGAATTTGTGTGTAAACTTGTTTAATCAAAATTCAAATGTATTATTTAATCTAGAACTCTAAAAAAACAACCAATATGCTCTTTTTATTAGGTTCATTGAGCAACAATAATTGAATAATAAAAATTGTGATGTAATGGCATTTGTCATGGAAAGAAGGGAATTGCTTCTCCCTACCAAACCAACCAAGAGACGACTATTTTGGAGGGCTATTCTTAAGCTAAACTCACTTCAATGTTCAAAGGTGAATTTTGGCTAGTAAAAGAAGACAACTATTTGCCACTTTTTGATATGGATGAGGTGTAAAATTACTATTGAGTATTTGATCATTTGACCATTTAAAATTAAATGATATTTATCTAATAGTGCCTAAAATATTATGGAATTATTCCAACCACATGAATGTGACCTTCAAATTTAAGAATTTGTCTGTAAACTTGTTTAATCAAAATTCAAATGTATTATTTAATCTAGAACTCTAAAAAAACAACCAATATGCTCTTTTTATTAGGTTCATTGAGCAACAATAATTGAATAATAAAAATTGTGATGTAATGGCATTTGTCATGGAAAGAAGGGAATTGCTTCTCCCTACCAAACCAACCAAGAATAAAGAATTGACTTCCTCATAAACATAATGAAGGAGGGAGTTGAATGTTGGTCAGTATAGAAATTAATTGGACATCACCTTGATGCGATTGGGGTGCGAGGGCTATTGAGGCAGTTCATGTTTGATAGTGGAGCTCTATCAATAGAGAGGAAGAGATTCTTAGGACGAGCTGTACGAATTGTTAGTGCATTTGAGGAGGAGATTGTACGTCCTTGTTCACAGACTGGCACGGACGTGAACATCTTGCTCCTCCTTTCTGTAAAACGCTTAATTCTAGAGAGTGCTTCTTGCATGGTAGTTCCGGTCATGTTAGCAAAGCAGAACCTGAACCATCCTTCCTCGTTACAATGGCATGACGACCCAGGTGATACATTCAGTCCAACCTCGTTGATAATTATCTTCCAAAGTGAAAGCTCTGATTCTTTGTGGAGAAGATGGCGGAGGTCTACCCAACAGAAAAGCCCTGCGTTGCTACTGCCCAAACATTCAATGCCCACGTCGCGCAATCCCTGCACAAACATGCTATTCGCCTCTCGGAGCCTCTTCTGATTCTCCTTAATATATTCTTTCACAAATTCTCTGTCACTCAACATCGCACCCATCAAGTACTGCGTTTGTGATGAAACCATGCAGAAACTTGACATTCTGCGAGCCGTCATAACAACTTTGTTGACATAGTGCTTTAAAATAAACCAAAGAAAAACTGCTAATGATGTTGGTTTTGTAGGTTTTAAATTAATATAGGATTCACATTTGAGTTTCAGTGCTTTAAAATAAACCCTATGATCTTCACATTTTATTTTAGTGCTTTAAAATGAATCCTACAATCTTCACATTTCATTTTAGTACTTTAAAATGAACCCTAAAATCTTCACATTTACTAAATAGTTTTTAAAATGAACCCTATAATCTTGACATTTCTCTTGGTGCTTTAAAATTAAACCAAACATTTCAATCCTTTGTACATTTAAAATGATTTTTTTGGCATATTTGGTAGGTTAGTGTGTATGTATGCTCTTTCCTTGCACCTTAGTGTGATCTTGGAAATCATAAATACCACTAACTTGCACTATTTGTTATACACCTTGAGGTCTAGTGTTAACATATGCTCTCCTCTTACGACTCTTAAGAATGATCTTGAGGATCAAAAGAAACACTAGTTCTATTTATTTATAAGTAGGATACTTGCTTGGGGGCCTCATCAACCTAAGTTTTGATCTCAAGCAAATTTCTCAACGGGCTATATAAAGGGAGCAAAACAAAATTTGTACCCCAAAGAGTAGCTAGCATCCTTCAAGCCAAGCCTATTGACTCTCATTCCATTGAGAAATGTATAGGTGATGAGGAAAAAGTTGACCCCTCTCGACTCGGGCACATCAAATTAGCTCTCTATTTATCGTAGACCCCCACTATGAACCTTGTAAAATCTATAATTGTAAGAGCCATTTGTAAACCAAAAATTTAAATTGGTGTAATGTACAAGGATCAATGTGTGAAGTTACTTGCTATGCACCAAAACTTTGTTGAGGTGATGATAGTCCCTTGTTAGAAACTTTTCCTCTCAAGGTAAGAGGTGTCAAGGTGGTACATGACCTTGGCATACTCTAGTCATCTACTCATTGGAAGATATTTTATCAGTAGGCCCACTTTAAGTCAGTAATCTCGATCTACCACTACAATTTTGAAGTGTTCAATGGTGTGTCTTTTTTATGAATATACCTGTGATATCAATTAGTCTGATGTTGTGGAAGAAGACACATGAAAATATTCCAATCTCCAATTGAGTCATTTTACATGTTTTTGTTATTTTTTATCACATCAAAAATTTGAAACACCTAGGTCAATTTACACATAAAAGAACCCCTAAATAGAGTGATGCCTTTGTCGAGACAATGTGACACCTTTGTGCAAATTGAAACTTCTATTTTTTCAAAAAAATACTTTTGTTTGCATATCGGCACCTTTGCACATCTCAATGCATTTGTTCAGGGTACAAATAAATATTTGTATTGTGATACCTTTATTCCAATAGTTTGACACTTTTGTTGAGCATCAAAGCTTTTGTAGACATGACAATGCTATTGTAGAAAATAGTTTGATACCTTTGAAAACCAACATGGCACCTTTGACTGTCATTGAAATTAGAAATTTTTTAAAGCATTTCTAGAATATTTATTTTGATCAAAAAGCACTAAATCACTTGTCACTAATGCAAAATAGACTTTTAATCACTACTATCAGTTAGAATAACAACAAAAAAAAATTCACTATCATTTTGGGCTTGTTAAAATAGTTTATGGGTTATCATTGGATTAACTCAACTCCACTCACCAAACACAACAAACCATCAACCTCATCATGAAAACATTTCATTCCATACAACAACCTAACATTTTAATATAGACCATTTGGACTAAGATCATCTTATCACCTAGTTTGACTTCATGCTTGAAAACAATCTATTTTCAAGTATTTAGTTAAGTTATCATCATTATGAGAAAACCTACTATGGATTCATGAGTCTACTTCTAGAGTTTTTAATCTCACTATCATCTTCAAACATACCTAAATAAAAGATCTAGTCTAAAATTTGTCAAAATTGAAGGTTCCACATCTTTGATCCACCCAAACAATCATTCAACATTGGTCCTCAACTTATTAAAGTGTCATTGTTATCTCAATTTGAAAAAACCAAAAAATTTCAACAAATTCATTTGCATCCAACATCTCCTAGGGTTGATACAATTTTTATAACCATGTGATAAGGTCTCAACGGTTGATCCCACAAAGTTGGTTTACAATTTTAGGGAGGAACTAATTTTTGCTGAAATCACACATTTTTAGAAAATATAATGATTTAAGCCTTAAAAAGTTCCATTTAAAGAGTTCCAATTGAAGAGAGTTTGACCAAACTACCTTAAATCAAACCCGCTTGGATAGAACTCCGCTAGTTTTAAACCATACCTATAACAGAGTCTCCTTTACACCTATCAAAATGCTGATAAAAAACCACTTTTGATTTACCTTTTGGGGGATCAAATGAATTCATTTAAAATTTAATTTTTGCAAGTATGTAGTCCTTATTATAAGCTTCCTAGAAAGTATAATTTTACATAAATTTAATTTTATTATTACATTTATTTTTTATTTCTCGTGAATGTAGGTTTTTCACCGAAAATCAAGCTCTCTGTTCTGCACATGTGGAAAAATAGCAGATTATTAAAAAAAAAAAATTAAAAATATTAGTGCACTAGATATTGAATTCCTTTATCCAACAAAGAAAAAAAAAAGAATTTCGAAACATACAAAAAAAGTTATGCATTATACGGTCGTGCTATGTTTGAATTATAATTGGTTTGAATTCAAAACTTGATTAAAGAAAAAATATTCAATAAAAAACTATCTAACCAAGTGGAAGTACTAGATATTAGAGTTACAAATCTAAATTTTAAAGAATTGGAATTTTATCCTTCATGTAAAAAAATTTATACGTTATACGGTGAGCGTCACTTTTTAAAAATGTTGTTTTCTGAAAAAAATAGTTTTCGAGGGAGATGGAAAATGAAGTGCAATCTGATTCCAAAAATTTTGAAAAAAAATATATTTAGAATCTATAGACAAAAATTCATGAAACTCTAGTTTGCATCATCTTCAAATTCCTCACGGTTTAGCCACTATAGGTGCCCAAAAGTGAAGATTTAGTTAAAAAAAATTATTTCAATGTCCAGTTTGGCCAAAAATTGTAAACCACTATTGTGGGATCACCCCAACATAAAAAATGGAAACAAACTCTAGTGGTCCTAACATACCTACCACCACAAGTGTTATTGATCAACCCTATGTAATGCCTCAAAAAAATTCTAAAAAGTATGAACTTCTTTTGCCAACAAAATTGCAACCTCAAACATCTCAAGTTGAAACGGTCTATATAGAGGACATGACAAACAAACCTCTAAATTCACTCTTGACCAAATATTAGAGATGAAACAAGACCAATCTTTTGATAAAGAGATAGAGGTAGTGATAATTCAAGATCCCAACCAATACATGTTGATACTCGCACAACAAGGTGCTAAACTTCCCATAGATTTTGGTGTTAATCAACTTAAGGAACAACCAACAACATCAAATTTTGGAACAAAAACTTTTCCACAAGGGAGTGACCCCTTAGTGCATCACATCATTAAATAAATACCTATAAAAAATGTACTAGTTCAATCCATGATCACTTCTCAAGGAGCGGTTCAAATAAACTTCATGAATCAATATAATAATTTGCTTTATAACACTCAAAATCTAGGAACTTCAACCAACCTAGGTTTGTAGACTACAAACAATTCAATAATAAACATACCAAACAAAAACATTTCAAATATGAACATACCAAGCATGAATTTGTCAAACACAAATATGTTAAATCCAAACATGTTGAACTATGGGATGAATCCATTCAAAAAAGTATCATAACAAAACATGCACACAAATGTCCCTAAAATACAAAAACATGAACATCAACAATATCAATAACATCAACAACATAAACAATAAGAACAACAACATCAAAATCAAAAAAATCAGCATCATCACCATCAACAACACAATCAACATCAACATCAAAGAAAATAAAACATCATGCAACATCAACACCAATCTTACCAAAATATCACTCCACAAAATCAATACACCTCACAACATCCCCAACATCAACAATACACCACCTTACAATAAATTCAAGCACAATAAAAAAATCATGTGCAACAATAAATTTCTCAACAAAACCTTCAACAAAATCCTCAACATTCATCACACATGAATTATCAACAACCAAACCCTTCACAACAAAAAAATATCCTCCAAATTCAATATGGATATCACAATGAATCTCCCCAACATCAAGGAAATGATCAAATGATCCCTATACCTCAAAGCAATCCTCAATATCAAACTGGTCCTTTACCTCAAAGAAATCCTCAATATCAAACTAGTCCTTTACTTCAAAGCAATCCTCAATATCAAAATAGTCCTTTACCTCAAAGAAATCTTCAATATCAAATGGGCTCATATGGCATGAATGTTCCTACATATCAAAATCCAAATTTATACGACATATATAATCCATTACTATAAACATTCCACCTCTGGACTTATCCTCACAAATCCAAATGTTAACACAAAAAATTCATGATATCCAAATTGTAAAGACAACAAAATCATACACTATTCAAGACTTGTGTTCATACCCATTCGATAGAAGCATAATAATGATACCCCTTTCCCCACGCTTTGAAATTCCAAAATTCAATAAATACAAAGGATGTGGTAACCTTGAAGAGAACATATGTGAATTCTACATATCTTGCATGGAAGTTTCCTATAATGATTCATATCTAATGTGCCTATTTCCACACAATTTGGGTAGGCAAGCTATAGAATGGTTCTCACTTTTACAACTTGGCATTAAAACATTCCAAGAAATCATTGACCAATTTTTATCTCACTTCTCCTACAATACAAGATGTAGAAATCATCTTGGAGGAATTATACATACTTAAAAAAGCAAAGGAGAATCCTTTGCCTCTTTCCTACTAAGATTGAGACACAAGGAAAGAAAATGCAAATGGTCAATACCCAAGGAACACCAAGTAGAGATTATGGAAGGAAATCTAAACATAGATCTATCCTTCCAACTATGAATACAATGTGCATCAACTTTTGATGAACTCATATCCAAAGTTCTAAACATTGAAAGAGTGCTCATTTCCAATGTATTCATGCAAACTTATAACCAACTGTCTAGTTCTAGCAAAAAACCCCTTATATGGGCCAAAAATAAGAATGTAACTAATAACAGTTTGGTGGATGAAAAATTTGTTATCAAAGTACCCTCTAACTCACACACACAACAAAATACCCAAAATATTGTCCAAAACACTAATCATTCATGAGGATCACCACCAAGACCTAACAATGTTCCTTAGAGACAATTCAATCCCTTAGGGGAGCCCATTGAGAAAATCCTAAAGAAACTAATTCAGTCCAAGAATATTGGTTTTTTTAAGCTTCACAATTATCCTAAACCTGAAATAAAACCATCATGGTATAATTATAAGGACTTTTGACAATATCATAGAACAATAGGTCATAAGATACAAAATTGGGTTAATCTAAAATATCTCATCCAAGACCTTATTGATCAAGGGGAAGTAAATGTTGATCAACAGCCTGGGAAAAAATATCTAAGAATATATAAAGATCCAATGCCCAATCATAGGAAGGCTAAAGATTCTAGAAAGATACCAAGTTATAACAATGTGAAACATACATGTGATAATGTAATAAGACATATCAATACTACTCATTCTTCACAAGACGAGGAATTGGACATGTGTATCAAGATACTTTCCTAATACATGATTAAGATCAGTCAATAATGTCTAATAATATTCTATATCAAAATGATGGCATTAAATACATCTTAGATTGCAACATAACTCCCTCATTTGACTTCATAATTGGACATATTGAATAAGTTCCAATGAAAAAACAAGCCTCCATCACCTTATCTAAATCCATTATGACTATTCAAGAGTCTTCCATCCATACTCCATCATTAATCCAAGGTTCATGTCAAGAATATAATCCTAAGTATAACAAAAGTTTCTTCAACACAAGTCAAGATCAAGATCCCATATCCCCAAGGCATTATCATGATCTAAATAATATTTTCCAATTTGTTAATGAAAGTTGCTCTAGCATAAGTCAAGATGAAGAGTGCACTTCTCCAAAATACTACCATGATCTAATGAGTATTTTCTAATCCATCCAAGATTTCAAAAATCATGGTCATACTCATACACCAAACACTCCTACATCTACCCATGAGATGCTTACTTCTGATGGACACATAAATGATCTTCCTTCAAAAAAAGAGTCTCCTACTCTTGACATCCTTAGAAACACTCAAGAATTGATAGAATTCACAGAGATTCAAGGTAACATTCTAGACATGGATCATGAAAAATATTCCTACATTGACTATGAATCACAAACATTTGTTGAAGAATAATCAAGATTAGATGTTTCTACTACTACTTTTGAAGATTCCTAGTAGAGCATAGAAGAAGTAGCACTATGTTTCCAAGAAAAATTCTATTGAGTGATAGTTTGTTAGTGGATGTATTATCAAAGAAAAGGATTCAACCTATATGAAAAAAGTATCTTAAGACCCATATAGATAGTCAACAATCATGAGCAATAGGGTATTGATTATTTAGAGCTCAAAGAATCCAAACATGTTAGTGATACCTCCATAATACCAATGAAAAATTTATCTAATGAAAACATCAACATGGGAGCCATGAAGAGTCCTTATGATAAAACCTCTACCAGCACTTCAACCCTTCATATCATGAATATTAATTCTTTCTTATCTCCACTCACTAATTGAGAACAACAACAAGAGAAAAATCTATATCAAAATAAAAAGAAAGTCATCAAAGCAAAATAATCAGCAAATCAAAATGGATAAATAAAATTTGAATGAATGTCAAAGAAAAAGAAAGCAAGTAATCCTTAACAAACTCCATTAGTCAAAGAAACTAAGGGGAAAAAATAAAAAGGGAATTTCATCCATCGAATATGTCCACTGATGCAAAAGAAGGATTCAAGAGTAACATACAAAGTATATGAAGAAGTTGGTCCCAATTCCACTTGAAACTCCATATCCACCTTTCATTTCTCATCATCCCAAGTTTAGAAAATCAAAGATCCATCATCCAAACTATCAACCAACCCATATAAATCTCATATCTCTCATCACATTCCACCATCCACATTAAAATCAATGATATCCAAATCTCACATTGACTGTTTCTTGGCAAAAACTCTTTATCATATGGACTCTAGGGGCACTCTATTGTGATGTGTGCATCTAGGTGAGGTTAACTATGGTACTGATGAAAACAATAACATTCAGGGGTTATGTACAAGCACCCATATCTTGGTGAACCATCAATTTTTAGGTGCTATGGCTCTCTTACACTCTTAGGCTTTTTCACCTAAAAGGAGAGAGATAGGCCAAAAACCTGGGTGGTTCACTCAAAATAATGCAAGCATAATGGAAATATGAATGAAATGTGCCTAGATGAGATAAACTAAATGTGAATAAATGATAAAAGCTATTGATCATTAAGTGAAAACTATTGAAATGAACTTGTTGGAAAACACATTATGATATGCAAAAACACCTAGAAATGAATGCAAACTGTAACAAAATTTGATGAAAATGGAAGTGTCCACTTAAGAACTTGATGGGGAATAGAAATGACAATGCTGTTGATACTATTTTTTTTTCCTACTGAGACTCATTCGCCATTTTGGGTGAATTAGTCCTACTTCTAAGAAACTGTCCCAAAACCCGTTTAAGACAAATGGGTATCCAAAACGACAAAGAACACTTTTTAGGCCTGGAAATGGGACTCGTTAACCACTAATTGCAAATGAGTCCACTTCTAGATTTTTGAAAATATAAAAGTGGAAACAAAATCCCTCGGTCTTCTCTTTGGTTCCTAATAGGTGTCCACCTCTGAAAGTTTGATTTCTAAAACTGAAAGTGACTTTTTGTTGATATTTTGACTTGTTCAACAAGGGGATGTCTTCAAAAAACTTGCAACTTGATCTTGAATGATTTCCAAGCCTTCAAGATGCCTAAATCTACAAACACACAGGAAGAGAAGGAGAAATGTTGGATGTTAGGCCATGGGGGTTTGCCTTGGTCAAACTCCTTTTAGGTAATTAAACCAAATGAAGAACTAATATGAAGAATGAATATGAAATGAAGGGATTAATACCTTTCCATGATAACTGATCTTGATTTTCTGCAACAATGGAATATTCTACCCTTGAATTTCTTTGGAAGCTATCTTGATAACTTGGAATGATAAAACCCTAACTTTCCTGACTTGAAGTGGAAGAAAAATGATGAATGAGTTGTGAATGAATTAAGAGATGTAAATTAGAGTTTAGAGACTTATATTTATCAGAAATTCACCTTATTTTCTTGTTAAGTGGATCCCTAAGGCCGACATGAAAGAATAATAAACTTAAATTCCAGTTTTTCCCACTCAAAACTCAAAAATGACCCAAATGGGACTAATTTTCCACCTTGGGAAAATCAGTCCCACCTGGTAGGGGCTCATTCGCTACAGATGGTGAATTAGTCCTAGAGAGGTCCATTTTCTAGTTGGGTTGTTGGGGAATGATGATTTTTTGTTTTTATGTTGATTTCATCGGGTATTTGATCAAATTATGCCTCAGGATGCACAATATGGGGTAATAGGGGCCTATTAGTGATGATGTAAAGGTCAATTAGGGCTTGGGACATAGAATTCAATGTGAAATTGTGATTAAATATACTTTACAATACTAAAATGAGGTCCACTTAGCCTAGAAAGGCACAACATCCAATGTGAATGTGCAAGACACATTACAACACTAGATTAACATTAAGTTTATCTTACAAGACTTCTATATTGACATGAAAAGGCCATTAAATATATTTTACAATGTTGAATTAAGGGAAAATGGGTTCATTAAGTCTAGAAAAGCATGAAATTCTTTTACAACACTTTACAACACCTTTACAAGACATCGTTAAATGTATTTTATTTAGTTTGCAAGGGTCCAAGACCTAGTGTGGATGTGAAAAACACTTCACAACACTAAATCAAGGTCTCATTAAGTCCAATTTGTCATCAATTATTCCCATATCAAGCAAGAAATACTTTTTTCTATGGTACATTTAGCCCCCACTTTAGTGAGAGGATGAACTTGCTTCAAACTCACACTAAAGTAGACATTGAAGATAGATCCAATTGTACCAATGTGAATGGTCTAGGATAAAAAAGAACAAGGAAGCAATCAATCCCCCAGGATCCAAGATCCTAAGTCAAGTTGACACAAGTGCAAAAGAACATGCACAAGGTGAACGATTTGCAGAAAAAAAAGATACATGATCATGTAATGGCAAGAACTTAGGAAGAAGAGAAAAGTGAAAATGAAATGGTGGATCAAACTTTGACCATTTTTCCAACACGTTGTGGAGAAGATCTAAGTTTTTTGTCCAAAAATGCATACTCACTTTGAGGTGATGAAACTCTTGGTTGTCCACTGGGTGAGAAGTCCTAAGAGGTGAGACACATACGGATGATATGTGCTCACACACACGTAGGTGGCTATGAGGAAAGTCATGCCTTGGAATGGGCTTCCTGCTCAACCATACCAAAGTTATACCTTCAGATAACTTTAATAAGGTGCCACATGAAAATGATATTCGAGCTCTATGAGGTAAGAAAAACTTCTTATGCTTGACACTCATAGACATTGTAAATGGAAAATGTGTAAGGAATTTTCAAAGGGACTTTTCTTAGTTTGATCAAGGTCTCATCTTAGATAACATCATGCTTAATGTTTCCAAGAGAGGATGTGTCAAAAGAAGTATCATGCTTTTGGATGGAATCAAGCCCAATGACACGACCAAGAAAAAGACACATCGCAAGAAGAAAGAAATCGCACAATGAAATGTGAGTGGTGATGTATGCCCCCACTTTAAAGAAATTGTGAACACCAGTAATATGAGCAATTGCTTAAAAAGTAGAAGAGAAAGAAGAAGACATGAGAGCTTCTTCAGAAAGCCCTATGCCAAGTCATATGTTTCCAATAAGCTACGTCATGAAAAAGGGAAGTTTGTCACATACGATCCAACTTAAGGCATGTTGTCCAAATCCCAAGCTTGCTCTTATATATTCATGAAAGGTTAACAACTAGCCAAAGGAAGAAATGACAAGTGACATACGAAGACAAAGCTATCGAACGCCTTGCCCCCACTTAGTGCAGGACAAAGGTGAGATGAAATGATTGATGGAATGCATGCTAGAGTGAGAATCAATATCAATAAGAGAAATTAGGTGCCCCCAAATAGGAAATCACACCAAACTCCTAAGGATATTGGATTTTACTATGCAGAGCCTTACATTCGTTAGTAGAATGACCGTGAACTCAATGATATGCACAAAATGAAGTCTTCTAATAGAATTTCTTGCAAGTTTGGGGGTGTAGGGTTATCAAGTGTTCTTGGAGGATTCTTGACAAGATACCTTCTTGATCAATGGTAGAAGATGTTTCTTGATTATGTAATAAAGATATCTCTTGCTTAGATGTACAAGATGGAATACGTACGCAAGAATCTTTTGTCTACAAGATTTTGTTCATTCCTTTATAGGAAGATGTAAAATCTAATGAATTCAAATCTCTAGTGTGTTGCGAGATGACATTAAAATTAAGTGAAGATGTATTTGTTTGTTTGATTGCTTACAAAGGAGAACGCCCAAGACCACTAGTGTCTATTAGTTCAGGATACTTTAAAGTTAAAGTTGAATTAGAAGAGTGTTGTGTGAGAGTGTTGGTGTTGATTTACATCCTTGTGATTTATATCAATGGACAATAACCAAGACCATGAGTGGTTTTTTGTGTGATAGGATCGATAGGGTTGCGGATACCTTGTTCGTTAGCACTACATCCTTTTCCACTGTAGCCAAGTTTTTTCATAAGTTCATAACCTTTTACATAAAGCGTTTTCATTGCTTTTGGATCAGGTGGTGGTTGGTGATCAATGTCATCAAAGGTTGTTGTGTACTTTGTTTCATTGTCTAAAGTGGTTAAGGTGGATAATTTTGAAGGTTTGTATGCTTTTTCATTTCCCCTATTTGAATCTCTATGTATGATCTTGTACTTGCCCATAAATTCATGTTCAAAATCCAAGGAACCCCAATCATATTCTAATAGCTTTGTGACTTCTTGAATGTGTTCTTCTTTGTCTGTTTGTTGCATGGGTTCTACTTGTGTGGTTGGTGTTAATGTGTTTAAATGATGCACTTTGTTGTTCTCAATGTGCAAATGACTATTGGGATCGAGTTCAGCTTCAAGTGTGTACACTTTGTTTTTGTGAATATATTTCATTTTGCAATGAAGAGTGGAAGGCACTGCATTCATTTCATGAATCCATGGTCAGCCTAGAAGTAGATTATATAAAATTTTATGAGGCATAACATGAATTTGTGTATCCAATGTGGCCACTCCAACTGTAATAGGAAAAGTAATCACACCAAGCGGTTGTTTTGCTACATTGTCAAATCCTTTAATAGATAGAGAATCAGGTTGAATTTTTTATTTATCCACATGAAGCCTATCCTAGAGTTTTACACTACACACATTTAGAGCTGAGCCATTGTCAACAAGGGTTCACTTTATCCCTGTCATATGGTATTGAGATATTATTTGGAAAGCTTCATTTTTTTTTGCATGTCCAAAGGGGGGAGTTCACTTTGGTGGAAAACAATGTCAACATTCAATCCTTGAATTATGTCTACTATGTCATTTGGTTGCACATTAGAAGGGATAGGAACTTGTTGTAAGGCCATTTGAAGCATAGTGTGATAGGTAGGTGAAGTCTGAAGAAGGTCCCAAAAGGAGATCTTTGCAAGAGTGCTCTTAAGTTGTTCAATAAGATCACACTCCCTTAATCGAGGGGCACTACGTAGTATAGAATTAGGAATAGGTAAAGAGATTGGGGTTGGTTGTGATGGTGACAGATTGTTGTGATTGTTATATGTATGAGCAACAATATTATGACTTGGTTGTTGCGACACATTATTCTGAGGTGGACTGTAAAGGATAAGTTCAATTTTGTTATGAGTGTGAGGTTTATGTGATGGTCGGTAGATAATTAGAGGGTTCTTAGGATGTCCTATGGGGTATGTATGAGGACCATTGATTGAGGGGGATCTAATAGAAACTTACGCATTCATAACCTCAGTGATTTGGGTTTGATGTATCTCTAATGAAGGGAAATCAAGAATCACCCTTTTGTCTAAGGAGGATACATTATTATTGTTTTCATTTGCTATAACCATGATATTCTCCCTAGAAGGAGAGTATTTAGGAGAACTATGAATCAAATGTGCTTGACATTCATGGATTGGTTCTTCTAAAGCAACTTCATCACAAGTAGGGGAATGATCAATGGTTGGATTTTTTTGTTTATTGATAGTGGAGAGATTGGGGGAAGACTCTATTTGATTATTCATTGTCTCTAAGGTCTTATGCTTGTGTTTCATACTATCTACCCTGCTAGGAGAGCTTGTAATATGTTCATCCAAGTTTGAAATTTTTAAAGTAGCTTCATCACAAGTGAGGGAGTCATCAGGAGAAGGGCCCCTATGGTTTTCAAATAAATTGTCCCAAATGGTTGGAGCATTAGGGAAGGGAGGTTCAAGATTCTCATGACTCTTAATGGGTATATCTTCTAACACTAACTTATCCTCTTGACATAGAGGAGGGATATTAGGAGGTGAACAATTTTGATTGTCATGGTGATGGAGACGAGGTAAGGTGATATTTAGAAATGTGTCTATGATCTCATGTGCTTGTTGTCTAACATCTTCCAAAGGGGAATGAAGAGAGAGACAATCAAGGCCTTCAACGCTTGTATCTTCTTTCACCAAGACACCTTCATCACTAATTGGAGAGATGAATGCAAACTGTAATATAATTTGATGAAACTAGAAGTTTCCACTTAAGGACTTGATGGAGACTAGAAATGACATCTGGAATGTCGTTGATACTAAAAAAAATTTCCTACTGGGACTCATTTTCCATTTTGTGTGAACTAGTCCTACTTCTACGAAATTGTCCCAAAACCCGTTTAGGACAAATGGGTATCCAAAACTGTTGCAAAGAAAAAAATTTAGGCTTGGAAATGGGACTCATTAACCACTAATTGCAAATGAGTCCACTTCTAGATTTTTGAAAATACAAAAGTGGAAACATAAGCTCTCAGTCTTCCCTTCGGTTCCTAACAGGTGTCCACCTCTGAAAGTTTGATTTATGAACCTGAAAGTGACTTTTTGTTGATATTTTGACTTGTTCAACAAGGGTATGTCTTCAAAAACTTTTCAACTTGATGTTCAATGATTTCCAAGTCTCTAAGATGCCTAAATCTGCAAACACACAAGAAGAGAAGGAGAAATGTTGGATGTTAGGGCATGGGGGTTTGCCTTGGTCAAACCCCTTTTAGGTAATTAAACTAAATGAAGAAATAATATGAAGAATGGACATGGAATGAAGGGATTAATACCTTTCCATGATGATTGATCTTGATTTTCTGTAGCAATGGAGGAATCTTCCCTTGAATGTCTTTGGAAGCTATCTTGATGACTTGGAATGATAAAACCCTAACTTGATTGACTTGAAGTGGAAGAAAAATGATGAATGAGTTGTGAATGACTCAAGAGATGTAAAATAGGGTTTTAAAACTTATATTTATAGGAAATTTACCTTATTTTCCCATTAATTGGATCCCTAAGGCCAACATGAAAGAATAATAAACATAAATTCCATTTTTTCTCGTTCAAAACTCAAAAATTACCCAAATCGGACTAATTCACCACCTTGGGTGAATTAGTCCCACCTGGAAAGGAATCATTCAATATAGATGGATAATTAGTCCCAAAGGGGTCCATTTGCCAGTTGGGTTGTTGGGGAATGAGGAATTTTGGTTCTTATGTTGATTTCATCTGGTATTTGATCAAATTATGCCTTAGGATGCACAATATGGGGTAATAGGGGCCTATTAGTGATGATGTAAATGTCAATTAGGGCTTGGGACATAAAATTCAATGTGAAACTATTATTAAATACACTTTACAACACTAAAATGAGGTCCAATTAGCCTATAAAGGAACAACATCCAATTTGAATGTGCAAGACACATTACAACACTAGATTAACATTAAGTTTATTTTACAAGCCTTCTAGATTGATATGAAAATTCCATTAAATATATTTTACAATTTTGAATTAAGGGAAGATGGGTTCATTAAGTCTAGAAAAGTGTGAAAGTCTCTTACAACACTTTACAACACCTTTACAAGACATCATTAAATGCATTTTATTCAATTTTCAAGGGTCCAAGACCTAGTGTGGATGTGAAAAACACCTCACAACACTAAATCAAGGTCTCATTAAGTTCAATTTGTCATCAATTATTCCCATATCAAGCAAGAAATATGTTTTTCTATGGTACACTTGGAAAAGAAACTCCTCTAGGTAGGATATCATTGGAATATTTTGATAGCAGTACCATCTACATCAACACCACTAGGTGGTCCAACATAAACCTTCAAAAATCCTAAAAAATAATAATCATAATTTTTTTTAAAAAAAATCAAGAAAATAGTAAAGAGAAAAATTGTCCTCCAATGAAAACCACTTTGGTGGCACTTTGGGTAAGTACCATGATGAAAACCTAAAAAATTGGTGTCATGAGTAGAATCAAGAATCTATGTGCATTATTCTAGGTGGAAGCATCTCATCCCTTCCATAAAAATTCCAATATTCCATCCATCATAATAAATCCACCATCCATCAATCTGATCCAATTTAATCCATATTCCAAATTATCTTGATCTTAACAAAGGTTCAGGGTACACTTCAAACTTGCTTATGATTAAATATTGGCATGGTCCTTGTGGTTGACCTTATTCTATCCCATAAAATCCCAAAGCATATATCTAGCACTATCTGAAGAATCATTCTCTATCTTATTACAAGATAATTTTTAGCATCCTTTGCATACCTATCCATCTATCATCCTGATCCATGCATTTGTTCATGGAATTCCAAACATTGCTAGACATTGGGGGCAAGTACTTGTATCTTCCTTCTAAATAAATCTTGATTCATGTCCTATATCTCACAACATGATTTCAACATCGTGATCTAGGTATCATTTTAAAAATTGAAAAACATTCAAACATGTCAAAATCCTAAAACATCCAAAAAAGTTCAAAAATATCCATAAAAAATTCAAACTATCAAATCCCCTAAAACATCATTAGCCATCACGTGGTAATATCCAAGTCCAAATAATCAAACTATGATGCCTCTGCATAGTTACATAGGAAAATCCGTCTCTGATGAGCCGTCGAGGCATAGGTCTATCCCTTAGGTCATGTTCTTTTGGTCCAAACATTTTTAAACCCAAAAAATAGCCTCAAATATCCTCATGAACTTAAAACTTCTAAATATTCTCAAAATACTATTTTTTTTTTTGAAAACATTAAAAATCCTAAAATAGCCTCAAAACATATCATAAAGTCAAAAACATTGAAATATTCCAAACATAAACAAAATAACCCATCCCATATCACCTTCATCTGCAATAAATTTTGTAAACTTATCATCACCTTCACCTTTGGTGAAACAAGTACAACAATCATTGAAACATAAATTTTCATGCAAAATCGTAAGTCTTGATCATTATCAAACAAGTTAGTTAATCTTCATATCAATATCCTATCAAACATCTACAACCAATCACCATCCAATGCATGTCTTATAAATAGATCTTTCCTATAATAGAAATCATTTTAGATATCAACCAAAACAACCCTCTCTTGCAAGAGATATGATGATATTGAAATTTTTGTCATTTTTTATCTTTTCTTTTAATTTATCTCATTGTCTTATTTTGATGACCTCTCAAGGATATCTAGACACAATTTAGAGATTTTAGACAAGGTGGGTTTTCTACTCATGAGTCTCTTTATTCTCAAGATATTCCCAAGGGGTGAACTGCCTTAAAATACCTCAAGCAACAACACAAAAGTTCTAGAATCCGAAGGAGTTAAATCATGAAGGTTTTCTGGATAGACTAACGGGATATCAGCCAAAGGACGATAGCATGGAACAAGGATGACAATGCAGTGCACTAGAATCTAAGGGGAACACTAGCGTCTCATACAAACCAGAAACCAAGCTTATCATAGAAAATGACAAAGTGAATTCTAACAATCAGATTACTAAGAAATTCTAGAATGTGGGAAAGTCACAAAATATAGCAAGATTGAAATAGAGTGAAGAATAAATGATAAAGTAAGAGAAAAAGAGATAGAAATTTCTCAAAACAACTCAAGTAATGAAGCATCCAGCACATGAATATATTCAATACCTACATGTGTAAGATCAAGAGAAAATGTTGGGGTTGTATATGGGTTTTCCTTAGTCAAACCCCTGTTTAGGTGTTTCCGCCTCCATAGACAGCTAGATAGATAGAGAGAAATGAAACAAGTAAGAAAATATGAAGTGATAAAAGAAATCCCCACTCAAGGAGGAGAAATTATATCCCAAAACAAAGATTCAATTGATAGGGGATGTGAGAAATCCCAAGATGCTTGCAAGTGATAACTTTAAGAAACCCCCTCAAACAAAGATATAAAATCCTAGTGAATATTTTATTTTTTAGGAAAAAATATTAATTTCTATTGGTAAATCTTTCTTTTTATTTGAAAAAAATATTAATTTTATTGGAAATTTTTTTTACATCACTAAATTTTTCTAGAAAATTTTGGCAAATCTTGAAAATAATAGGAAATTGTATTAATTATGATGGTGAATTCATCCAATCTAAAAATAATCCTCATGGAAAAGCTGGGGCCCGGGGGTGGAAATTATCAATGGGTTTAAGGGGTAGACTATAATCTTTACTTATCATGATTGTTTTAAATATAATATAATGGTCCTCATTATATTATGAAATGCGAAATGTACCCATGATATATAATTCTCATGGGGCTCAAAATTGCTTTTAGATCATTGATCTAATGAGTCGTGTTGTACTCTACAAGGTAAAATGTACCCACAATCTATAATGCTCATGAGACCGAAAATTATGGGCCACATGAGTATTACAAATTGTGGGTACATTTTACCTCATGGAATACAAGGAACATTATATTATATTATAAATCAATGATGGAAACTAAAGATTTGAAATATGGTCCTAAAGTAACCAATAATTATGATATGCTAAATTAGAAAATTAATATAAATTTCTACTATAATTTATATAATTTACGTGAATTGATCTAATCATATATAAAATATTGTGGAAAATTTTTTACTTTATTTTTTTAGTAAAATAAATTCTTTGGCGATTTAAATAAGACTATAACAAAATTTTGTAAAAATGTGGTGATTCAAGGCACGTTATAGCTTGAACTATTAGCCAATTTTGGATTCCCAAATTTCAACTATTAGCCAATTGAAAAATATTATCCACTAAAAAAATCACTGATTCTCGCAAGCATAAGATAAGGGAAATGTCAGTTGTAAAGCTTAAGGAAGCCAAAGAGGGAGACAAAGATAGATGCAAGAGCCAAGAGTATTGCAAAGAGTGTTGCCAAAAGAGCTTAAGAGTGTTGTAGGAAGCTATAGAGAGTTGTGCAAGAAAGATATCAAGAGCAAGAGAGGAGTAAAAGGTAAGAGCCAAAGCTAGAGAGATCTAGAAGACTAAATAGATTGAAAAGATAGCATTTAAAGGGAGAAGAGGAAGGAAAGGAAGCTTCCCGAGCCATTACAAGGTGTCCTGGGCTATTACCATCGACAAAAACTTGCTAAAAAGTGGAAAACATGCTCGAAAATGGTCGTTTGAATGTTCAAATGTCACAAGATGTTAGCAAAATGCGTGGATGTCGGAATGAAATGCTAGTGTCCAAACACATCATACTACAAAACAATAGGCACGAGAAAAGCACATGGTTTAATGCAAAGCTGATGCGTGAAGGAAGTTGTTGAAAAGGGGTTTTTGAGCATCTTGAGAGGGGAGAAATGCTGATGTAAGGGCTAAAATGATCCTACAGAAGTGATAAGGGAGTGGACACTAAAGTGGATACAAGAATGTATGTGAAATTGTAAAGGGTGCAATTTTGCGACATTACACTTTTTCCCCACTTTAGCGGGCATATGAATCTACACTAATATGCATGCTAAAGGAAATCTACTAAAAGTAAATAACATCATGATACCAAAAGGGTATTGTAGAGGAAGCAGACCACTCTTTGAAATATGGAAGCATGCCCTCGGGCTGAAAACCTACAAAAGAAAACATTAGATAAGAAATATCTGCACAAGACAACAAGGTTAGAACATAAAAAGCCACAACATCACAGGGTTAGAACATTTAAAACACACACAAGAACACAAAAAATTAAAGGATTTGATTTGAAAAATTGAAAGATACCTCGATGTAAAAGGTTGTATCAGTATTATGTGTCATCCCCAAATTAAGAAATAACACAAAAGAATTATTAAATGGAGAGAAGAATGTCAAGATTGATCGCTTCAAGAGAAGAATGCACCCAAAATTCAAGGAAGAAATCAATGTCGAAGAGAGAAAAAGCATATGCTCAGGATGAAGAAGATTTAAATCTTTGATCCAGTATATACACAATTGAGAAGAAAGAGAATTTAAGAGAGAGATGGAGAAGCTAGAAATGAATGAAAATTATAGGAGATATGTCTCCATAGGTCCTCAAACCTAGGGAGAGTTGAAAAATTCACTGCAGATCCATAGACCTACAAAAGGTGACCAAAAGTCTTTGTATGTACTCTCTCCTACAAAGTTGAAAAAACTGTACTGGAGGCCTGCAAACCAATGGTGAGTAGATCCTGCAGGATGAAAGCGCTTTACAGGTCCTAAAACTTACAAACAAGGAACCCCAAGTACTCTCTTCTAAGGGAAGCCTGATGTAGGGGACTAAGCATAGTCAAATTAGGTCCTCACAGGTGCTCAGTCCTGCAAGGTTAATTGAAAATAAGTATCATAGGAACACATGTAAAGAAACATGTTTATCTACAAATTAAACATGTTAGGAAAGCTTGATGCAAATAAGCTTTACAAGTTCTCAGTCCTACAGAGCAAGACTGATTAGACAAGCATGTGGCTACTACAAGATACATTGCAAGATAGTCACTAAAAAGATAGGTCTAGTTGAGCTACCCGCAAGGTAGACGTGAAGATATAAGATAGGTCTAGTCAGGTTTCCCCCAAGCTAGATGCCAATGAATTCATTTGAGAGAAAAGATTTAAAGGGGGTCCCTTATGAACCCTTCAAAAGAAAAGGGGTTCCACTCAAGGGACACTATATTTGAAAGACAAAGAGAAGAGCGGGGGTCCTTAGAAGGATGCACATCTCCAGAACAAGTTATCACTTACCCCAACATACAAGGGAGGAGAACCATGCAAGATACTTAGAACATACAAGGTAGATGTAGACCTCAATATCACTCTTCATTTGAAGAAGAGGTAGGTGCATCAACAAATAAATTAGTGATGGCACCTAAATCACAAAGTTGTATTTTATCCTTCAAGGCCTTACATTCACCAGTGGAATGGCCAAGCACTTGATGGTATGCACAAAAAGAATGTTTTTCTTTATAATGCTTATGAAGTTTCTTATGTGTAGAAGGAAGAGTAATCAAGTGGGATTTAATAAGCCTAAAAAAATATGCTCTCGCTCATACAAAGAATGAGGAGCAAGAAGCAACCCTTTCTCTTTTGGAGAAGAGTTTGAATGCTCACAAGAAGAAGACATGAAGATAGAAGAAAATGGCAGATGAACCAATCCGTGAGAATGAGGTTGAGTGAGGATCATGTCCACATTCAACCATAGGTTCCATTTAGATTGTTCATTCAAGCAACCAAGCCCCAAATTATGCTTACGAGGTGCACATTCTATAGGGACCTAAATTCCTTGTTCATTATTCCCACAACCTTTATGGCCATCTAGTAATATTTATAGACAAGTTTAAAGCCAAGGTCATAACGTGTTTGTAAATCTTGAGGAGGAGGATCTTCATAGAGAGCATTGTCCAACAATGGGGATCACACTCTTCTATGGGATCACCATCATCCTTATTGATAGGACTACCAACATTATCCTCTTTAATAGAAGCACGATCATCTTCCTTAGAAGGAGGAGGATTGTCATTAAGGACATTACAATTTATGTTCACATTATCCCGTGATGCAAAAGAATAACCATCTTTGATAGCAGGTTTGAATGATGCTATTAGAAGGTCTAAGTGGATCAAGGTGAATTTACTTTCTCCAATTAAGGATTCTGTAAAGTATAGAGAAACCTAATAATCACCAAGACATGCATTTTCTCGAGCAGAGGTAGAAGGAGCAGACTTAATATTTCTTTCTTCAGAAGGATCTTCTTCAGGGAAATCTATCTCAAGAGTATCCTTTGTAGTAGGTATTGTTGGAGTAAACATCAACACATTGGAATACACTTAAGGAATAAGAGTAGGAATTACCAAAACCTGACCAACATCTGCCATCTCACATAAGTGCATAGCCTCATGGTCATCCCTGAATGTGATTACTCGATTATTACAAATGAACTTGATAGATTTATGCAAGGTAGATAGGACTACACCTATAGACACATAAAAATAAATTAAATAAATTTCTTAATCTATTTAATTACCTTTCTTCATTTATTCTTCTTGATTATTAAATAAATAAATTATATTTATTTATTTAATATGTCACTAATTCTCATAATTAAATGAATTTATTGATTTATTTAATTATTAATCATATCCTCTAAATTAAATAATTATCTTTAATTATTTAATTGCCAAAATTAATATTTCCCTCATTTTAAATAAATAAAATTATTTAAAATGATCTCACATTCTTGACTGTCCATTCATTTTAGTAAATAGTCTGAAAATCAATTATTTATTATCACATAAAATCCATATTTTGAATTAATTTAATTCAAAATTATGGTAATATTCTTCCAAAAACCAAGTAATTGAGCAGATTCTTGATTTTCCAAATCTTCTTTTTAGTTCAACTCTTGTCTTCTTGACTTTTCAAATCTCACAAATCAAGTAGTCTTTATCTTCTTGATTTTTGAAAATCTTTATCTTTTTGACTAATTATCTCATTTATTCTCCACCGCCGATTTGATTTTCTAAAATGGCATCTCGACCACTCCTTTAATGATTTTTCCCTAACCTTGATTAGGAATTGTCACATGAAATCTCATCCATAGATTTTAGGCTTTCACCAACTTTCAATCTCGTTCGTCTGTCCCAAATTGCATTTTCTATAAAATGCCAAATTTTCTTAGAATTTTGATTACACTTAGACACTTACACATACTCACAACCATACATAGATGCTTGCATTTTCATTTTATGATTTTGGCATAATTTTCTTAGGCATTAGAGTCATTTTGTCATAGACATTTAGATTTCATTTTGTCATATTCTAAATCCTTCAAGCTTGTGTAGGACATAGTCTTATTTTCAAATTGCTCATACTTTGAATCTAAGGGCAACATGTCTTTCCAACAAGTTAGAAGGTGTAATGAAGATCAACCATGGAGATTGAAGACACTTGGTGAGCTTGTTCCATTTTGTGTTTTTTTTTAATTTATATTTCCTTTGCACTTCATTACTTTCTTTGGGTTTTGCATGCTTTGATATTTGATAATCTAACCTTAGGAAAATAACCCTTAGATACATTGGTGAACCCGACTTTTCTTTTTCTATTTCGTACGATTTTTTGTGTTTTTTGTCATTTTTATAGGTACAGGCACAGAACGACGCATTTACATTTTCCCGCACCACATTTGATGCTTCACGACGCATTCAAATTATAAAATGATGCAATCACTCTAAGTTGACGCATTGGCAGTATGAAACGACACATTCGACAGAAACATGATGCATTTGACTGTCACACAGTGACACATTTGCTCTGATGCGACACATCTTGTGAATTTTTCTTCCCTTTGCATTTTGTTTTTTGTTTTTTGTTCTTTTCGGTTTTGGCATTCTATTTTTTTGTTCTAGCATAGGTTTCTCGTGTTACTAATATTGATTTGCAGCATGTGGCATTGGAATTTTCTTGGGTCAAAGGCATATATCTAAACTATTGACATATGATTTTCTACCACGTTTGTTGAAGATTTATCATTCAAACCATTTGTTTGTGATTTTTAGTTTAGGAATATTTCCATTGGTGCACTAAAATGAACTTTGTTTGCAAGTGTTTGATTGTGTTAGAACAAATGGTAGGTGATTATGCTCTCACCTTGTGAAAACCTGGTGATTAGAAAAGTAGACCCATTTTATTTGTTATAAAACCTTAAGACTTAATAATCAGAGTATCATCTCCCCTTGCACTTTTAGGTGATCTTGGGTGTAAGAGAAATGGTTATTATTTCTAGAAATGGGCCTACCTTAAGTGAAAAAGTACTCACCTTAAGGGACGACTCGACCGGTAATAGGCTAAAACCAAGCCACTTCTAGCTGGAATATAAAATGGGTGCTTGAGGAAAGTTCAAGTACCATGAGTGCGGATGTGTCACACAGACGGAGTAGTACTCCCATAAACCCTGTTGAGCGTAACCTCTTCAAGTTGGAGTGCCACCTAATTTGTGATTAATCTCTCGCCCCATGTGTGGCCACTTGAACAGATGCCCTTACTAAACACTTATTGTTTTAGAGGCCAACCATTTTCAGCAGTTGCTTGGTATAGTGCAGGGTACAGTATCATGCCTAAAGATACTCACTATTGATCTCCTTGAGTAGAGATAGCAGTTCTTGGGAAGTCACTACCCAAGAATCTGAAGTTGGTGTGACCGTAGAAGTGAGTGTTGTGGAGGGGATCCTATTCCACCAAACTTCTAAGCTATCTGCTCTCGAGAAGGAGAGGTGTTCAACACCAATCTGGGGTATGTCGGTGGGCTATACCAAGTATACAAACCTTTGGATTATTAGGATTGTACTTTTCTTATGTGTGCTTGCTTACACTAAAACATTGTGCTTGTCAAGTGCTTGTTGGATTTTCAAACATTATTCACCACATTTATGATTCTGAACAAAACAACATTCAACCTTTGACAAATCAGATTTTCTCTCAATACATCAGAAAACTCAATTTTTACAACCTATGATGCAACTGTTGAAACACATTTGAAAACTCCTGAGACTCAATTGCTCTATTAAACCGCATCTAATCCCATAAACACCGCATATGATTGTGTCGCAACACATATGAAACTCACAGAACTGCATCTGCAAAACTACATTGCATTCGTCAACTCTAGAGCCACATTCACTTAAGCTGAAACATATTTGAAATACTGTGACGCATCTGTGGTCTCAAACGATGCATTTTCCTGATACAAATAAAAGGGGTCTCAATCAAATCTGTTTCTAAGCTCTATCAAACTATTTTCAAAAATCTTTTCCAAGAGGATCCTGTCAGAAACCAACCCTGAAATTTCCCAAAAGTTTTATCATTCAACCATTAGTTTGTAGTCTTGACCATAGGTTTCATCTTTCAAATTTTTGTTGCATACATTAAGCATTAGCTTGACCCTAGGTTTCCTTGCATAATTTGGATTAGGTTGACCTCTTCACAATTTGCAACATCATTGCTTTCGAAACTAGGTTATCTTGGACTTAATCATCATTCCTTTTTTTTTTGGCCATTGTCCCTTTTGTGAGAATTTCCAATTCAATAGTCTAGTTAGGAAAACTCACTTGTCATCTTGACCTTGTCACTTCATCATTTTCAAACAAGTCCTTTAATAACCAAAAAAAAAAAAAGACTAAGCTTAGAAGTGTTTAGGTATCCTTGTCTCCAAATTGCATTCTAGTTTGTACCTTGCATACTTTATTCCCAAAAATCCAAAAATATTATTCATCCTAGTCATCATTTCGAACCTAGACCTTGCATTAATCATATTAAGTCTTTAGTCCACATTATCATCTTAGTCCTCATTTGGCATTTTGGCTTTCATAGCCTTGTCATCTCACATCAATCATTCCTTAGACAAACGTCATCATCACCTAGTCATCCTAGTCGGCATTTTCTTTGGAAAACATAGTCTTGTATTTTCATCCTTTATCAAAAATCCCAAAAACATAGGCTGTCATCATCCTCGCATTTAGTTGTCATTTGAGAAGTTTCATTTTATGGTGGAAACTAGACTCCAAAGAAAGAAATGAAAAATGGAAAACTTTGGACAAGAATCCACTTCCAACATCAACAATCACACGTATGACCCAAATTGGACTTTTGATGACCCATTCAGCAACACAAACATTCAACCTCTCATGACCATAACATCCTCATCAACTAGTCCCTTTGAACCATTTTTACGTAAGGATGAGTATGGAAAAATACTTGAGGAAAACCTAGAGGTAGCAGCACAAGATCTAGAGGCGACCTACTTTGTAGTACAAATGGTCTTATATGAAAGAGACAGATATTTGGCCATAATTTTAAGTCAAGGAGCTAAATTACCTCATGGATTCAACATTGATATCTTGAGATCGACATCTCCTGCCAATAACGTCAATAATACACATAACATGTCAAATAGTGGTCAACCTCCAAGCACCACAAGGAATACCATTTTTGATGCTACCTCGCAAAATGTCACAATGACCATGAGTGCTACCTCCAACATTCCAAACAACTCCAATTCAATAAACGCTACATCCATGGGAGGAACACAATCTACCACATTTCCCGCAATATCCACAACATCGTCACAATCGGCTGGAACCACCTTTGGGTCCTCGACAGTGTTGGAAAGTTATTCCAATCCTCTTTTTACCACTACGGTAAATGCCATGGGGGAATCATCAAGCCATACAAATCCTCCATTGACAACTACATCTAGTACCATGAGTACATCTTCATCATATCCTCTCATTGGTATCTCAAAAAATCCTTTGGGTGGAGGTAAACGATGTATCTTTATTCAAGGACAACAACAATATGTTAACACGTCAACATAGTCTAATGCCATCACCTCCCAAGGACAAAACACGACCATTCCCCTTGTACAAACCCAAAAACTTGGACAAGGTAGTCAAAACACACAACCTATGGCATCATTTGCACATCAAAATATTCATGATCACCATATTCCCCAAATATTGACCCAAATGGCTGGGGGAGACATCCCAACATACTCATCCCATATTCATACCCACCAACATGCCCCCAATCCAAACTTTCAATACCAACAACATGCAAATCAGAACACATCATACATGTCACAACAACATGTACCCCAACAACAAACCAAAATCCACTCACAACAAATGGGGACCTATGGCGTACCAATCAATCCAATGTCTAGGACCACAAATGACCCTATAATCGATTCCTTACAAGCAAAACTGATGGGTCTAGAGAAGACCATAGAAAACATACAAATATCTGGCAAGAAATTAGAAGTGTCATATGATCTATTTGTATAGCCCTTCGACGTGAACTTATACATTCCACCATTTCCTCCAGGATATGTGTCACCTAGTTTTACCAAATATAGAGGAAAGACAAACCCTATCGAACATGTACGAGAATTTGCAACCAATTGTATGGAGGTCACCTATGAACAAACATACTTGATGATACTCTTTTCTAAAAGTATTGCAGGTCCTTCCCTTGAATGGTTCTCCACTGAAAAGGATATCCAAACATGGGATGAGCTTAAACAAAAATTCATAAAAAATTACGCGTACAACATTGACATGGACACCTCTATTACTAGCTTATGCAATCTCACACAAGAGGATGCTGGTGAAACATTCATCCCATTCTTTCAAAAATGGAGAAGTCTAGGTAGTCGTTTTCACATCGACATACCCGAAAAGGAAAAGGTGGATATGTTCATTCAAACGCTTCTAAGACCCTTAAAATATGCATTACAAGTAAATTGTTGCACAAACTTCACATAACTAGTTGAAAAAGGTGTCCAGATTGAGAAATCCCTTATTGTAAAGGGAGAGCTAAGATACGGTCCTCAAAACACAAACACAAATCCTCCCACTGACAAAAATAAGTATTGGGTCAAAAAAAACATGTTACCAATGAGGGTGTCGTTGATGCCAAGGTTGTAAACACTATGGGTCCTGTACTAGCTCTGAAAGGGGTTCAACCACAAAACAAGCCAACGAAAAATACTAACACCCCCCACCAATGCCATCCCAAACAACCAAAATGGTCAAAACAGTCAAAATCAAGGACAATACCATTAAATGAGACAATTACCTAGAGGTCGCACATACACCTCCTTGGGTGAACCCATGGAGGAAGTCCTCAAGAAATGCCTTCAGAACGGTCTCATCACACTTGAAGAACCAAAACCATATGACCCAGGGCAATTTAAACCATCATGGTGGGATGATAATGCCTTCTGTTCTTAGTATCGGGCTAAAGGACATAATACATCTTCCTGTCGACAACTCAAAAATATTGTCCAAGATCTTATCGAGAGTTGAATAATCGAATTGGGTGGGCCACAATTCCCATAAAATTATGACCATACCATTCATAAGAACCCATTGTAAGACCATGGTTCTAATACTTCCACATCAGGTTCTAAGACAAATAATAATCAAGCCAATTTCGCCCATGCTAAGTATGACTATTCCAGTGGACCTACTCTAAACAATGTTTGAACTGACGATGAATACATCAACACCATCATAGTCAAATGAGCACCCCAATGCAATGCCACTACTCGAAGTGTCAATATAACCATAGCTAGTCCACCTCCTGCTAGGAAACCTAAGATTACCATACCTAGTCCATCTCCTAGGCAATCACAACCCACCTCGACCACAAAGTAATGGCAACCTAAAAGTCAGTTTAACCTTATCGACTAGCTCAGAAAAACTCCTACGCAGATTTCCATACTTGAGCTGCTTCGCATATCTTCCGTGCACATAATGCTATCTTGGATAAAACCTTGCAAGGGTCATTCGTCCCTAAGGATATTAATTTCAACCAATTTGACACCATGGTGGGATACCTCACTACACCTCACCACATCACCTTTTCTGATCAAGACTACTCGTCACCCAAGACTAACCATAATGATGCATTACACATTGAAACTTTCATCCATAAGCACAAGGTCAAAAGAGTTTTAGTAGATGGTGGAGTAGGATTGAACATATGCTCCTTGAAACTGGTTAAGGCTCTAGGATTTTATGATGCATGTGTGGACCCTACAAAGAGTATAGTCATAAAAGCATATGATGACAAAGAACGTTCTTCACAAGGTGTTATTTCTCTTCCTATCAGAGTGGGACCAGTCATTGTAGATACAACTTGTCATGTCCTAGATCTAGAATCACCTTACAACATCTTGCTCAGTCGCCCATGGATTCATTCCCTAAAATTTGTTCCCTCCACATATCACCAATGCTTAAAATTCCCATTTGACGGCACAAAAATCACCATATATGGAGACCTTGACCCTTTTCAATATTGTATCAACCTAAGGGGTATTTCTGCAAACCGAGTGCCCATCAACCAAGAAGCTCCTGGCTGCTCTTCTTCTAAATATGTTGACCCATCCACACTCACATCATCTTCCACGTCTAGTCCATCCACATCTTCCACCACACCATCATCTTCCACACTTCCTAAGGATGAACCTAGTGTCAAGATCTAGGACCTAGGCTATGGAGAATTCAAACTACATACGGTATATAGCATCACAACGATACCCAATTCTCTAAAGGTCTATGGTCAACCATGTTTTAGAATGGAACCCAAGGAAATCTTCAAAGTTCCACCAAAAATAGTTTTCATAAAATGGGGAGATATGAGTAATGAGGACCTTGCCGATATTATAGGATGGCTCTATAAAGAAATGGCCAACCTACCCCCGTTACCAGTTAAGAAATATGGAAAGGGATATGACATGATGAAGGCCAAAGGGCTATGATGGAACTAGTGGCCTAGGTAGAAATAAAAATGGACGAAGAGAGCCCATAGAATCTTTCAAAATACCAAAGTATCTTGGATTAGGGTATAGATTGCTCAACAATGACGACCAACGTACCAGTGGGATTTCGAGTGAGTGCGTGCATGCTTTGGAAAGTGTTGAGACTGCTAAGGAAACCTTTATTGAAACTGACTCCCAAGAGTGGGAATTTGGTTCCCAAAGATCCTAAGTGACTGTTGCCTTGATGATTTGTTCATTGAAACATGAGAGCTTACCGTTGAACAAAATTTTTGGCAAATATTTAAAATCGATCAGGCACCAAATAGTCATGGTTCCATTTCCCTTCCCCATGAAATACAAGACCCACCACCTGAATCTAGTAACCAACAATTGAATCCATCTAAACTTCCAGATAACGCTGACAACCACAACTTCGAGTCCTTCACCCCTTACTTTGACAATGAATATGAAATAAGTGAAGGGGAGTATTGGATAGAGTCTGATGTGGAATTGGATGATGATAATTTCATCTACAATATATTTGAATCTATCTATATGCTTTCCACATCCTCCCCTCAATTCACCAATGCTAACGATGGAATTTCCTTAGTCTATCCACAATTAATCGATTGGGACCAACAAGGCCCACCAGTCCTGGACACCTTTCAGAATGATGAGGCTATTGCAAAATTTATGGGATTACGTTAGGGCATACCCAGTGGTGATCACAAGGTAGGATTTTCCATTGACCTAGATTGTGAAGCCTACTTCGGCGAGACTGCTTCGTCCTCCAGTGGTAAAATTAAAAATAAAAATAAAATAAAAAATGAAACATCTTTAGGTGAAAACTGAAAGACACCTTCTAACGACAAAAAAGTAAAAACAAAGGACATATCTATGGGTGAAAACCTCTCCGAGGTGCCCAAAGATGGAGGACTAGACTTTCTTCCTGTAACACAAGAGAAAGCAATTATGCTCATAGAGGACACCATAGAAGACAACATATCAACAGCAGAAGATCCCAAAATGGTCCTCTTCGCTGCATCCTTGACTAAAGAAAAGAGACCATAATTTCACAAATTCTTTGTAGAATATAAATTCAACTTCGCATGGTCCTATGCTGACATGATAGGATTAGACCCAGAACTAGTTCTGCACCATTTGCCATCATTGCCTAATGCCAAACCAGTTAAATAGAAGTTACGAAAAATGCATCCTCAGGTCGCTCTATTGGTCAAGGCTGAGTTGAAGAAACTTCTAGATGTTGGATTCATATGGTCTATTGATTATGCTGAATGAATATCTAACCTTGTGCCAGTAAGAAAGCCAAATGGAATGATCCAAGTCTACACAGATTTTAGAGATTTAAACAAGGCATGCCCAAAAGATGACTTTCCTTTTCCAAATATTGATATCATAGTCGACCTAATGGCAGGATACAAGATGTTGTCCCTCATGGATGGTTTTTCCAACTACAATTAGATTCGTATTGCCCCCGAAGATCAACATAAGACAACATTCACTTGCCCTTAGGGTACATACTACTGGAATGTCATGCCATTTGGTCTTAAAAATGCAGGCGCCACATATCAGAGGGCTATGACCATAATATTTCATGACATGATGCATAAAATAATGGAAGATTATGTAGATGACCTATTGGCTAAATCAATAACAAGAAAAGATCATCTGAAGGTGTTAGACACAATTTTCAAGAGACTAGAAGAAAATAAAGTCCGACTGAATCCTAAGAAATGTGTCTTTGGTGTAATATCAGGTAAACTCTTGGGATACATAGTTTCTCAAAGAGGCATTGAAGTTGATCCAGCAAAATTCAAAGACATCATGGACATGTCTCATCCCAGAGGAATATGTAAACTCAGAACATTATAGGGCAGGGTACAATCTATCTAGTGCTTTATAGCACAATTGGCTGACAAGTGTCAACCATTCCAATATCTTCTATGCAAAGGCATCCCCTTTGTGGGGACAGATAAATGCCAAAAATCCTTCAACAAATAAAAGACTACTTACTCTCACCGGCAATCCTCATGCCACCCATTCACGGAAAAAAATTGATCCTATACATCTCTGCCATTGATTTAGCATTGGGAGCATTGCTAGCACAAAATGACCAAGAAGAAAAAGAAAGGACCATATATTATATCAGTCAGACACTGGCTGGGTATGAACTAAATTACACATCAATTGAAAGTGCTTGTATAGCAGTTGTCTTTGCAGGTCAGAAGCTAATACATTATATGTTGAGCTATCAGACACAGTTGGTAGCCAAGATTGACCCCCTCAAATATCTATTGAGTTGTGCAACATTGACAGGATGTCTGGAAAAATGGGTCATGATTCTAAGTGAATACGACATTTAGTATGATGAAAGAAAAGTGATCAAAGGACAAGTGATTGCAAACCAATTAGCAGACATTCCTATACAAAGTGATCATCCCTTAGTGACAGATTTCCCATATGAATCAATATTCCATACTGAACCAAAGTCTCCCTGGAGGCTATACTTTGATGGATCACATACTAATCATGGCTCGGGGGCAAGGATATTGTTCATTACCCCTCAAGGATATTCCATTCCCAAGTCTTTCTGCATAGCTTTCCCATGCATGAATAACGTGGTGGAATATGAGGCACTATTTATGGGACTTAGAATGGAAATAAAATGGAAAATCAAAGCATTGCATGTCTATGGGAATTCTCAGTTAGTCATCAACCAGGTTAATGATGACTATGAAACAAAATATGAGAAGTTTATTCCCTACAAACGAATGATTGACAGTTTCCAAACATACTTTCATATGGTAACTTTTGAACAAGTTCTAAGAACACAAAACAAGGCAGCAAATGCAATGGCTATAATAGGCTCTCTCCTCGACATTCCAAGCAATATGCCTTAGCTAGAATTCCTGATAGAACAACTATTGGTCCCTACCTATGATGTTCTAGAATCAGAGATGGTTTGCGAGCTTGTTGGTCCCAATTCTCCCTGGTACCAAGACATCCATGACTACCTTAAGTCTCAAACCCTCCCTCCTAATATGTCTAGTAACCAGAGGAAGTCTTTTATCTGAAAAACCACAAGATATGCCATCGTCAGTGACACCCTTTACCGTCGTAGCTTTGATGACATCCTCCTTAGATGTATCGACACAAACGAAGCACATACAACCTTACGCGATGTACATGAGGGTATATGCAGGTCTCATTTGAGTGGTCCTACTCTGGCCAAGAAGATTAAAAGACTTGGGTACTATTGGCCAACCATTGAGAAAGATGCAATAAAATATTTCAAGACTTGTCACCAATGCTAGATTCACAGTTATTCGATTCATGCTCCAACACAAGAACTTCGGCCAATCACATCTCCATGGCCCTTCACACAATGGGGACTCGACCTCGTGGGAAAGATCCATCCTACCTCGTCCAATGGCCACAAATTTATCATAACTACCACTGAGTACTTTATGAAAGTGGATTGAATCCATCCCTCTGACATACATAACCGGCAAAAAAATATCCAGATTCATTCTTAGCTACATCATTTTTTGGTATGGCCTTCTGCAATCCAGCATCACTAACAACGAACGTCAGTTTAAAAACCAAGACATTCGTGAGTTATGTGAGTGATTTCACATCCAACACCATTTTTCATATCTGTATTACCTGCAAGGAAATGTTCAAGCTGAGGCGTCAAATGAAACCATTGTTAAAATCCTTAAAAAGACTGTCAATGACACTGGCTGTGGCTGGCATATTCAACTCAACCTTGCTCTGTGGGCTTACCACACTAGCATTCGTACGCCTATGGGAGCCACTCCTTTCACCCTGGTCTTTGGAGCTAAGGCCATCTTTCCCATTCAGGTTGAAATTCCTTCTTTATAAGTCTCCCTGAAGGGTCTAACTGATGATGAAGAGTATCAACAGTTGCGTCTACACGAGTTGGACATGTTAGAAAAAAGAAGGCATAATTCCCTAAACCATCTGTAGGCATATCAGAACCATCTCTGTCACAGTTACAACAAGAGAGTCATGGTCAGGAAGTTTGGCATTGGTGACTTAGTCCTCATGCAAAACCCTGAGAATCAGGCTGACATAGGGGTATGTGCAGGATCATCATGGAAAAAATAGGCCCTTAAGTGGCAAAAAATTTAGAAAAAATCAGAGTTCGGCAACTTGATGTAAAAATTTGAATAAGTTATCTATATTATTTTAAAAATATGTAAGAATATAATTTGTATCAAATTGAATATAGTTTCTAAACTACTAGGTTTGTTTTTAAAAAAAATCTATTTGGTGAAAATTTGAAATTTCAATGCAATGGTACTTAAATTTCGGGAAAAAATAAGATGTAGGTGTCTGTCTGACCACCCTAACCACAATAAAATGATAATATTTTTTTATAATATTTTAGATAAAAGTAGAGGACTCACATCCCAATGTGATGAGAAAAATTTTGTAATTTTTTTCCAAGTAAATAATTAATTATGATTTTTTTATTACAACTTTTTAAAAAATATAAAAACTCGTATGTCTAACCACCTTAACTTGGTCAAAACTTCATGAAATTCAATTTTTCTTTTTTTAATCCTATATTATATGAATTATAGAATGTAACGCATGTTTTGGATTCAAAAAATGTGATACCATTTGAAAGCTATAGATTTTTTTCAATCAGCCTATCAATCAGGACTTTAGTCGTAATTTGAATAGAAAATGAATAATAATTACTTATTAAATTCAAAGTAAAGCATAATTTATATTGGTGAAAGCTGAGAATCTCCTTTAAAAACCCTTTTTGTTTCATTAATTTTGGGTTAAAAAATAGTCATCAGCCACATACCCATCATATTGCCACTTTTTGGCCCATCATGATCCTGCACATACCTAGAGAAAAACCTGGAAAATTCTAACCAAATTGGCTAGGTCCCTATGTCATCATATCCTCCTTTGGTTTTGGAGATTATCAATTGGTGACTCCAGATGAAGAACAACTGACAGATCCTATCAATAGTCTACATCTCCAAATTTCTATGCATAGCATCGGAAGGTCAAGCTAAAAACTTTAAAAGTACAAAAAAATTGAAAAATGATAAACAAAAAATGTTGCCTTGATAAAAACCTGGCAAACAAGCGTCTTAGCAAAACCAAAAAAAAATAATGAAAAATTTATAGTAAAGAGAAATAATTCATCCAATAGTGAAAACCTGGCAAACAGGCACTTTGGATAAGTACCATGGTGAAAACCTAGCAAACAGGCGCCATGCGTAATTGATCATTGCTCTGCCATCTACTGTTACTTTATCTACGTTGGCCAATGACAAAACACATTTTCCATCGCTGACACGGCATCTTCCATAACAACATACCCTTCCTTTCATGGTTGAAAAAATATTGACATCAAGTCCTGACTACTATCCATCTGGCACCCCAGGCACATCTCGTTCATGTCCTTTAAAAATTGGCTAAGTCTTGGACCTGACTAGGGGCAATATTTTTATCCTGTGACTGCAGTGGATATCATGCATGGTCTGGGAAATTGCAAAATGTCCTGAAGAAAGACCAACAACATCACAAAATGTCCTGAAGAAAGACCAAAAACATCACAAAATGTCCTAAAGAAAGACCAAAAACATCACAAACTGTCCTAAAGAAATACCTAAAAATTGAAAAATATCCTAAAGAAACCCCAATGAAGTCAAAATTTCTAGAAAGCGCAAAAATAGAGTTATATCTTGTCAAGTCTGTCATGTCAATCAGTCAAGTCTATGTCATTCGTTCGAACTATGTTGTCTCTGCACATTTGCTACATAGGCAAGACTCACTTTAGAGTCCCCGAGACATTAGGTCAGTCATTTTTAGGTTTGTCAAAATAAAATCATGGCGCAATCTTTGGTCATCAAGACAAAGTCATTGGTCATGTCAAACTACGAGGTCTCTGAGTGTATGACATAGGCAAGGCCATCTATCGATGAGCCCCCGAGGCCGCATTAGGTCAGTCCATTAAGGTTCATGGCATTACAATGGCACACGCGTCAAAAGTATTCAAGCAGGAAAAATCCTAAAACAAGGTATGGAAATCATTTATTGAAACATTACAATCACATCAGCATGTCAAAAGAAATAGACATATGGTCAACACAAGTCAAACTTAGTCAAAACAAGTCAAATGATCATAACCTATCAAACTGTCAAATCTTGGTTATCTTTCAGATCTGTCCTGAAGAATAGCATCTGTCATTCATGCCTTAGGATGTGTCCTTCCTAGGCATCATCACTGTCATTCAACATTTTGAGGGATCCTCTTGACATCTAAGGATCACTCCTCTTGACATCAATATTCTTCATATGTGTCGTTCTGAAGAAAAAAATCTATCATTTATGCCTTAGGATGTGTCCTTCCTAGGCATCATCACCGTCCCTATCACTGGAATTTCGAGGGATCCCTGTTGACATTTAGGGATCAAACCTCTCGAAATCAACATTATTCAAGATGTGTCCTTCCTGAATTTGGTAATATTTGACATTCATCATCTTGGCATCGTCAAAACCTTGACACCATGGCATCTTAACATCATCAAACCTGACATCTTGACATTAAAACACTGGGTATGCAGACACACTTGGAAAACACTTAGCACTTGTCTTTTATCTTTTTATCATGTTACTAGTTTTTCAGTGAGATCTCGACAACAGGATTTAGAGAAGCAGTGACGTATCATGACGTTTGTCTTGACTTTTGACATGCATGTTACTAGTTTCTCAGCGAGGTCCCGATTTTGGGATTTAGAAAAACAACGACGTATTATGATAATGGATCTATTTTGTATTTTGGAAATCATGCTACTAGTTTCTCAAGGATGTCCTAGAAACATGATTTAGAGAAGCAATGATGTTTCATGAATTGTCCTTCTTGTATTTTTATGCTTGCAGTTGGTTATGGCAAAAAGACAAGGGAAATTGTGCTCTTATTATGAGTCATGATCATCTTTGTCTCTGACTACTTGTCTTATGTGATGGTATGACCTTGTACACCTTGATCTATGTCATATCATGGTGTTTGTTGGCCATTACAACAGCCTGCCCAATGATGATTAAGAGCAATAAATATTAAAGTCCTACGGAAAAGTTTTGAAGGATTTGGTCTAGGAACTAACATGCATCTCCTTCGGTCTAGTCATCTTCTATTGTCCATCTTAGGATGATATCCTATGACATACAAAAACATACATCACCCATAGAATTAAATCATATACATTTCATTGCATATCAGATTAACATAATCATAAACATCGCATATCCATTCAAATAAATACATTATGCATATCATTATCATACATGATACAAAATTGACATAACATATAAAGAAACATTGCATAATCATGGCATCATATCATAAGTAATCATCATAGGACATACATGACAAGACATATAAATAGTACCATCATCAATCATAAATCATCATCATACATAAAGCATCAGATCATATATATCATAACGCATAAATAAAATAACATCGCACAACACACATGTAGGCCGCATCACAAATGCATCATATAGCATCATCTTGAAAAAATATACAATGTCACAGGATAGAGTCAAGAGATATCCCAAAAATGGAGCTTGCAGGCTCAGTGGTCTATACACAATGTGTCATAACATAAAAGAAAATGTAGCAAACATGCCCCTAGGAAAGTCTCTCATCATCCCCTTATGGTGAAGATTGTGGTGGCTGAGGACCTGTGACTGGCACTGAGATAATAGGTGGAACAGTAACAACCTCTGTTTGTGAACCTGATGGCACTGACCCTGATGGCACCTGTGATGACACTGCGACCTAACTCTATGATGCTAAAGGATATATCACTGGTGGCTGCCTCTATACTGACCTCTGCTTTGAACTGATAGACCCATGACTATGGCTCCAATAATGACTCGAGGCATGCCTATGTGAGTGGTGGGACTTATGCCCTTATGTGTGCCCTGACGAGGTAGACCCTCCTGCACTAGTGTGACTCCTACTACTGCTCCCACTCCCTGATCTATGACCACTGCCTATCCTCGTTTGTGAACGCGACAGTGTAGGATCTCGTCACTTGGGAGGCACTTCCTACTCATATAAGGTCTTGTACTGCCCATACCGAGTGCTCACACTGGCAAGCTCATGGGCCATATCCCCTGAAGGTCCTGAACATAAAGCTACAAAGTCCACACACCGCTATGCTGACTCTTGCTAGCGGATCACTGCCTGATCCTGTTCTACTCGAGCCACCTCTAGCTCTGCCAACAGTGGCCTGACATGTGCCACACTCTCATCTAGCCTCCTTTGCAGATCTGCCACCCTCTGGTCTGTTGTGGCATCCTGGGGCAATGTCAAGGTAGATGGTATCTCCTCTCCCTCCACCATCCTCCATCTCAGGAGTCTCTCGACCTCACCCATAGCATCCTCATCTTCTCTGTCATCATCATCCTCCTCTGTGACCTCCTTACCACCAAATCCCTCATCTCGAGGCACATCCACATCCACATCCACCTCAAGGTCCTCCTCCTACCTCGGCTACTCCTCCTATCTCCCCTCCCCTTGCTCCTCCTGTCTCCCCTCCTCCTGCTCCTGCCTTGGCTGCTCCTCCTCCTCTCTCCCCCCCTCCTCGACACCTCTGGGATAGCATCCAATGCAGCTCTGGCCACATGCGGTCGCACCCTCCTACCCTTCCTCTAGCCATATCTCCTTCTTCTCTGACCGTCTCCTCCATCATCCCCATCATCTCCATCATCTCCACCCCAACCTCCATCCCTGCCCCCATATCACCCTCCACCCTAGCCTCTACCCCTCCCCCTGCCTCCATCCCTGCCTCTGCCTTTGTCACTGTCTCAGCCCCTTCACCTGGCTCATGACACACATAGTATAATTGACCTCCTGTCAATCAACACTGGCCCATCCAAATCTGTCAGTGGCACTGGTCGATGTACCTACCACCATTAGTCATAATCAACTGTACTCCCAGGATCTACAACTCCACCTCTCCATCCCCACTGCTAGGCTACTAGCCCATCAATCTGCTGCTCGACAAAGGCTACAAGAATCGGTGGCCCCCAACCGGACTCCCTAGAGGATCTGGCATACTCAATTGTGCCTGCTGGTACACCTTATTTCTCCCCAAACTATCTTAGTACATGCTATGGTGGGTACATCTCTATAATAAGCTAGCTCTACACTGTCCTACCAATCAGATAGGGATACTGTCTGCAAAAGCTGATGTGGTCATCCTCAACGTCCCACTGCTAGAAATCTCTGTATGACCTCTAGATGAATGAAACCATGGTATCAATCTGATGGCGCCACCAACTTGTCTCTCCCATCCGATTCTGTTGTATGGCACCGGCATAGTAATAGGCGTAGGGCATCCCCTCGGCTAACTGCGGTCTCTGAATAGGAGGTCAAAATATCACTATATGCTCCTAGGCTCAAATCATCAGAAGGGTGGTGCTACATGAAATGCTATTTTCCCTCCTGTATGCCACTTCATGAAGCTTATGGTAGAGCATTCCCAACAAACAGGGCCCCCAGGCATACACCATCCTATCTCACCTCATCCTCACTATCACGTCCCCCCAACCAATGGGGAACCCATGCTCATGTCGGTTAGGAATTAGTATCCTGCCGATCAGTGTCTTCAGAAATGCATCAAACCGAGCATAATGCTCCACCATAAACTCCCAGTGGATCTCATAGCCCTAGATGTCGAGTCCTACTCCCTCATCCTGATAGTACACTGTGAATATCTGATATCCATGCTTAGGGTCATAAATAGTCCACTCTCCTCGGATTGGCAGTCGTAAGATATGATAAACGTCCTCCAACGTCATTGTGGCCTCTCCCATTGGCAAGTGGAATGAGCAAGTCTGTGACCACCACCTTTCACAAATACAGTCAACAAACCCATATTTTCCTGAATAACAAGCATATAGGAAACATAATATAAGCCTAGCCACATCAACTGTCATCGCTCCTGCAAAGTCAGCTGATCACCAAACCGGAAGGTCAATGGCCTGCTCTCCCGAGTATAGATGGGCGCGAGTTGTCGCTACAGAAAGCCAAACAACGTGTCAGTATCTTCTAGAAAATCATCATTATCATTATCATAACTAAAAAACATTTAATTTTATTGAAAAGCATCAAAATCAGCCCTCATCAAAGTCAAAGTCAAATGCGTTGCGTTGATTGCACTTGTGTCGCAGAACAACAGTTCTGTCATTTCGTACTTCACATGCATCATGACATATTGATTGCATCATTTTGTCACTCAATTGTGTCACATTAGAGCACTTGTGTCACGGTTTATAGCACATGTGTCACTTCATTCAAATGGGTTGCTTAAACTAGTGAATGCATGACAAAATGACATATGCTGCGTTATAACTCTCGAATGCAACACAATATTGTGAATGTGTTGCACCTTTTAGCACATGCGTTACACATCTTCAGACTCCCCTAAATACCCCTTACACTTGCGTCGTGATGCGTCAAATTTTTCGAACGCAAAATCAAATGCGGCTTATGTGCACGCGTATGCATCATAGCGCATTCATTGTTCGCCCTAAAACCCTAATTTTGGCACACAAATCAAGAAAATGACAAAGTGGGTTAGGGATACATACCGTTGGCTCTGAGCCATCTGGCCACCTATAGGTTAACATGATCTCACCGTGATGCTCAGTCACTGGAATCACCATCCTTGCAAAAGTCCTCTTCACTCTGAGCTCTCAAATTTGCTAAGGTAAATAGTGAAAATGAATTGACTTTTACCCCTTTGTCAACCTATTTATAAAGTCAAAATGACATTTGTCAACTAGGTTATTACTGGAGGCCCTTTTGACTGACTTTGACCACCCCTTTGGCCGCTTTAAAGATGTCAGAATCTGAAACTATCTGCAACATTGTTTTTCTAGTCATTAAATTGACTTATTGGGACACTTTCCAAATTTTTTTGTCGTCGACCCAAAATTTGAAAAATTTCCTGAGGGGGCATCGATACTCCATACCTTCGCTGGGGCATGACTTTAACTTAAATTTTCTTTTTCACAATGTGACATGCTACATTATGACAAAGAGGGGCAAAATGTAGACACATAAAAATGACCTAGGCCTACAAGCTCTATTTTTACCACTTTCGTCCTACCATAATTATGACATTTAATTATGTCTTGTTTCATATTCCACTATTAATTAAATAATTCATAATTATTTAATTAATTCATTTATGTTTATTCTTCATGATTATTAAATAAATAAATTTTATTTATTTATTTAATATGTTACTAATGGTATATTATCCTATTACAATTAAATAAATTTCTTAATTTATTTAATTACCTTTCTTCACTTATTCTTCTTGATTATTAAATAAATAAATTATATTTATTTATTTAATATGTCACTAATTCTCATAATTAAATGAATTTATTAATTTATTTAATTATTAATCATATCCTCTAAATTAAACAATTATCTTTAATTATTTAATTGGGAAAATTAACATTTCCCTCATTTTAAATAAATGAAATTATTTAAAATGATCTCACATTCTTGACTGTCATTCATTTTAGTAAATAATCTGAAAAACAATTATTTATTATCACATAAAATCCATATTTTGAATAAATTTAATTCAAAATGGTAATACTCTTCCAAAAATCAAGTAATCGAGTAGATTCTTGATTTTCCAAATCTTCTTTTCAGTTCAACTCTTGCCTTCTGGAGTTTTTGAATCTCACAAATCAAGCAGTCTTTATCTTCTTGATTTTTGAAAATCTTTATCTTTTTGACTAATTATCTCATTTATTCTCCACCGCCGATTTGATTTTCTAAAATGACATCTCGACCACTCATTTAATGATTTTTCCATAACCCTGATTAGGGATTGTCACATGAAATATCATCCACATATTTTAGGCTTTCACCAACTTTCAATCTCGTCCGTCCGTCGAAAATTGCATTTTCTATAAAATGTCAATTTTTCTCACAATTTCGATTACACTTAGACACTTACACATACTGACAACAATACGTAGATGCTTGCATTTTCATTTTATGATTTTGGCATAATTGTCTTAGGCATTAGAGTCATTTTGTCATATTCCAAATCCTTCAAAGCTTGTGTAGGACATAGTCTTATTTTCAAATTGCTCGTACTTTGAATCTGAGGGCAACACGTCTTTCCAGCAAGTTAGAAGGTGTAATGAAGATCAACCATTGAGATTTAAGACACTTGGTGAGCTTGTTCCATTTCATGTTTTTTTTAATTTATATTTCCTTTGTACTTCATTACTTTCTTTGGGATTTTTCATGCTTTGATATTTGATAATCTAACCTTAGGAAAATAACCCTTAGATACAACACCCATAGCATGAATCCATAGTCTACCAAGAAGAAGGTTATATGGTAATTTTTATGACATAACCTATACAAGGGTGGGTACGATAATGGGTCCCAACCTCAAAGGAAGGACTATCATTCCTAGGGCTTGTCAACTGACATTATCGAACCCATGAATAACAATAGAAGAAGCATTAAGAGAAGATGAATCATTATTAATCTTAGGAAATTGATCAATGTTGCATGCATTAAGCACCGAACTAACCTCAATGAGAGTATGTCTAATGCCAATATCATTGATGTTAACTATAATCATTAGAGGGTCCTACTTTTGCACTTCTAGAGGTGGGAGTTCCTATGGATAGAATGTAATAGTTAGTGAATCCACACAAATATGAGCTATCAAAACATTAGCATCCATTGGCCTGGTGGAAGAAGGAAAGAGGATCTTTTGCAAGGCTTCTTGAAGCATACCCTGGTAAATCAGAGCAAACTGAAGCAAGTTCCATAGTGATATCTTAGCCGGAGTAACTCGAAGTTGCTTGACATGATCGTAATCACTAGGTGCTTTAGTCATAGGATTAGGAGCTTGAAGAAGTCTTGGTTGTTTATTTATTCTATTTTTATAAGTATGGGCTACCACTCTCTAAGAGGGAGCCATAGAAATATCAAGAGAATCACTATCAAATGGGACACCATCAATAGAACAAAGCCTTTTAGGAGAAGGACTAGCTAGAGTCAGATAAATGACCAATCTCTTAGGCCTTTGAGGGGAAATAGAGACATAGATTACATTTACAGAATCATCACAACTAGTGGAATAATTATTTAAATAAATATTCTCAAAATTGATCTAGGGAGGATCGAATGTGGAAGGAGATTCATCATTCGCTAATGCATCATCTCTAGAGGAGAGTGCATTGGAATATAGAAGAGATTCATCATTCACTAATGCATCATCTCTAGAAGAGAGTGCATTGGAATGAAGAAAAGGTAGAGTAATATTAAGAAAGGTTTCAATGATTTCATCCTCTTATGCCAAAATATCCTTAGAAGGAATCTCAGGAGAGGGATCAATAAAGAATAATAATAAAGGAGACAAGAACTCACTTTCACATGCTTGTAAGAGAACTTCTTGAAACTTCTTAACAAAGATAGAAAGAGATAGAAAGAAGAAAAATAGAAAATACATATTGAAATAGAGATATAGACACGTCAATCAATCTGAATCAATCTAGGGGTGACAGAACTGAGAAAAACTAAAATCTTGATTTTCCAATTTTTTTAGTATTTTCTAGGTTCTAGTAATTTGCATTTTCAGAGGTGTTCAGAGAAAAATTTTGGGTTGAAACTTGCGTCGTTCCCTAAAATTTATCTAATTAAGGCACTACATTTTAGGGATTGAAGTAGTCCTCTTGGAAAACTTTCCAACGATGTAAAAAAATCTGAATTCTGAGCACCGAGTCAAAAGTTATGACACCACCAAGTTGGGGTAAATAAATTCCTAGTGTTTTGAAAAACACTGTGGTTCACGTCAGGTTCACAAAAATGTAGAGAAGGGGAATTTGATACTCATGAGTCTCTTTATTCTCAAGAGATTCCCAAGGCGTGAACTGCCCTAAACTACCTCAAGGAACAACGTGAGAGTTCTAGAATCTAAACAAGTAAAATCATGAAGGTTTTCTAGATAGACTAATGGGCTCTCATCCAAAGGATGGAAGCATGGAACAAGGATAATAGCATGGCGTGCTAGAGTCCAAGGGGAATGCTAGTGTCTCATATGGACCAAAAACTGAGCTTATCACAAAAATGGCAAAGCGACTTCTAACAATTAGATTACTAAGAACTTCTAGAATGTAGGAAAGACACAAAATGTAACACCATTGAAATATAGTGAAGTATAAATGATAAAGTAAGAAAAAAAGATAGAAAATTCTCACAACCCAAGTAATGAAGCCTCTAGCACATGAATATCTTCAATACCTACATGAAAAAGTTCAAGAGAAAATGTTGGGGCTGCATAGGGGTTTTCCTAAGTCAAACCCCTATTTTGGTGTTCTGATCTCCATGGACAGCCAGATAGATAGAGAAGAATGAACAAGGTAAGAAAATATGAAGTGATAAAAGTAATACCTGCTTAAGGAGGAGAACTGTATCACAAAACAAAGATGCAATTGATAGGGGATGTGATAGATCCCAAGATGCTCGCAAGCACAAGATAAGGGAGATGTTAGTTGCAAGGCTTAAGGAAGCCAAAGAGGGAGACAAAGATAGCTACAAGAGACAAGAGTATTGCAAAGAGCATTGCCAAAAGATCTTAAGAGTGTTATAGGAAGCTTTGGAGAGCTGTGCAAGCAAGATAGCAAGAGAAAGAGAGGAGGAAAAGGAAGGAGCCAAAGCTAGAGAGATCTAGAAGACCAAATAGATTGAAAATATAGCATTTAAAGGGAGGAGGAAGGAAAGGAAGCTTCTTGAGCCATTATAAGGTGTCTTGGGCCATTACCACCAACAAAAACTTGCTGAAAAGTGGAAAAAAATCTTGAAAATGGTTGTTTGAACATTTAAACCTCACAGGACGCTAGCATGATATGTGGATGTCCATGTGGCATGCTAGTGTCCAAACACATCATGCTACAAAACAATAGGCATGAGAAAAACACATAGTTTGACACAAAGTTGATGCATGAAGGAAGTTGCTAAAAAGGGGTTTTCAAGCATCCTGAGAGGGGAAAAGGCTGATGCAAGGGATAAAATGAGCCTACACAAGTGCTAAGGGAGTGGACAATAAAGTGGATACAAGAATGTATGTGAAATTATAAGGGGTGCAATTTTAAAACATTATAGAGAGAAAGGAATGGGGCATTGGTCATTGCCTTTATGTGTTGTTCTTGCTAGATATTCTTGTAATATGACCTTGGTGAATACTTTCCTTGTGTGTAGGGATAGTGTTGAGTAAAATAATGGCTAGTGCATATCAGGTTCTTCGTATCTTTTGTGTAATAGTCTACTTACTTCGATGGCTTCATTCTTTCACATGGTCAACAAGGTTTATGTATGTCAAGTATGAAAATGGATACTCCTATCTGCTCATAGAGTCAAATTCCATGCATTAGATACAAATCCACCTTGGTTCTTCATACCTTGGTGCATCATGTTTATTTTCTACATCAAATAAGGATTTATAGGATGAAACTAAGCATAATCTAAAAGAAAAATCAAAAGCATCTATCTGATCTCATCGCATAACCAATAAAATATTAGAATAATCATAGGTTTATTGGTATCTTGATCAACATAATCATTCATTCATTATATTCTTATCATCTTATTCTATCTCATTCTTCTATCCATACTAGAATTTCTATCCAACTATCATTACAAAACAAAAATAACATGCATCCACCCTGCATCCATAAACCATTAGCATGTATATCATATCATACATCCTACTTAATCATCACATACCATATTTATCAAAATACATAAAGAAAGCATCCATATCATAATCCATGTCATATATCATGCATCCACAAATCATTAAGAACATGCATATCAAATCATAAACATCATAATAACACATTCATCCATACATACATCTACATCCATAATCCATACATCATACATAATCAAAATGTCGAACTATACATAAATACTATGTAATGGATGCATCAATAATTTCTCATCTCATATATATCAAAAAAATATAGATGTCATGATACATCAACTGTGTGATATACATCAAAAAAATGCACAAGGCTTTCAATAACCAATGAATGATTATACATTGAATAAGGTATACATCAAAATATGGATACAAAAGGGGTGTGTATAAATTTTTTTGTCTACCTAGAGCTAACCTGATTGTTTTGACTATGAGGAGGTTGATATGGTGGTGGTCCCATAGGCCATTGTTGGTGACCTTGTGTACTTGAACCTTGGCCCACTAAACCACCATTTGATCTACTTGAATCCATGGGAACCCTCTATGAAAAACTAGGTTGTCTTTTGTGATCTAACACAACCATATATTACAAGGTTCTATAATACGTAGCCTTGCTAACTACCTAGGCATATTGAGTTGTACCATAGAAAAATGGATCATTAACATTTTCATGGTCTTTTAGGTTTTTCTCTTGTGATGCTTGATCTATTTTGCTTTGATTTAATGTTGCAATGTAACTTCTACATTCACATTGGGTCCTAAATATTCAAATTATGGTGTCTTGTGAAGGTTTTGTGAAGTGTTGTAACACATTTATAAACTTTTCTAGACTCTTTTCATTATAATTCATCTAAAAATCACCTTTTTATCCCTTATCAAGTCCTATTCCAAAGTGTTGTAAAGTCTTGTAACAATATTTCATGCTTTTATAGGCTTGTTATCACTATTTACACCTTTCTTATGCTTTATTTGACCCCTTTATGCACTCATAAGACTTAATTAAGTGTATTTTTGAATGTAAACCCAACAAACAACATTAAATGCAGCTTAATTCCCAACACCCACTTACAAGCCTAGAGTGGGACCCATTCACCATGGGTGGTGAATGAGTCCCTCTTGGCTCTAAATTAAAAATAATTCAAATTTTCTTTCGGGTTTTTATTCAAAAAACCTTATGTCAGCCTATGATGAGGTATTATTGGGTTATTAGGGCATAAGTGTGTATAAATAGGTGTATTTCCATCCATTGTACACCTAATTCATTCACTAATTCACTTGCATTCAGCCATTCAACATCAATTAGCATTCTTGCATTCAATTCATCAAAGCATCATCCATTCAAGCAATTATCAAGTATCTTGGAGTAGCCATTGGCATATCTCCAAACTTCTACAACAAGGATTTGGTGAGTTTAGGACATTTTCATTTTGTTTATTCATCATTCCTTGCTCATTTAATTCCATTTCTTTATTAAGGGATTGATTACCAAAGTGGGATTTGACCAAGGAAAATCCCTATACTCTAACCCTTAACCATTTTTCCCCTTTTGCATATTTGTTTGCAGACTTTTGTATGCAAATTTATCAAGAAAATAGGTGTTGAAAGGTGGTCAACAAGTCAACAAATTTTTTCAAGTCAACTAAACCCTAATTCAAGCTTGGAGACAACCTACAACCTGTTTTCTATAGATTTGACTCCCTCAACCTGACAACAAGAGAAGTGTAGATCTGGAGATATAGGATTGACCTTTGAATTTGCATATTTTTGGAGGAGGACTGATTCACCATTAGTGGAAAATGAGTCCCACCTGAAGGCTAAAAAAGTTGATTTTGTCATAATCTAGTTCCTGATAGTCGGAAAACGATTTCAGGTATTTTTACCAGTAGGAGGATTGATTCGCCATCAGTGTCAAATGAGTCCCACTAGTGATTTACAATGATTTTTGCTAGTTTCCAGAACCTTCTAGCAATAGGAATCAACTTCCAGGTGCACTCTATTAAATTTCATTCAATTATGTTTCCATTAGCTCATGTTTTTAGTTCATTTTTCATACCTCGCCATGTTTTCAAACATTACATATTTCATTAGTTTTTCATTCATAATCAATCATTTTTCCATAGCTTAGTTGCATTTAGATCATTCTATTTAGTCATAATTCCATCTTACATTCCTTTATTTGAGTGAACCACATCAATTTTAGGGTTCTCTCTCTCTCTCTCTCTCCTTTTAGGTGAAAGATCCTAAGAGTGCAAGATAAGTCTATAGAAACCACAAAATTGATGGTTCAAGAGCAACTACAATCACCTCTCCCTATGCCTATGTAGAAGCCTAGAGTTGTTGTCTCCTAATCTAAATGTAGCTCAATCTACTAGTAGCAAGCTATCTCAGCATCTAGTTGTGCCCAGAGCTGATCTCGCTCCTATCTAAAACCATCCCTCTCCTATTAGGCATGATCCCTCTTAGTAGTCCTTTATTCCTACTCTTGACAATCTTGATCTATCTCTTGAGTAACAATCTATACCCTTTGATCGAGAACCATTGCTACTTGCTATTGTGGTGGCCCTTAAGGTGGAAACTATGGTGGAACTAGTGGTGGTGCTTGTGTTGGAACCTATCTAGGAACACGTCCCTCAACCTTGACCCTCTGCCTCTATCGACATTGTTTTTCATACTCACCTATACATCACCTCCCACCTATGGATTCACCACTTGTATTAGTAAACCGAAAGGGTCTATATATTGAAAACCATGTATCATAAGATAGAGTGGTCCCTAGATCATCTATGCCACTTGTGTATACCCATGGAAGTGGGACTAAGTGACCAAAGTCATCAATAGCTATCTATGGTACCATTTTTGGTCCCCGCTTTGTGATATCCCTAAAGGTCTAAGAAAACATAACATAATCATCTATTGGAGCATCATGCTACTCCCCAAACTGTCTCATCACCTTATCAAGCAATAACTATCGAGCTTGTCTACCTGGTAGTGGAGATGTCTATCATCATCATCCTATGCCTTTATCTATAGCTAAGGCCTCCATGTGAACTCACTCATGTCATCAATGAAATTTTTCCAATAAGCCAAATAACTCATGTGGTGATGAGTCATCATATTGTCATATCTGTAAACCATGGGATCTCCAACATATCAATCTTTATCTACAATAATTGGTATGATCATGATGATATGCTCCCATTCCCATATTTGTAGAAGCATAACACCAATAGATAGGCTAGTTCCTTCCCTATACACTACCTAGTGCATATCATGATACAAATTAGCTAATATGTAAGGACCCCAAGCATAGATGCAAGCCTCCTCCATGATCTTCTCAAGAACAATCCCCATCTAGGGTTGAATAATATAGATTGTATACATATTACTATCAATCCCATGATGAATCCAATATTAACCAAGGTCACATCATCCACTACACCAATATAACACCTAAGGTCAAGCTATCCACCCTCAAGCTTGATCTCTTCCAACATCAGGACTCGCATAAGAGACTTTGTGCCACAATCTCCATCATAAACAACTCGCTCTCCATGTATCATAACCCTAAGGATTCATAAAAATACTCAACCATAATAGTTTCCTCCCTTATAAGTAAGTGAAATGATGAAGTCGAGCTAAATGCCAACACTCCACCAAAGTAGTCATAAGAGAGATATGATTCTGAATCTTTAGCACGTACGCTACATATTACAATCTAGTCATTCCCACAAAATTAACCACAATCTTAGTGAAGGATGTAATCTTCTTGAGAGCCTATGGTCTCCACTCCTGATATAGGAGAGGACCTAGGGTAGCCTACTCACATAATGCACACAACATTAATTTCAAAAAAAATTGCAAAAACCTAAGTCAAACTATCAAAAAAGAAAAAGTGAGCCTTTTTTGCTTGCATTGCCATTTTGCAATAGTGTCACTATATTACAAAAAAGTTCCTCTTTCTACAAGGATAAAAGCATCACTATTAAACAAAAATGAGTAACCTAAAATGAAAATGTGTCACCCACATTCCAAAGGTATCACCCAATTTTGAAACCAAATTGCTAATACAAAGCTATGACACCCATTGCAAAGGCATCACTGTGGCTTGCAAAGGCATGTCATCGAGTTGTAGAAGCATCACACTAAATTGCAACACCTTTTTTGGTCCTACTTCTAGCCTACCTTTAGCTATCTAGAAATGCATAAAAATAAAAATTATAGTACATATCTAGTAACTTGAATCGATTGGTCTTTGGAACTTATGAACTCAGACAACTTGATGTAGAGCTTGAACAACATGGGACATTACATCAATCTCAACACAATATCTAACAATAAGAATCTCTCAGAAATCTATGATCTCACAAAGAAAAGTGTGCAAATGGGGCTGAAATTCACCCAAATGAACATATATGCCTATCAAAACCTAGGGTTTTTCCCTGGAACTCAATTTACTAGCCTTGGCTATTAGTCTAGATCAATTTAGAAGCTTCCTGGGACTTATTTTTTGTCCTCTTCTTAGTAGAACTACTTGCATGACCTTTTCATGATCTCTACCCAAAAGTCAGTTTTTCCACTTGATTTCTTGAGGGGGCAACACACCAACATTCCTTCATCCATTGGGGCATTAGAAAAAAAATAAAAATTTTAATTTTTTTTAGTAGTATCAATTCTTTGAAACAATACAACAGGTATCTCACTTCAAAGAGGAGGAAAATGTAGACACCTGAAAATTTCCTATGCATATCGCACACCTTGATTTCTCTTACTAACATCATTTTCTTCATAATTCACCTATTTCTTCTATTTAATTAAATAATTTCCAATTATTTAGTAAATTCACTTTATTCTCCTATTAATTAAATGCTAATTCATCATTTTCATGCTATTTTCTCCATCTTGATTGAATAATTCCTAACTATTTAATTAAAGGCCTTAATTCTTCCAATTTACACAATTAAATGATTTTCATAATTTTTTAATTAACTAATTTTCCTCAAATCCTCCAACTTGCACAAAGAATATTCCCCAAGAAATATTTCCTTTTCAAATTCAAATTATTCCCTCTAATTAAAAATATCTCCAACATGTTTCCATGAATTAAGGAATATTGTTGAGTCACTCATGGATTATGAACCCTTGATTAAACCTTGATCTGCACCTAAATGAATTATGAACCATTGATTAATTCATTGATCCAAACTCACATCCTTATGTTGGATCTCAGTTGTGATCATATGGTTTGTCCTTGATGACAAAATCCCTTTCAGTTAGTTCTCTTTGGTGATATGTCTCAGTTTGGATCCTTATGCTTTATATATGGCACCTCTTTGTTGACTTTGGCATTGGTTTACATTCAGATGGTTTCAGTTTGGTTTCTCATGCTTTATCTTATGGTACTGATCAGTTTGAGCTTTGTGCAGTCTCGGGTTATCTTATTTGTACATTTGTCTCGGTGACTGAAAAAGAACATATCAGCTGAGGATGCTAGGGTTTCCCCAATCCATTTTTCTGATAAACATCTATGTTGCCTTTCGGCAATACATTTCTGATGTCATAACGATTTGTTTTTACATACTGGCAGATCTCGGCGTGACATTGATCGTGGTCTTGGCAATAGAAGAAAATTCTATCGGCATGAGTATCTTTCACCACTGAGAGGTCTTACCGAATGAGTCAGGTCTCACCGACTAATACATGAGGTGGTGCATCAGCATAAGTAATCCCTATCGGCATGTTGTTTCATCAAGTGCTTTGTGTCTTGGCGATTGGCACAAGAAAGTTCATATCGACAAGAGTTGTGCATCAATATGATGTCTTAGCAAAATTGGTATGTCACACCAACCTCCATTGAAAGATCATATTGGAAAGACTTATTTGAGGTCACAAAAATCGGGATCCATCTCCAGACATCTATCGGTGTGACATTCTCTTTTGTTTCGGTGATAGTGAGTGATCTCTTTCAGCAGGAGTAATACTGTCGATATGTGGTCACAACAAATTTGGTTTGTCACACCGATCGGAGATTAAATGGAAACATATCAGCAAGAGTTTAAGGCTTCGGTGAAGGGTCATAGCGAAAAGGGTGATGTCTCCCCGACTAATGCATGAGGAAGTCTTTTAGCAGGAGTGTTGTATTCGGCATGTGGTCTCACAGAAGACATATTGTCTCACCAACCATGCACAAAAAGGTCTTATCGGAAAAGGTTTTTCTTTGGTATAATGTCATAGCGAACCCTGTGGATCTCACTGATGGAATACATATGGACCTTGTCAGCATAAGCATTGGTATTGTCTTAGCGACACACAAGTGGATGAAGACTTTTAGAAAGACATGGTGTGCTCTACAAGAGGTCTCCCCGACTTTGATATGTCTCACCGATGGAATTCAAAAGGACTTTATCGGTGTGAGATTTTTTCTCTCTTGGTGATCTTAGGTGAATTTGGGGTGTTTCAGTATGACATGAAATGATCTACAAGATGTCTCCCCGATGGTTTGAAGTTATAGCGACATATATAGAATGGATGGACTCGTCAACAAGAAAAACCTTATGTCACGGCGACCAATGTGTATCATGTGGACTTTCAGTGAAACGTGGGGCAATCTACATAACATCTCCCCAACAGTATTGTGTTACAGTGACTTACAAGGGATAAATTCTTTCAATGAAACACAGTGTGATCTGCATAGGGTCTTTCCAATATCAAAAGCTTAAAGCAATAGTGAATGAAACAAAAGGGGGATCTCGCTGAGAAAGACTCTAGTGTCTCAACGACTGAAACAAATCTAACAGAAATGTGATCTCGAGGAAACATAAAGATCTTCGATATGGTTTCTACCCGATGCCAGAAGGTCATGGCAATGCACGGGGACCAAAGGAACGATCAACTTTATAATTGCCTTCGGCATACTTGTCTAGATGTCTCAGCGAACGTTCTGATATGTGTTTTTCTAAAGTATAGTTGCATGGTGACATCTTTTGTTAGCATCAAAGCTCTGGAAAAATCTTCTCTAATTTCAGAGGATATGATTTTCTGTTAGTGGCCTGTCATGACTTCGTTGAAAATATTTCAGTTACAATTTAAAATCTCCTGATTCAGCGCAGAAATTAAAAGCTCTATGGATAGGAGTTACTCTGATTTTTACCATCATCTACAGATCATTATGAATCAACTTCATATTCTAATAATAGAAAAATAGTTTCAGAATCTTGTGAAAAATGCTTGTTGAAGATTTCTTGATAACAGACATACTTGAAATGTATATAAAAACTAGTGTTGAAAACTGTGAAGGAGCTGCTGGCCTATAATTCTGAGAGATAGTTATTTTGGCTGTATCAAGAGATGTATTGAAAAACTCTGTAATACAAGAGTTGGATTCCTAGAGTATTAGAAGAAGAGTGTTATGAACTTAACTAAAAACAGAGAGATCCTTTGATATATTATTATTGTAATTTTGAAATCTGAGGTTGGTGCTCCTTGAGTTGGTGCTCAGAAATTAGCCTATAAGGCATTGTTAAAAGTTGTTTTTGAAGATTAAGCCAGTAAGGCAGTTTAGGAGTGGTTTTTCTACCCCAAGAGGGTTTTCTACTCATCAAATCTTTTGTTTCTTTGTTCTTCTATGTGCTCACTGCTTCTTTATGTTGTTGTTGTTTCAGTTCACTGTTGGGTTTATTACTATTCTCAATTCTATTTATGAATGATTACATTCAACTCATGAATGCATTGATCAGAGTAATATTGAGATCAAATCTGAGCTACGTTTTGGAAAATGCAAGATATCTCACTCAAAACATATTTTCATAAGTTGTCAAATAGACTGAGTTAATGTTGTCATATCTTTGTGCTTTCAAAAGTGATTACTCTACTCTATTGTTGAAATAAAAGGAAATTAGAATTAAACATCTTGGTCAAAGTTGAAATTTTTTTTGACACTGATTCACCCCCCCCTCTCAGTGTCTGCCCATAACTCCAACAATTGGTATCAGAGCGTAGGGTCCTCTGATAGGTCTAAACCACCTAGGATTGTTCCTGGTTTCTTGGAGTACTTTGGTTAATATGGGAAAGAACAGAAGGAATAAGGGAGAAAGATGTTCTCAGCAAAATTTTATTCATCATGTTCAACCTGAATCTAGTATAAGGAATAACGAGGAAGAGTTCATAAACAGTAGCTCTGAAATGGTAGAGTATCCTAGATCTGGAACTCCTCAGTTTGAAGGAACAAACTTTATTATATGGAAACATAGGATGGAAACATACTTACTTTCTTTAGGATTTGAAGTGTGGGTAGCAGTAGAAAAGGGTTGTACTACATCTGCAACATCTCCTTCCACTCTTGAGGAGAAGAAAGCACTTGAATTCAATACTAGAGCTATAAATGCTATTTTTAATAACTTGCAAAATAAACTCATTAAAAAAGTCATTCATTATAGTCGCGCTAAGGAAGTTTGGGACAAGTTGATTGAAATGATTTAGAATAGTGAGTTACAAGAGGAGATATCTTTGGATACTGAAATAAGTTGTGAAACATCTGAGAGTGAAGAAGGTGTAAACCTTCATAGTTTTGAAAAGAAGTCCAAGGAGATCATTAATGAATATTTAAATGATCAAGAAACTTGTGTAGAAGTAGATAAATCTTTGGGTGAAGTCAACTCTGAATAGGAATATGATGAACCAGAAAGTCAGGTTGATTTGGAAGGTGAACTCCTATGTGCCTTAGATACTATTAAGAATCTTAGAAAAGAAAACTAGTTTTTAACAAGACAGTTTCAGCAAGAAGAGAGTTTGGAAGTCAAGTTAAATGACAAGGATGAATTGTGTAATAAACTAGAAAATGAGATTGATTCTTTAAAGAAATGTTCTGATAATGATTCCTTGTTAAAAGAACTAACTCTTAAGGATGATAAGATTATAAGTCAGAAAATTGAAATTGAAGAATATAAGAAGATTGCAGATGTTGTGAGTTCTGATTTGGAGATTAAAAAGATTGTTTGTCTAAAACTTGAAGAAGAAGTAGTTGCTTTAAGAAAAGAGCTTGAAAGTATCAATGCTCAATCTGGTAAAATTCAGAAATTTGATCATAGTACTAATATATTGAATGAGATGTTGAGCAGGCAAAAGAATTCTAAAGATCCTACAGGAGTGGGATATGAGGTTGGACAAAGCTCTGCAGACAAATCTAAACATGAAACAATGTTTACTACTTCAAATGGAAAGAAGTTTACAGCCAAGCAAACACCAAGAATGAAGGTTGATCTTGGTTACAATATTGCTACATCAAAGGATAACATTGACACTAGAAGACAATCTAAAGGTATTCATAGAGAAAGGAAAAATGTCTTCATATCTTCACATCCTTGGCATGATCACTTATTTAGGTATAATCATTATGTCCAAGGATATTGTTATGTTTGTAATGACTATGGTCATAAGGCAATTGATTGCATAAGATGGTCAAATAAGAATCATTCTAATGTCCCTACAAATGAGGATGTGGTGTGTTACAACTGTAACAATTTTGGTCACTTGAGAAGAGATTGTAGAATAAATACAAGTGATAATAATGTAGGGAACAATGCTGGAAATGTCTATAGGAAGACTTCTATTTCTCAGAACAATCACAAAGTCATTTGTTTCAGATGTAATAACATTGGACATAAAGTACAACAATGCAGATTCAACAGAAAGTCATGTACTTTAAGCAAACAAGTGAAAAAGTCTTCATTGGAGTGGAGAAGAAAGAGCAATCAAGATGACAAGAAGAGCAATAAAGATGCTTCAAAGAAAACTCCTTGTGCACTCCTTGCACAAGTGTTGCCTTCCAGGTCTTGAGAAGAAGAAAAGACTCAGGGGGAGACTATTATGGTAATATATTTTACCCCTATGGAGTCAGGAATGAGGTATGGCATCTTGAATTTGCTATTGGTGGTATAAGATGTTAAGGAATGTTTTTGCTTGGTCTAATGGTTGACAGTTTTCAGAAGTTTTTGAAATGACAGTGCACTTTGTTTTTAAATGAACTTTTTGGATGCTTGGGCTTTGGAAATAATGGTATGTCCTTATGACATCTTTGAGCGGTGTGGAGACATATAGATGAGTTCCTCAATATATTAAAAATAAGAAAGCCTTTTGAAGTGATGTCGTTGTATTTATCTTTGTGAACAGTGAAGGTTGATGTTATGAGTTATTTCTATGATGATATTATTTGGTGTTGTGTGAGGGCTGAGATTAATTATCTTTGGTATTTTTTCATCGTTCTTGGTGTGGTAATAGAAGTTCTCATATGGACTGAGGATGGGTGTACAAGAACTGATTGTCGATGAATTATGCAGTATACATGCTTTTACAGTTATATTTTGTGTATGAAATGAGTAAAATGATGTGTGTCGTTTGGAGAAGAATAACCAGTATCATTGGTCTTTGTTGTGTATTGTCCTGGACAGTGACTAAGGTTACTTGTGCTGAGAAGAGGTTGGTTGTTTGTGCTCAAATTATGGTATTTGGTTGGCTCTCAGTTGTGTTTTCTAGCATTGCACATTCTTCTCTTCTATACTTTGTCATTGAGGCGAAAAGGCGGAGAGTCATTTGTGTTTTTCCATCAAGGACAAAGGGGGAGTTTGTTGGATCTCAGTTGTGATCATATGGTTTTTCCTTGATGACAAAATCCCTTTCAGTTAGTTCTCTTTGGTGATCTGTCTCAGTTTGGATCCTTATGCTTTATATATGGCACCTCTTTGTTGACTTTGGCATTGGCTTACATTCAGATGGTTTTAGTTTGGTTTCTCATGCTTTATCTTATGGTACTGATCAGTTTGAGCTTTGTGCAGTCTTAGGTTATCTTATTTGTACAATTGTCTCAGTGACTGAAAAAGAACATATCGGCTGAGGATGCTAGGGTTTCCCTGATCCATTTTTCTGATAAACATCTATGTTGCCTTTCGGCAAGACGTTTCTGATGTCATAATGATTTGTTTTTACATACTGGCAGATCTCGGCGTGACATTGATCGTGGTCTTGGCGACAAAAGAAAAGTCTATAGGCATGAGTATCTTTCACCATTGAGAGGTCTTACCAAATGAGTTGGGTCTCACTGACTAATACATGAGGTGGTGCATCGACATAAGTAATCCCTATCGGCATGATGTTTCATCGAGCGCTTTGTGTCTTGGCGACTGGCACAAGAAAGTCATATCAGCAAGAGTTGTGGCATTGATATGATGTCTTAGCGAGATTGGTATGTCACACCAACCTCCGTTGAAAGATCATATCGGAAAAACTTATTTGATGTCATAGCAATCGAGATCCATCTTCAAGCATCTATCAGCGTGACATTCTCTTTTGTTTCAACGACAGTGAGTGATCTCTTTTGGCAGGAGTAATACCATCGGTATGTGGTCACAATGAATTTGGTATGTCACACTGATCAAAGATTAAATGGAAACATATCAGGAAGAGTTTAAGGCTTCGGTGAAGGGTCATAGCGAAAAGGGTGATGTCTCCCCAACTAATGCATGTGGAAGTCTTTTGGTAGGAGTGTTGTATTCGGCATGTGGTCTCACCGAAGACATATTGTCTCACCAACCATGCACAAAAAGGTCTTATCGACAAAGGTTTTTCTTCGGTATAATGTCATAGTGAACCCTGTGGGTCTCACTGATGGAATACATATGGACCTTGTCGGCATAAGCATTGGTATTGTCTCAGCAACACACAAGTGGATGAAGACTTTCAGAAAGACATGGTGTGCTCTACAAGAGGTCTCCCTGACTTTTATGTCTCGCCGATGGAATTCAAAAGGACTTTATCGGTGTGAGATTTGTTCTCTCTTGGCGATCTGATGGGAATTCAGGGTATTTCTGTATGACATTGAATGATCTACAATATGTCTCCCTAATGGTTTGAAGTTATAGTGACATATATAGAATGGATGGACTCGTCAACAAGAAAAACCTTATGTCACGGCGACCAATGTGTATCATGTGGACTTTCGGTGAAATGTGGGGATATCTACATAATGTCTCCCCGACACCATTGTGTTACAATGACTTACAAGGGATAAAGTCTTTCGGTGAAACATAGTGTGATCTGCATAGGGTCTTTCCGATATCAAAAGGTTACAGCGATAGTGAATGAAAGGAAAAGGGGATCTCGGTGAGAAAGACTCTAGTGTCTTAGTGACTAAAACAAATCTAACAGAAATGTGATCTCGGGGAAACATAAAGATCTTCGATATGGTTTCTCCCCGACGGCAGAAGGTCATGGTGATGCACAGGGACCAAAGGAATGATCAACATTATAATTTCCTTTGGCATACTTGTCTGGATGTCTCAGCGAACGTTTAACAAACTTTGTCTCTGTGGCCGATATGTGTTTTTCTAAAGTATAGTTGCATGGCGACATCTTTTGTTGGCATCAAACCTCTAGAAAAATATTCTCTGATTTTAGAGGATATGATTTTCTGTTAGTGGCCTGTCATGACTTTGTTGAAAATATTTCAGTTATAATTTAAAATCTCCTGATTTAGCGCAGAAATTAAAAGCTCTATGGATAGGCATTACTCTGATTTTTACCATCATCTACAGATCATTATGAATCAGCTTCATATTCTAATAATAACAAAAGAGTTTCAGAATCTTGTGAAAAGTGCTTGTTGAAGATTTCTTGATAACAGACATACTTGAAATGTATATAAAAACCAGTGTTGAAAACTGTGAAGGAGCTGTTGGCCTATAATTCTGAGAGATAGTTATTTTGGTCGTATCAAGAGATGTATTGAAAAACTCTGTAATACAAGAGTTGGATTCCTAGAGTATTAGAAGCAGAGTGTTATGAAATTAACTGAAAATAGAGAGATCCTTTGATATATTATTATTGTAATTCTAAAATCTGAGTAAGGGGTTGGTGCTCCTTGAGATTGGTGTCTCTAAATGAGGGGTTGGTGCTCCTTGAGTTGGTGCTCAGAAATTAGCCTATAAGGCATTGTTAAAAGTGGTTTTTGAAGATTAAGCGAGTAAGGCAGTTTAGGAGTGGTTTTTCTACCCCAGGAGGGTTTTCCACTCGGCAAATCTTTTGTCTCTTTGTTCTTCTGTGTGGTCATTGCTTCTTTGTGTTGTTGTTTCACTTCACTGTTGGGTTTATTACTATTCTCAATTCTATTTATGAATGATTACATTCAACTCATGAATGCATTAATCAGAGTAATATTGAGATCAAATCTGAGCTATGTTTTGGGAAATGCAAGATATCTCACTGAAATCATATTTTCATAAGTTGTCAAATAGACTGAGTTAATGTTGTCATATCTTTGTGCTTTCAAAAGTGATTACTCTACTCTATTGTTGTAAGAAAAGGAAATCAGAATTAAACATCTTGGTCGAAGTTGAAAAAGTTTTTGACACTAATTCAGCCCCCCCTCTCAGTGTCTTCCCATAACTCCAACACCTTAATCTTCTCTCATCCATTGATTATCATTTTCAATCCTCACCATTGATCAAAATTCCTAAAATCTATAAATACCAAGCCTTTTAACATCAAAGAATTCAAAATCCTCCTAAGCACCTTTACTCTCTAGATTTATTGACTAATTTATTAAGTATTCTATAGCATATTTTGTGAATCAACCTTCTTCAATAAAGCTTTTTGCAACATTGATAGTACATAAAACTAAGTAATCCACACCCATACAACAATTATGCATCAATCCACAATGTGATTGAGAGGTTTGCACATTAGTTAGATTAAATTGATTTAAATTATATCTTCTTTAATTTTTATTGAGTCTTTAATGTTGTTAATTGAAATTTATTGAGTATGGATTCTATTTGATCATTCTCTTGTTAATTTGTTTAATTCAATTCTTATTTGATCAATTGAGCTAACCATATGACAATATCTTCATGAAATTTTTTTTGAGTCGAGTAATACTAAGAAAAGGGTGGTATGAACAATAATGATAGGTTATATTAACTAATTTATTTTTCTATTTTTTAGTATATATTATGCATAGAGAATATTGAGTTCCCTTTTACTTCTTGGGCTCAATTAGATAATTTTTTGGAGATCTATTTGGACGTCATCCATATGTGATGTTTTATTAGATAACCCTACATATATGGATGCAACTAAGAAAACTATAGAGATTTATCCTCCTCATAATGCCCCTTCTACACTCTAGACATACTCACATAAATTATGGGAGTGAGTTATGGGATGATCAATTTAGTCATATGAACTACCAAGTCCTTACTAATACTAGAGATATAAGGACATGTATAGAGATCATGCTTTGCTTCCTACTTCTATAGATTGCGTCACATAAATGAAATTGGTTTAAAAACCATTTTTAATAAAAAAAAATTATATCATGGGTTTTCTAATTCTAATGAGAATTTAACTTTTTTTTGCACTGTATGTTTGGAAAACAAAATAGAGTATCAATTCCTTCAAGAATTAAGAAAGAAAATAATAAATTAAAAAATATCCATACCAATATTTGGTCTAATAGATATTTGATTATATTATAAATTATCATTTTTTTGTGTCCATTAATTTGATGTTTCAAGATTTACCTAGATTTATATTATGAGAAACAAATATGAAATTTTTCACTAAATTTAAGAAATTTAAAGTCATATTAAAAAATCAATCAAAACATAAGATAAAGGTTTTGATATTTGATAATGGAGGATACTATTAGCCTAAATAATTTTATGAGTTTTTTAAGTATACATGTATTGTTAGGTAAAAGAATACAACAAACACTCCTTCATATAATAGAACGGTAAGAAAGATGGACAAAAATATAGCATAAAGAGCTACAAGTATGTTAAGTGGTGTATAGTTAGATAGATTCTTTTGGGTAGAAGCTATAAGTATTTTTGGTTACTTGATTAATAAATTTCCTTGTAAGGCTATTGATTCACAGTATAGTAGAGTCTAGTTGATAGGTATAACCCACCAAGTTTTTATTGTATAATTACTTTATTAACTACTAATGATAAACCTAGATCATACAAGGAAGATATTATTGTAGACGATTGTGAGTCTTGGAACAAACCATGATGGGGAGATGATGGATTTAGACTCATGTGACACCTAAGATCTTATTTATTTTCCAAAAACAAGGAAGAATATAGGATATTAGTAGTTTTTCAAGAAGATTTTTAGAGTAGATGGTTCATTAAAAAAGAACAAGGATAGAGTAGTGGCCAAGGGATAATCATAGAAAGAGGGAGTTGATTTTAGTAAAAATTTATCTCCTATTGCTAAATTATCCTCAATTAGATTTATTTTATCCATGTAGCTACTATTAATGATTTTGAATTGATCAAATGGATGTTAAGACTATTTTTTTGTATGGATATTTGGAAGATAATATTTACATGCAACAACCTAAAGTTTTTAGTGTAAAAGGAAAAGAAAAATTGGCTTCTAGATTAAAATTGGCTCTTTATGGTTTAAAAATGAACCATAGATTTTTGTGGTTTAGGATGCTATGACTCTCTTGCTCAATTAGGGTTTTTCACCTAAAGGAGAGAGATAGACCCTACACAAAATCTATGTGGCTCACTCAAAATAATGTAAGTATAATGAAGTTATGTCTAAATGCAACAAACTGATAAAATGGATTGATTATTTATACAAATCCTAAGAAATATGAAGTGTTTGAAAACACAGTCTGATATGTAAACATGAACTAGAAACATGCACAAATGAAAAAAAAACTTAATGAAATTGAATGGAGTGAACCTAGAGATAGAATGCGTATGCTAGAAGGTTTTGGAATGTTTCAAAAATTATTGTTGAATTTCTATATTATTATTTTTCTAGCTTGCCATCCCTTGGGCCTTGTGCCTCCTATCCCTCTAACATTCTTCTGCCTCTTCTTATACCTGTTAGGTCTGCAACAAATTTTCATATCCTTGAGCTCTCTATCCTGATGATGGATCACGGAGTGTGATTCGAAACGTTGATTCAAAAAAAGCTTACACAATCAAATCTAGAAACAGCTATTCATAACTCTTATGGATTGTGGAAATCTAATAACTTTGAAATTATGATAAAAACAAGTTTCGGGATGCTAGGAACTGAAAACCTCATAAAACACTTTCTCCAACCTAGAAGTGGGACTCATTCACCACTACTAGAAATAATTCCACCTATAGAAATCTACAAATTCTGAAGTCAACTCTATGGGTCCAAATCTACACTTGTCTTCTTGTCGGGTTGGCGGAACTGAAACTGCAGAAAATGGGCTGAATGATGTCTCCAAGCTTGAATTAGGTCTTTGTTGACTTGAATATATTTGATGACTTGTTGACCAATTTTCAACACCTATCTCTTTGACAAATTTTCCTACAATACCTACAAACACACAAGTAAAGAGGGGGAAAATAGTTAATAGTTAGAGTATAGGGGTTTTCCTTGTTCAAACCCCACTTTAGTAATCAAACCCTTGATAAAGAAATGAAATGAGAAAGGAATGATGAACAAATAACATGCAAGTTTCATGAACTCACCAAACCATTGTTGCTAAAGTTTGAAGATGTGATGAGGGCGCAGCCTGAGACTTAGAAAATAACCCACAAACAAGAGAATAATTTTATTATTCAGAAAATGGAGCTTCTTACATGCAGAGGATCTCAAATCCCAAAGTTCTACAGCACATGCAAGTTACAGACAGCTACAAAATAACCCTTTCGCAATATGCGAGTTTGTCCCCAAAAGGTTACCCAAAAATTAGAAACCCACCCATAAATAGAGCTCCTCATTAGTTTGGAGCCAAAAAAACATTCAAATTTGAGTTTAGGCAGTTTGGTGCCGAAAAATTACAACATGAAGTTCAAATTTCAAAAGAGCATTTGCAATTGTATCTTCTAGAAAGTGCGCCAACTTCCCTGGGCCATAACTTTTTATCCGGGACTCCAATTCACGAACCGTTTGAACCGTTGGAAAGGTCTCAAAGTAGAATACATGCTCAAAATTTCTA
>VDFB02000015.1:597437081-597455319 GCA_007258455.2 Sequoia sempervirens | reverse complement strand
CTACCATGTATGATCCCATCTAGTGATATTGCCTTTTCCTCTTCGATTTCTTTCCAACTGGACCTCTTTCCACCAAATACTGGCATGGCCCTTCAGCTTCATTTTCGCAAACTTAACCCGATCCGGGTCCTCTATTTCCTCATACTCAAAATATTCTTCTAGCTTGTTGATCTAGTCGATCAATTCTTTTGGGTTCAGACTTCCAGAATAACTGGGGACTTCTGCTCTGGGTCTTTTCCTAATCTTCAAAATGGCCCTTATTAGCTGCATTTGGTCTTGATCAATTGCTTCTTCTTCCTCTTCTACATTTGAACCTTCTTCCTCTCCTTCATCCTCACTTTCCTCCCTCGGGTTTAACCCTCTTCTCAACTGCTCTTGTAACACATCAATCTATCTCTAGAGGGCCACCAGTGCATCTCTTCCACCAACATTTTTGCCACCTCTAACACCACACCTGCAAACACCACTCTTGGAGGCATCTTTCTTGACCTCGACCCACAACCACGGTCCTGGTGCGAACTGCCTCATGATCGGCGATCTTTCCACACGCTCAAGAAAACCCTACTCTGATACCATTTGATGAGGGCGCAGCTCGGGGACAGAAAATAACCACAAACAAGAGAATAATTTTATTATTCATAAAATGGAGCTTCTTACATGTAGAGGATCTCAAATCCCCAAGTTCTACAGCACATGCAAGTTACAGAAAGCTACAGAATAACCCTTTCAAATGCGAGTTTGTCCCCAAAAGTTACCCAAAAATTAGAAACCCGCCCATAAATAGAGCTCCTCATTAGTTTGGAGCCAAAACAACATTCAAATTTGAGTTTAGGTGGTTTGGCACGAAAAATTACAACATGAAGTTCAAATTTCAAAGAGCATTTGCAATTGTATCTTCTAGAAAGTGCGCCAACTTCCTGGAGCCATAACTTTTGATCCGAGACTCCGATTCGCGAACCGTTTGAACCATTGGAAAGGTCTCGAAGTCAATAACGCGCTCAAAATTTTCTACGCCAATTTTGAAAAGTTTTGGGGCCGATCCGGGAGCTCTAAGTGCCTCAAATCTAACTCAGAAGATTTTCAAGTGCAAATTAGGGAAACTAAAACTGCAATATCTTTCAACCCAAGAATCAAAAATAAAAACCGTAAATTGAGAATTTCATTATGAAAAAAAGGGTATCCAAAAATGTAAAAACATCTAAAAACTGAGAAATTTGAAATTTAACTATTTTTGGGTGATGCAAAATTTCCCTTACACCACTAGATGCTCCTACATCAAGATATGTCAATGGATGCTCCAAGATGCTTGATAATTGCTTGATTGAATGATTAAGGATGCTAGAATACTTGAATGCTATAATTGATTGAATGTATGGATGAATGGGGGGGTTAAAATGGATGGAAAAACACTTATTTATACACACTTATTCCCTAATTTCCCAAAAATACATCATAGGATGACCTAAGGTCTTAATGAATAAAAACTTGAAAGAAATTTAAATTTATTTTGAATTTTGTGCCAAGAGGGACTCATTCACCACCAATGGAAAATGGTTCCCACTCAAGGAAAGCAAATGGATGTCGGGGATTAAGTTGTATTTAATGTTGTTTGTGGGGTTTATATTCAAAAATACCCTTAATTGAGGCCTATAAGTGCATAAAGGGGCCAAATAAAGCAAAAGAAAGGCATATTTAGTGATGACAAGTCTAGAAAAGTGTGAAAGTTTGTTACAAGACTTTACAACACTTTAGAATAAGACTTGGTAAGGAATAAAAAGGGAATATTTAGATGAATTATAATAAGAAGAGTCTATATAAGTTAGAAATGTGTTACAAAACTTCAAAACACCTTCATAAGACATCATAAAGTCTTAATAATTTGAATATTCAAGACCTAATGTGAATGTATAAGTCACATTACAACATTAAATCTAAGCAGAATAAGTCAAGCATCACAGGAAAAAGACCTAAATGACCATGAAAATGTACAAAGATCCATTTTTCTATTGTACATTTATCCCCCACTTTAGTGAGAGGATGAACTTGCTTAAAATTCACACTAAAGTAGCCATGCATATCGAGAGGGATCCAAATGCACTTATGCTAGCAAGATGAGACAACAATGATCAAGAGGGGTGATCAAGCCCCTAGGATGAAGATCCCATGGAAAAATAAGCATAAGAAAAAATGAACACACATGTGAAAGAGAAGAAGAAAAGGGAGAGAAAAAGGAAAAGTCAAATCAATCTTTGATCGTTTGTCTAGCTAGTTGTGGATCAGATCTAGGTTGTTTTTCTGAAAATTAAAAATGCATACTCACTCTAGGGCAATGGAAGTCATGGTTGTTCACCGGGTGAGAAGGCCCAAAAGGTGAGAAACATACGCTCAGCTGGTATGTACTAAAAAACACACAGGTGGCTATGGGGAAAGTCATGCCTCAAAATGGGCTTCCCACTCAACCATATCAAAGTTATACCTCCTGATAACTTTAATAAAATTCCACAAAGGAAAATGTCAATTCGTGCTTCATGAGATAAGAAAATATTCATATGATTAGAAATCATGAACAAACAGAATGGAACCACAGGCATGCAAGTTGTGTTATGCAAGGTGGCCATGTAAATGAAAAATGAAAAATATATTCAAAGGAGTCTTGTTTAGTTCATGTGAGGTCTATCACTTATGGAAAACTGTGTCTAATGTCTCCAAGAGAGGACCAATTAAAGAATATAATATTCACAACTTAGGGGATGCAGTGCATCATATCAGGCCACCAAGAGGAATGTAATATGCTAAGATAGATAACACTTATGAAGGATATCACACCCAATGTCATCCAAAAAGTGACAAACACATCATATGGAACAAGAAGGTTGCACTAAGAACCAAGAAGAATGCAAAATGAATAATGTCAATGTATGCCCCCACTTTAAAGGAATTGCTACACACCGTTCTGTGATAAATTACTTTAAAGTAGCAAATGAAGAATGCAAAAAGAAACAAGACATGAGAGCCAACTTCTAAAGACCTTATGCCAAGTCATACGTTTCTGAGTAAGGCTATGTTATGCAAAGGAAAAAGGAACAAAATAAAGAGAGGTTTGCCCCAAAAAGGAACACACTAAACACATAAGGGATCTATGGATTTATGGTCAGTATGTTCGTTGCTGCAATGTTTTTATGAAAGAGCTTAGAATTATCATCATTCCCCAAATACATAGAACTGGAAGAATGACACAAAGAGAGCGAAAACAAAAGAATAATAAAAAAAAAATTGGGTCAACATGGAAGAGACATTGCGGTTTCAATGCTTTTCATTGTCCCCAAAAGGGAAACACAAGCAAATGAAAAGGAGAAAAAAAATGGAAAAATATTTTGGGTCAACATGAAGGAGACATTTTGATCTCAATTCCTTGCATCATCTCCAAAAGGAAAACAAAAGAAAATACATAGTAAAAGGAAAAGGAACCATTTGGGTCAACATGGAAGACACATAGGGCATCTCAATGCTTTGCATCATCCACAAAAGGGAAACACAAGACAAAAGTGAAAAAGAAAAAGAAATGTATGACATATAGAAGAATGAAGGTACATATAGAGGAACTGCGCAAAGAGAGAGAATATTAAGCACACATTATAGGGGAACACATTACACACATGCAATCACACCAAAGAAAAGAAAAAGAAAAATGAAAATGTAAAACTCTAGTAGGGAAAATACAAGTCAACCATCTAACAAGTCATCTACCTCCCAATCATGTTCAGTGTATTGTTAGGGTAGTTGACTATCCAAGGGGACAATTGCAAGTGTCGAACTAGGGGAAGTACTAGGTTCATCACTATGGATAGGAGATATCTCAATGAAGCTAATAGATGAGGAAAACAATTTTTTAATTCATCATGTATCTCGTCATCATTTTTTGTTGTTTCCTCATCGTCATCTAAGTTGATCACAACAGGAGGACAAATGGTAATTTCCAATGAAGGATGTATCAGGAGTTGCTATTGTTGGATCAGATAATTTTTTTGTGATGGTTGTGTTGTACTATTTTGTGGTGGGTCAGGAGGAGGAGGTTGGTCAGGTATTGCTTCTGTCAAATGTGGATTTTTATTTTCTTTGTTTTCTTCTACATGTAACTGACGAACAAGGAGATGATGATGACACCTATGCACTCTAGCACCTTGGTTTCTTTTAATTCTATTTTGAAGTTGTTTAGCAGTAAGATCTAGTTGATCGACAATAGGCTCCTTTTCTTCCCAAGGGGGAGGAAGGAACCAAAGGAGGTGGGTCAATCACTTCCTCTTTCACTTTATAAACTTGTTTAATGCAGGGAGGCATGATGGGGTTGGTTTCACTATCTCTTGGGAATTTAGATGATGAAGGTGAATTGTTTATTGTTGGTTTCTCTAAAGGTGGTAATGTTTGTTTAGGTTTAGATTCAGGTTGAAGTATTGTTTCATCTAATATAGGAGTGTCAGAAGTAGATGGGGATTGGTTGCAGAGGGACAATTTGGCAATTTTCTTTGCTTTAAACTTTTGATAAGCAACGGAAAAGAAATCTCTGCGAGGGGTGATGGGTTCCATAGGTTCAGGCCGGATGGCTTCCAAGGAAAAATTAACTTTAGAGGACAAAAAATTAAAGCCACTATGGTGTACAATGAATATCCCATTGTCAAGTAGAAACTTTAAACATTTGTGAGTGACTGAAGGGACAACTTTCATCAAGTGAAGCCGAGGATGACCTAGCCGCAGATGAAACTAATGTGACTGTGGAATGATAGAGAATGTTACATCCAGTGTTTTAGGTCCTATCTATAATGGGTGAACGATCGATTCAATCATAGGGCACATGAAACCATGATTTTTTTTAATCCATGTTGTTGGTTTATCATAATCATGGTGATAAAGATCATGTAATACCAAAAATTCTTCCATGATCACGTTCTCACCATAGGAGGGATCTATTTATATCCCTTTGGTGGGCTTATCATAGATGCGGTCAGCGATGTAAAGAGGACCACCAGGAAGGTTTTTAAGTATATCGTGAGAAGAAAAAGTAATATCAAGAGATTTTTTAGTTTGTCCCTTATAAGGGATAAGTCTATCATTCCCATAATTTCATCAATAAGATTAACATGTGTAATATTTGGAGTAATATCATGATGTTCATCATTTGTATCAAAATTCATCACATCATTGTTTGAAGGTTCACTGGATTTGACAATTGAAACATTTTGTTTAGGCATTGGGTTGGTACAAATTTGCAAATTCTGGTTGGGAGGGGTGACAGACTTATTGCCCTGATCATTGACACCTACAATGGATAGATGAATAAAAACAATGAGGTCTTGCACTAGGTGTTTGAGATGCTTGCATTGTTTTGTGTCATGTCCATTTTGGCAATGAAAATGACAAAAAGCATTTGTTTTAAATGTGGGGGGTAAAGGCTTGGTAGGATCAGGTGGTTTGACTATAGGAAAAGTGATCATCTATTGTTGTATCAGTTGATTCATGTTGTTATTGAGGGTATCAAGTAAAGGGGTAAATTATCTCTTCAGGTCCCCATAGGTAAAGGGCACAATTGATTTAGTGGCTACCACTTGAGTATTAACGGGTTGAGTTGGTTGTAGAGGAGGGGGATTGAACTGTAAGAATCCTTTGTTTGGTTTTCTAAAGTTTTGTGAGTTGTTTTGGTTGCTTTGTTTAGACTTCTCAACTCCGCTAGAAGTGGATTTCCCATCACGACTAGTAACTAAGTTGTGATAGTCACAAAGAGTTGTGCATAAATGCATTAAAGAAGGAAATTTAATCATGGTCAATTTATCCTGAATGTGAATTTGCAATTTTTCAATAAACAAATTTTGGAGATGTGAATCAGGAACCTTGACAGATCTAGTTGAGCATACAATGATTGATAGCATGAAATGGAATTAGTTACTTTTTCATCCATATTTTGTTTACACCTCATTAAATCAAACATTTTCTTCTTGGGAGTCATATGGACTTGGAAATGAATTATAAAGGCATAAAAAATCTCATTAAATGAATGTATTGAATGATTGGGCAGAGAGGAAAACCACTCCAAGGAAGTATCCTTTAAAGTCCTAGGAAATAGTTTAGCTAACAGTTTGTTGTCAAGGACAAAATCACTACATAAGGTGGTCTAGGTATTGACATGATTAGTAGGGTCTCCTTTACCTCCATACTTCTCAAACCTAGGCATCTCAATTCCTTGTGGCATCAGTGTTCTTAATATTTCCAAAGAGGGTGGGCTACTATGGACATAGTATGTGGGTGATGCATTTTGGCTTTGGTTTATGGTGGATATTTGTTGTTGCATGGAAGAAATAATGTGGAAGAGTTGTGTTATGAGAAGGTTAGTGTAAGTGGTATGAGGTGGAAGAGAGAATGGTGATGGAGTGTAGGTGGTGTTAGGACAAGTGAAGGGGAAACTAATAGGGGTGAAGGTCGTGGAGGATGGAACGTTTGATGCCACAAAAGAACTAGGAATGCTAGTGGGAATAGCAAAAGAAGGAGTCACATGACTAACTTGTTGCATGGTTGTTGTAAATTGAGGGGTGGTATAGGTGGGTATGGATGTTGCAGTTGAAGGAGGAGGAATATGAGATCGTCCTTGGCTAACCACAATGTTTGCTGGTTGAGATGTGCTAGAGAGGGAAAAAGCATGTTTTTGATATATCTCAACATTTTTTTTCATAACATCAAATCCTTCATCACTTTCAAGCATTCGATGGATGTATTCTATAGCAGGAATGGCAATAGTTGAAATGTTTTCAAGACACAAGTTATGTTGGAGATGTTCTAAGTCCTCATGATTGTTAACTACTTTATCTTGTAGAAGGGAATTAATGTTTGTGTCAACATGCATTGTAGGGGAAGGAAAAGATGTACTAGTGGTAGTTTCCATGCCTAATGCACCATTGTCATTACCAGGAGTAGGAGATCTCGATAACCCAAGGTCCACAATGAATGTGCTATCACGGGAATCAATGAGTCAGGAACTTCGCCTCACTAAAGTATTATCAATAGAGCACCAAACACTCATAAAAATACCACAAAAGGTAGGGTGGATGCAAATAGGAATGTAGTAATAGAGAATAGAAATGCAGAAAACACTGTGAAAATGACATAAATTGTTGTGCAAGAAGTGCAACTGGACTGATTCAACCAAGGTGGTGAATGAGTCTAGGGGTGAATTTTATTGTGATTTTTCAGAAAATTTAAAATGGTTTTTATGCTTTTCTGATGCAAAACTAGGATGCAAATATAGAATTTTAGTATTTTTAAAATTTTGAAGTGCAAAATGAAATCTATATGAGATATTCACTAATGCAATGTTAGAAACCATGGGATGAAAAAACAATGAAAAAGCTAATGCAATGAGTCCTAGGACATAAATGTGGATATAAATCAAAAAGATAATGTTCAATATGCAAGTTCACCAAAATGAACAGTAGAATTTTGGTGGTTTATGATGCTATGACTCTCTTGCTCAATTAGGGTTTTTTAGCTAAAGGAGAGAGATAGACCCTACACAAAATCTATGTGGTTCACTCAAACTAATGCAAGTATAATGAAATTATGTCTAAAGACAATGATATAAATGTAAAAAACTGATAAAATGGATTGATTATTTATACAAAACCTAAGAAATATGAAGTGTTTAAAAACATAGTGTGATATGCAAACATGAACTAGAAACCTGCACAAATGAAAAAAAAACTTAATGAAATTGAATAGAGTGCACCTAGAGATAGAATGCTAATGTTGGAAGGCTATGGAATGTTTTAGAAATCACTATTGATGACCACTAGGACTCATTCACCATTGATGGTGAATCAGTCCTCGTTCTGGTAAATTCTACTAAAACAAGTTTTAGGATGTCAGGAACTGAAAACCTCATAAAAAAATTTCTCCAACCTGGTAGTGGGACTCATTCGCCACTGGTTGTGAATTAGTCCAACTACAAAAATCTACAAATTCTGAAGTCAACTCTGTGGGTCTAGATCTACACTTGTCTTCTTGTCAGGTTGGCGAAACTAAAACTATAGAAAATGGGTTGAATGATGTCTCCAAGCTTGAATTAGGTCTTTTTTGACTTGAATAGCTTTGATGACTTGTTGACCACTTTTCAACACCTATCTCTTTGACAATTTTTCCTACAATACCTACAAACACACATGCAAAGAGGGGGAAATGGTTAAGGGTTAGAGTATAGGGGTTTGCCTTGGTCAAACCCCACTTTGGTAATCAAACCCTTGATAAAGAAATGAAATGCGAAAGGAATGATGAACAAATAACTGTATGCAAGTGTCATGAACTCACCAAACCCTTATTGTTAAAGTCTGAAGATATGTTAATGGTTTCTCCAAGATACTTGATAATTTCTTGATTAAATGATTAATGATGCTAGAATACTTGAATGCTATGATGGATTGAATGCATGAATGAATGGGGGGGTTAAAATGGATGGAAAAACACTTATTTATACACACTTATGCCCTAATTTCTTGAAAATACATCACATGACGACCTAAGGTCTTAATGAATAAAAACCTGAAAGAAATTTGAATTTATTTTGAATTTTGTGCCAAGAGGGACTCATTCACCACCCATGGTGAATGGGTCGTACTCAAGGAAAGTAAGTGGGTGTCGGGGATTAAGTTGTATTTAATGCTATTTGTCAGGTTTATATTATAAAATATGGTTAATTGAGGCCTATAAGTGCATAAAGGGGACAAATAAAGCATAAGAAAGGTGTATCTAGTGATGACAAGTCTAGAAAAGCATGAAAGTTTGTTACAAGACTTTACAACACTTTAGAATAAGACTTGGTAAGGAATAAAAATGGAATATTTAGATGAATTATAATAAGAAGATTCTAGAAAAGTGTAGAAATGTGTTATAGCACTTCACAACACCTTCACAAGACATCATAAAGTCTTAATAATTTGAATATTCAAGACCTAATGTGAATGTATAAGTCACATTACAACATTAAATCTAAGGAAAAAAAGGTCATGCATACAGGAAAAAGACCTAAATGACCATGAAAATGTCCAAAGATCCATTTTTCTACGGTACAAAAAAAATAATGAGATAGATGTGCTATCAAAATTTTATTAATTTATTTTGAAGTTTTCTTTTGCAAGAAGCAGAGGGATCACTATGTTTACATTAAATGTATTAATAATCAAATACTGATTGTTTCCTTATATGTGGATGATGTCGAAAGGAACAAGACAACTAAGAGGGGGGCCTGAATCAGTTGTCACCAAACACAATCACAAATCTCAAAAACTTAACAACTTCAAATCCACTTTATTCTATTATTAAGTATGAACATGAAATGCAAATAGAAGAAAGCAATATTAACACAAGAAACACCAGATTTACGTGGAAAAACCAATAAGGGAAAAAACACGGTGAGGATTAGGTCACAATATAAAGTAATTCTAAAACCAATTACAAAGAGGCTCACTGTCAAAGGGCTCACAACCCAAAAGAACTCATTGTCTAGATACAAGGCTCGCAACCTATAGATAGGACTCACTATCCAACAAGGAGGCTCACTTCCTATAGATACAAAAGATATCAGAAAAATCAACCACAACAGATTACACACATCCACAACCTTGATCAGAAGATTGCAGACACCATCAGCTCACTGCTATCAGGAATCTGACACATTAAAGTATTGTTGCCTTAACTCACTTTCACACACTCTTAGATTCTGAAACATGTGGCATTCTTGATACATCAATCCATAACATCTCGACTTGTATTTGTAGACACATAAAAATGTCCTATACTTGCAAACCATATTCTTCTATGTCAAACATCTTCTTAACATAATTAAAATATTTAATTATGTCCTATAGTCCAAATTCAACTATTAATTAAATAATTCTTAATCATTTAATTAATTCACATCTTAGTCTTCCTGATTATTTAAATAAATAAATTTTATTTATTTATTTAAATACATCATTAATATCCTATGTCCTCTTATAATTAAATAAATTATTTAATTTTTAATTATTGACCACCTTATCCATCTCATCCCTAATTAAATAATTATCTTTAATTATTTAATTGTCTTATTTGACTTTTCCTCTTAATTTAAATAAAATCATTTATTTAAATTGTCCACTTTCTAAATTTCCCTCTTTCCAAGTAAATAATTTTTAATTTAAAAGGTCAACCCAATCTCTTAAATCAAATAATTTTAAATTAATTATTTGATTATCTAGCTTTTTCTATTTCCTCTTTTTAATTAAATATTTTTTTTATTTAATTAGATTACATATCTTGATTTTTGAATTAAAAATTAGTATTTAATTCAAAATGAGGATTTTTCCTCCTTATCACAATCTTATGTAATTAGATAATATATTTATTATCTAATTAGCCATTGGTCATTTAAATGGAAAAAAGATATGATTTTCTCCCCAACTCAATGATTTTTTTGTATTCATCTTATCTTCTATATTCCTATCCTTATTCCTCTTTGTCTCAACTAACCTCCACCATTGATTAAATTATTTTTAATTTAATTTTGACCATTCATCTTTTCTAATTGAACACTAACCCTACTTGCTAATTGTAACATTCAATTTTAACCATTGATCTTAGGAGATTTTTCAATCTTCAATCTTGGCCTTTCATCCAAAATTGCATTTTCTATAAAAAAAAGGAAATTTTTCTCTCATTTTATGATCTCTTGACTTCATCTCTTATCTCTTATCTCCCAATCTTTCATTTTTTCATGACACATCTCTCACATTGGAAACAACATTCAAATCCTTTAATATTTTCTTTGGTCTTGGCATTGTCACATATTGCTCACACAAAATATGAGGGAAAACATCATATTGCAGAAAGTTGAGAAGGTGTAATGGAGGTCAATCATGGAGGTTGAAGATCTTGGGTAAACTCTTTCCTTTTATTTTCATGTTCTCTCCTATGTGCTTCATTACTTACTTTGGGTTTGATTCTATTATGATCTAATCATACAAACCTAAATTTTACCCTTAGTTACAGTATTTATACCATCTCCAACCTTAGAAACTTTCTCCAAGGTCAACTACAAATGCTTCATATTAGAAATTCAAATTAGGTTAGAAACTCAACATTCCTGTAGTGGAAGAGAATGAGAGAGGACCAAACCAACACTTAACTAAGACCCAAAACAATGTCTCAAATCAATCACACACTTCCTCAATTGATACTTATCTTTTGCATGATGTGTATACACCAGGTTAGCCAAACCTAATGAAAAAAAAATTAACTTTTAAGTACATGCTTCAACAATAAGAAGATAACATTCAGACCACATAACACGCTTCACCATACACTAGAACACATCTTAGATTCCTTCATATTCATCCACAACAAATGCAACAACCTTCATACATAGAACCCTTCTCATCAGTCCCTCTAGACTGTATAGACATCCACAACAACTCTAAAACTAGACTTCTCGAGCACCAATCCATGAACACCTTTGAAAGGATACATATAACATCATTACAATCCTTCCACCAGATCTGCAAGACCTGAAACAAACCATTGGAGGACTGTGGAGCAAAAACATTTCTCCCATTCCATAGACAAACATCTCTGCTAGACCAGTTTACACACCGATGAACACAAATTTCACTCTCCATCAAACCAAAAGTGACAATCTAGGATATATCACCAACAGATGCCCATAAATAATACTTCAGATCTACACAAGCATGGGATCAACACAGAAGAAATGTGGAGCACAAACTAGAGCACATTTTGAACATACACACAACTTTGTCTTCACTATTCCTCAAAAACAATTGACAACGCCTCATATCAGAACACCTACAACACCATAAAGATAGCTCCATGTACTCACAACATCTCTATAGCATCTCAACTATACATGCACAACCTATAATCACTTGATTCATTTCTCTGCATCATCCTATACTGTGTTGACATCAATGACAACACTACCATACTCATTCATACTTGCAACAATCTCCCCCTTTTTCATTGATGGCAACACATGATGTGAAAAAAAATCAAAGACAACATCCATTCCATTCCTCACTCTCCTTTATTTTTTAGATTAGACAACCTACACAACATTACCTGCACTCTCAATACTCTCTCCCTTTTTCTTTCACTATTTTTCACATGAATCTCTCTCCCCCTTTGACATCAATGGAAAAGAATATGATCACTCCCCCTTAGGAGTGCACCCATACATCTCATACTGCAACAATGATACTTATGACTCCCCCTACTGAGTAGACCCATTCATCAATCTAGACAAATGAAGAATCTGTAGATCCACTAGACTGATGCACCTCCATGCGCACCTAGTTCAAAGAAGGAGGGACAGTAATCCCCAACTTCTCCCTGAGATACTCAAAAGTGTCCTTTGGAAGAGCCTTAGTAAATATATCAGTAATTTGATCCTTTGTAGGCACATACTCCATCCTAACTTCATTCTCCAACACCTTCTCTCTTAATAAATGCTATCTAATAGATATATGCTTTGTCCTTGAATGGATTATCGAATTCTTGGAAATGTTTATAGTACTTGTATTATCATAGAAGATAGTGATAGGCTCATCACATATCACTCCTATGTCCTTCAATGTTTGCTTCATCCACAAAACCTGTGTGCAGCAGGATGTTGTAGCAACACACTCATCTTTTGCAGTGGATAAAGAAACTGAATCTTGTTTCTTTCTTAGCCATGAAACCAATCTTCCTCCAAGAAAGAATGCACCACCACTTGTACTCTTTTGGTCATCTACACAAATAGACCAATCTGCATCAGTGTAAGCATTCAAAGTGAAATCAATATCCTTATGATACCACAGGCCATAATCTAGAGTGCCTTTAAGATATTTGAATATCCTATTCAAAGCTTTAACATGTGCTTCTTTATGTTCCACTTGAAATCTTGCAACCAAACATACTGCATGCATGATATACAATCTAGCAGCAATAAGATATAACAATCCACCAATCATAGATCTCTACATGCTCTGATCAACTTTAGGAGATTCATCATCTTTACTCATCTTGCATCCAGTCACCATAGGAGTACAGACCAGTTTGGAGTCATCCATTCAAAACTTCTTCAACAATTCTTTGACATACTTAGATTGTGAAATGAAAATTTCCTTATCAGTTTGATTCACTTGAAATCCAAGGAAGAGATTCAACTCACCAATCATATACACTTCAAACTCTTTTTTCATCTCCTCTATAAATATCTTACACATACCTTCATTTCCTCCAAAGATAACATCATCAACATACACAACCACTATCAACATTCTATTTCCTTCCAATTTTAAATGGAGATTACTATCTGTGGAGCCTTTACTAAACCTTTGTTGTGTCAAATATTTGTCCAACCTTGCATACCATGCTCTGGGAGCTTGTTTAAGTCCATATAATTCCTTTTTCAACTTATAGACCATATTCAATTTATCTGATAACTGAAATCCCTCCAGTTGTTTCATGTATACCTCTTCTTCCAATTCTCCATTTAGGAATTTTCAAACTTAACATCCATCTTATATACCTTGAAATCTTTATTAGCAAAAAATTCTAAAAACATCTGAATGGCCTCCATTCTTACCACTACGGAAAATGTTTCCTCAAATTCTATTCCCTCAACTTGCAAATAACCTTTGCATACAAGTTTTTCTTTATTTCTTACAACTTCACCATTATCATTCTGCTTATTCCTAAACACCCACTTCGATCCAATTACATTCTTGTTTACAAGTCTAGGAACCAGTTCCCATGTTTGATTCTTCTCTACCTGTTGCAATTCTTCTTTCATTGCTTTAACCCAAATTTCATCTTTGCATGCTTCACACATAGACTTAGGTTCTATTTTTGAAAGTAAACATATATTTACCTCAACTACCACCACTTTTCTTCTTGTCTTTACACCTTCACTCTTGTCTCCAATTAGTTGTTCTTTTGGATGATTCTTCTATACATACTTTGGAGTTTTAGGAGTAGGTTCTAGAGTTTCTTCTTCTTCAATCTGCTCTTCTTCTTCCTTATCCTCTTCTTGTACTTATCCTTAGATATGCTCATCTGGTTCAACTTCACTTATTTCAACTAGTTTGTGCATATCCTCATCAACTTTTACATTTGCACTCTCAAAAATCTTCTTGAATCTTCTATTGAAGCATCTATAAGCTTTGCTACTAGTTGAGTATCCAAGGAAAATACCTTCATCACATCTTGCATCAAACTTTCCAAGGTTCTCATCATCTCTTTTAATGTAACATTTTCTTCCAAATACCTTAAAGTACTTCATAGTAGGAATATTGCTAATCCACATCTCATAAGAAGTCTTTGTGTTATTACCTATGATCTGAACTTTGCTAAGAATATAAAAATAGTGTGGATTGCCTCTCTCCGGTATACATTAGGTATATTTTCCTCTTTCATCATATTTCTTGTAGCCTCTTGCAGAGTTTGGTTCTTTCTCTCAACAAAACCATTTTGATGAGGAGTTCTAGGAGTAGAAAATTGTCTCTTTATGCCATGCTCTTCACAAAATGTATTAAACTCACTAGAAGTGAATTCTCCACCTCTATCAGACCTTGAAAATTTGATTCTCAAGTTCAGTTCATTCTCTACCCTTGCCTTGCACACTTAGAATCTATCCAGAGCTTGAGCTTTCTCCCTAAGAAAAGTAACCCATGTCATTCTAGAATAATCATCAATAAGAAGCATGAAATACCTATCAACATTAAGGCTTCCTATTCTTGTGGGACCACAGAGGTCAATATGAACCAATTCCAACATTCTGGTAGTTGATTGATCTTTTCCTTTAAAGTTGCATCTTGTTTTTTTTCTCAATTGGAAACTTCTACAAATAGTATTGATGGGCTTTATGATTTTAGGCAGATCCTGAACATCTCTTGAAGTAATCTTGATTAGATTATCAAAGTTTACATGTCCCATCATTTGATGCCATAGCCAACTTTAATTAACTTGAGATACAAGGCACTAACCATCAACACCCTTAAGTTGATAGATGTTTCCATATGTTCTTCTTGTGGAAACCATAGTTCCAGACCCTTTTCCGATCTTACAAGTGTTATCCTAAAACACAAGCTTGAATCCTTTTCTATACATTTTTCCAACACTAAAAAGATTATGCCTTAAGCCCTTAACATAATAGACATCATCAGTGTTGTGTTTTCCATCAAAACTAATTGTTTCTTTTCCAACAATATTTTCTCTAGAACCATCTCCAAACATGACTAATCCACCATCATAATTTTCAAGTTTAGTAAAATTTATTTTATCTCCAGTCATGTGATTTGAACAAGCACTGTCAATCATCCAATAGTCTTCATCTTGTCTAACATGAAATGCACTAACCAAAGTACCTTACATCTCTTCCTTATTATTCTCTAGAAAAATTTCCCCTGCACATATTCCATAGTTAGTATATATTGATTTGTTCTCTAAGGCTAAAAACAAGCATTCATCATTATCACTCTCAAAATCAGATTCATCATTAGAAATTCCAACATCTTCTCTAACATAGTACAATCTCTTGAACTTCTTATCCTTTTTGTCTTTATTGTCTTTGTTCTTCTTTTGTACAACTCTATTTGGACATCTTGAATCATAGTGACCAATATTTCCACAACTAAAACATTTAAAAGGAAACATACCTTTGTACTTACCGATACCTTTCTTCAATTTCCTTGTAAATTTTTCTTCCAACTCCTCTGAACCATCACTATCCAGATCATCTTTTGTCTTAATGGCTTTAAAGGTTGATTCTGTCTTCTCCTTTTCCTTTCCAAACCTCCTCATCTAAAATGCAGTCAAGGTGCCAAATATTTTTTCTTTAGTAAACTTCTTAGGATCATACACTTCCTCAATAGCTAAAACCTTATCACTGTAACTCTCTGGTAGAGTCATCAAAATCTTCTCCATTACATCTTCATCTATCAGAGTACCACCTTGATTTTTAACTTCATTCATTGGAATATCAACCCTCTGAAAATAGCTTGCAATATATTCACCTTCTTCCATTTTCAAATTCTCATATATGCGCTTGGCTATTAGCTTCTTTAAGAATTTCACTCTATCATTTCATTCATAAATATCTTCCAACTTTTTCTAGACTTCATAAGTAGTGCCCAAATAAATAACTTTTTTTCACTCAGTCTTAGATAAGGCACTATAGATTGCATACCTTGATTTTTCATTTTCCTCATAGGCAGAAATCTCATCTACAAAAGAAGGACCACTTGCCAATGCAACATATTTTGTCTCAACAACTTTCCAAGTCTTGTAACCAAGAGAGATCAAGTAACCTCTCATCTACACTTTCCAGTCACTAGAGTTAGATCCACCAAACATAGGGATTTCCAATTTGTTTGTCATCAGATCTACCTCAAGTGATTAAGATCTTCTCTGAGGAACCAAAGCTCTAATACCAATTTTTGAAAGGTGCAATACAATCGAGGGGGGGTGAATTAGTTGTCACCAAACACAATCACAAATCTCAAACACTTATCAACTTCAAATCCACTTTATTTTGTTATTAAGTATGAACATGAAATGCAAATAGTAGAAATCAATATTAACACAAGAAACACAAGATTTATGTGGAAAACCCGATAATATAGAGTAATTACAAAGAGGCTCACTGCCAGAGGGCTCACTACCCAAAAGGACTCACTGTCTAGATATAAGGCTCCCTACCTACAGATAGGACTCACTATCCAACAAGGAGGATCACTGCCTACAAATACAAAAGATAACAAAAAATTACACATATCCATAGCCTTGATCAAAAGATTACACACACCATCAGCTCACTGCTATCAGGAATCTGACACATTAAAGTATTTCTTCCTCAACTCACTTTTGTAAACTCTTGCTTCTCAAACTTGTGGCATTCTTGATACATCAATCCATAACATCTTGACTTGCATTTATACCATCTTCAACCTTAGAAACTTTTTCCAAGGTCAGATAGACACACTTCATATTACAAATTCAAATTAGTTTAGAAACTCAACATTCCCATGGGGGAAGAGAATGAGAGTGGACCAAAACAACACTTAACCAAAACCCAAAACAATGTCTCAGATCAATCACACACTTACTCAATTGATACTTATCTTTTGCATGGTGTGCAGACACCAGGTTGGCCAAACTTAATGAAAACACAAATGAACTTTGAAGTACACACTTCTACAATGAGAGGATAACATGCGAACCACAAAACACACTTCACCATACACTAGAACACATCTCATATGCCTTCAAATTCATTCGAAGAAAATGGAACAACCTTCATACATAGAAAACTTCCCATCAATCCCTCCAGACTGTATAAACATACACAACTCTAAAACTAGACTTTTAGAGCACCAAACCATGAACACCTTTGATAAGATACAGATGACATCATTACAAGCCTTCTACCAGATCTGAAAGACCTGAAAAAACCTAGCAGAGGACTACAGAGAAAAAAAAATTCTCCTAGTCCATAAACAAACAACTCTACCAGACCAGTTCACACACTGGTGAACACAACTTTCACTCTCCATCAAACTAGAAGCTACAATCTAGGATATATCACCAATAGATTCTGATAAACAATACTTCATATCTGCACAAGAATAGGATCAACACAGAATAAATTTAGAGAAAAAGTTGGAGCACATTTTGAACATACATATAACTTTGTCTTCACTATTCCTCAAAAACACTTGACAACTCATCATATCAGCACACCTGCAACACCATAAAGATAGTCCATGTACTCACAACATCTCTATATCATCTCAACTATACATGCACAACCTATAATCACTTGATTCCTTTCTCTACATCATCATGTACTATGTTGACATTAATGACAACATCAATGAAAAAACCACCATACTCATTCATACTTGCAACAAATGATATGTTAGTTTTTAGTAACATCAAGGGTATGATTAGTGAGCTAAAAGATCAATTTTTAGATTAATTTGACATGAAATATATATGGGAAACAATGGACATATTGGGAATTGAAATGAGGGATGATGTACACATAAAGTTTGTGTTATTATATAATAAGTATATCGATACTACTTTGCAAAATTTAGTATGCATGAATTTAAGGAAATTAGAATTACTCTACCAATCAGCATTAATATTACATTAGATATGT
>VDFB02000015.1:596599972-596765317 GCA_007258455.2 Sequoia sempervirens | reverse complement strand
ATATGAAATTAACCCATTAATTTTAAAGTATCAATAAATGAAATATGGTATCCAAATAATAAATTGAAAACAATTTTGGTTTAATCACACCATAGAAGCAAAATTCATTATCTTATGCAAAAATGTAGGGCTCTAAATTCAATAGAGTTCCCAAAGAAGATGACCTAAAGATTGCCTTCTAGCAAGGCTATGGAGTCGTGTTTGAACAACTAAAGAGTCTTGACTAGGAAGAAACACAACCTTCACTACATCACGACCGCATGAGTAAAATAAACTCAATAGAATTTTATTTAAAATTGAATACTTATTGCAATATATTCAATATTAATTTTCACTATAAAGTAATTACATACCTATTTTAAAAAAAAATTCAAGTAATGATAATACTACACATGACATTGGAATGCAGCCTGGTGAGGGTGGAGCACAACCTGCAAATGAAGGTCATGGTGTACATCCCAGTACTTTAGAGCATGTAGAGCGTGATCAACATGTTGAGCATGATCAGGCTAGAGAAGATCAGGAACATGATGTGGCCCCATCAGGTAAAGAGGACCACTCTAAAGTTCTTTTAAACATATTTAATTGCAATTGGTGTATTAATTAATGTAACATTCCATGTTTCAACTTTAAAGCATGTAGAGCATGATCAATGTGTTGAGAATGATCAGGAACATGATGTGGCCCCATCAGGTAAAGAGGACCACTCTCATGTTCTTTTAAACATATTTAATTTCAATTGGTGTATTAATTAATGTAACCTTTCATGTTTCAACAACAGATCAGGATTTAGAGGGTGTTCAACAAGTTGAGCATGAGTTTATAATAGAAGTTTAGGAACATGATGTGGACCCATCAGGTAAAGAGAACCACTCTAATGTTATTTTAATTAATGAAATACTTGTAACAATAATAATAAAACATATTAGTTTAACATTTCTTTGTTATTGCAGCAGACCCTCCCTTGCAATGACATCCATGTTGTGATTAGATGACTAGGCATACATTAAGATCACAAGCAGAGGGAAGAACAACTAAAGGGGGGACAAATGATTTAGAAAATGATACTCCACTTCAAATTTTTTTAGCTTTAAAAAAGAAACAAAAAAAAAGTGATTGTAATCATATCATGACAACCATATTTTTGATAATATGTAAAAACTGAAAGAATGAATATTATATGTTAATGAATGAATGTGAATATATTAATTAATGAATGCTATATGTTAATGAATGAATGTTATATGTTTTTAATGGATGAATGCATGAATGTTATATGTTATTAATGGGTGGGTACTTAGGAATTGAGAGTGATGTGAGAGTGCAAATGAGCTTCCACCATGCGTGGTTGTATTACATATAGGTACGAAAGCTCTTAAACTAAGCTTTGGGAAACAAAGAGAAGCTCAAAGCAGGTGTGCACTTTTCAATATAAGAGAAATGCATCATTTGAAGCATCAAACCAATATGCAAAGATGAAAGAAAGTGCTAACTTTTCACTATGATGGTAGAAAAATGATTCTTTATACCCTAAATCCATGCTCTGCATCATAATTTGAAGTTGGTTCCATTCCAATGTTATGAGTTTAGTTTTTTTGTATGGCTGTATGAATACCACATTGTGTTATTATTAATGGATTTGGTTTCTAAAGCTCTGTTTCTTCTTCTATTTTTAGGTGGTGACATAACTCTAAAAATTTGACTTTTATTACATAACATGGTAGTGGAAAAATTGACAACTCTGAAGGGTTTAAAGGCTCGATTGAGATAGGTACATGGATATTTGGATCTTGTTGTTGATGGGAGGCTTCCACTTAACCATGGAATTTTGTACCATCTGCAAGTATGCAAAAGTTTCTCTACTTACATTCATTCTTGATCATAAATGTTGTAAATGATATTAATGCTTCAAACTTAAGATTCATTTCATTGTTATAATGATCAAAATGTTATACTTTTCTATACATTCAAGTATTCTCTTGCCCCCTACCCTTTGCTCTCTCCCCCCTCTTAAGAATTTTCTGTCATAAAAGATTCACATGTTTGTCTCATTTACACAAATTTATCTTAAGTGCAAGGAGTGAATAAAGATATGTAAAAGATGATGGATTATGTCTAAACAACAACTTTTCATCTTATAGCTAATTAAATCCTTAATATTTGAATAGTTTAGAGCTCGAATAATGCTTGTATATGCATGTGTAGAAATAAGGGAGCCTATGTGAAGATTGAAATTTAAAACATCACTTTGGTATTTTTCCTTAGGCAGTGAAATGATATTTTGACTAATACAAACCTACACACACATTGATATTTTTTGGCATTTCATTGAAGAATTTTTTTTCTCTTATACCTACCCTTAGCTAGACATGGAGGTATATAATATTGGTTTCTAGGTTTATTCTGTAAGTAGTTAATTTCACAGAGGAAGACTAAAATATTCTTAATGCCATGTGTCAGGTGTGAAAGCATATGAATCACTTGTTGAAGGCACCATTTTGTATTCATCCAAAAACTGGTTTGTTCTTTATTTTATGTTTCTTGCATGTGTTTTTTTTAGGCTCTAGAGATGTAGCTCAGCTCTTTCCTTTGCACTTTTCATCAATTTTGATGATTACAGTAGATTTTCCTCAGAATTTTTCATGTAGATCTATTTGTAACCTTATTTTCTACCAATCAATTTGAAAACCACTCACATATTAAGGACCATTTCACTAACTTGTAGTCATCCATTACTTCATATGTTGCAAATTGTGTATGTGTGCCAATAAATCTTGGTGATTGTGAGAACTTTAATCCTACAAGTGTACCCAATCTTTCTCAAGCAAAAGTCTTACCTTATTTTATAGTACTTTAAATGGTTAATTGAAGGTACTTCTTTAGATCTGAGATAGTTGAACCCTAGATTAAAATATGGTATTAGATAGGCAGTATAATGATAAAAATGAAGTCCATTGAACACAAATTACGAACATAATTTACTGGACTATGAATAGTGTTACAATTATAATTATTTCTCCTTTACCTACCTCTACATTAATGAAAAAGATAGATCCCTATAAATCTAACCATGAAAGTGTTGAAATCTACAGTATCTATAGGACTCTAGAAACTATCAAACATATTCTTTTTGAATGTTTTTATGCTCAAGAATTTTGGCACTTATTCTGCCATAAGTTGAAGGTCTGGAATAGCAATGGTAAAATTAATTGGCATGATATTTTTTTTTGTAATTTCAAGCTCAAGTTTGATTGTAAGCTATTTTGGTATTTCTTATCCAATGAGATCATGTGGCATTTTTGGAAGGTGAGAAATGATGATAAATTTAAGGGTATCAAGAGGGTACTTACTGAGTCTTGCAAGAGACTCACTTTCTACTATGTTGCTCTGCAAGTTTCAACTCTTGTGGAGATCTCAATGGAGAATTTATTGAAGTTAATAACTAAAGGTGCTGCTAACAATACCAGAGAGGATCTGAGAAGTGGACCCACCTATAGGTTGATCTTGGAAGAGACCTATTGTTTTAGCAGACATTTGATGAGCTCTAGAGAGCAATTGATGAAGCTGCAAGCCTAGAAAGACAACGTGCCCCCAATAGTTGGACCCCCAAGGAGAAACAATGGCGAGCCTTGATATTGAAGAATTCAGAAATGAGGAGAATTTAATCAAAACTATGTATTGTTTACGTTGATTTGAATAGCAACAGCCTATGGTGTTGTTAACAACAATTTGTATTATCTATGCTAGTTTTGAAAACAACTGGTGCTTTTTGGTTTCTTTCTTGTTGTGTAAAGTACTGATATGGTATATTTCCTGTTATGGAAATGATTTGATGTTGTACTGATCCTAATGTCAGATAGGAATTTTCATGATATGTAATGGACCTTAAACTATTTTGAATACAAAAAAAAAAGATAGCAGATATTGGAAGTTCATTACATGTCTCATGTATCTGTTAGTATTTTAATTTTATTTAAGTTGTTCAAGAGCTTGATTAGGTCAAGAATATGTTCCACAAGCTCTGTTCTCTTGACACTGCTCAACATTTTCCCTACACATTTTCTCTTTAATCCAGATGTTTCTTAACTCCTTCCCTTGTTAGCCCTTGGTTGTTCTCAAGTGTAATGCTTTTTCTATGCATCTTGTAGTCTTTATGTATGTTTAGTCATCTCTTATGAAGCATGGATAAAATTTCATGGAATTGTTGTTGTAATTAGACAACTGCCATTGTGAGAATAATTATTTAATTTGTATGGAAGTAAGTCTTTTTCATATTATTTGACTTAGTATTGTAAACTTGTCTTTGTAGGATTCTCTCGGGGGGAACAACAGAACTGTGATGATAGGTAGAGTTGTACAACACCATAAATAATTTGGAATTATCAATATATTGCTTATAGAATACTCTGTGCAAGTAAAATGGAATGTGCAATGACAATTGGTCTCGAATTCAAATCTGAATATAAGTACATTATACAAAAGAAGATGGAGAATATGAACTACAAAATGGTGAAGGGAATTTGGGCCAAGCTGAGCACGATGATTCTCTAAAAAATTTCAATAATAGTGATAGGGAAGATTGCATGAATGTCTTCAAGAAGAATCTGATGAATTCAAAGAAAAATTGGGTGTTTGATAAAGGAAAGTATGGGCCTTTCTTTTGGGTGGCCTTGAGCCATCATTTACCAAAATGAAATCTTATTTTTTTTCCAAAGGAATACAGAGGATTAAAGGTTGCCAGTGCATGGACGACTCTTGACAATCCTCTCAAAAATTTCTATTCCATGCATAGTAGTTTAGGAAAAAAAAGGAACAGGAATTTCTAGTACATGGACAATCCTGATATTCCTTATTTTAAAATAAATCTTTCCATGTACATTAGTATAGGGTCATGTTCATCTCCATTTCCATTCATTCGATCTTGCTCACTGGTCCATCACCTTGAGTTTGGTCTGCTCATCCAGAAATATGGATCCTTGCAATGATCTCACAATCATTCATCCCCAGACGGAGCCACTGTTAGAACTATAAATTTTTTAAAATTTCATGGCTACACATACTCATTAGCTCCCAAAAATTCCCATACCATAAGCACAAGAATCCTCTCTTCATAACATTTTTTCCTATATTCTATCATGTGATCCCATAGAATTCATCTAACCCTGAGTATTTCAATGTATAATTCATATCGAAAAGAGATGGTGAGGGTCTTCCCGATCTATAAAGCGTTTTATATTAACGTATATTTTTTGTAGTCTATCGACAAGAGTTCGGGAATGTCATACTGGTATGATTTCATCTAAAGACACATATCGATAGGATGCAGTTCATTGTCTCAGTGACCAAAGGATCCTATCAGCGAGAAAATCTTCATAGATATAAGTCATAATGAGCACATGTGTGTTATACCGCTGAAGCACAAAATGATTGTCGGCGAGACCTAAGTCATCCGTGTAAGTCATAATGGGCTTATTTGTGTCTTACTGATCGTGGTGCAATTCTGAAGAATCAAAAAGGAATCTACAATATTCTCAATAAGTTTCTTGGAAAAGTGGGTCCCGTCGTAGTATAGTACCATCAGGGTGAGTTCGAGGAAGTCTTGTCGACCCATCATATCGCTATAGCAGAATTATATCGGTAATAGGACTTGGTGATATTCATTGTCTTGTCGATAACAAGATTCATCGGCGAGATTCACATCATCGGAGAGAGATATGGAAGTCAAACCAAATATAGCTTTATCGGTAGGAGAAACATTTTGTTTCGACGATCAAAATTGTCGAAGGAAGGTTCTTGTCAAGATACAAGTAGTCGAAGGAAAGTCCCAGTGACCCCCAAAGTCATAGCGATAAGTTATCATTGGTGAGAATCGTAGTGATACACTTCAGACCGAAGGAATAATTCTCGGGGAGACTCAGAATGTTGGTATGACTGCATGAAACCATAGCAACATATGATCTATTAGCTATCAGTGAAACTCAGAACATCAATGAGACTGTGTGACACCAAAGCGATATGTAATATTGACTATCGAAGAGACTCAAGGTGTCGGTGAAACTACATGATGTCTTAGCGGGTGTCTAATAAACATGGGAAATGACCAAATAAAATAATTTCCCGAGATTTGAATATGAAGGGACGTGACTTGATTGATCTCTCACTGATGGTACATTTCAACGAATATTTAAAAAAAAAAAATTCCATTGTTTCGTCAAAATTTCGACGAACACAACCGACGAATCACTGAAAAGGTCCGACGAAGTTGCTATAGCTATGATGAAGGCTTTGTTGTAACTCCTTTTCCATTTCGTTGCGCTTTCAACAAAGTCTACCGACGAATCACAAAAAAGGTCCAACAAAGGCTTCGTCATAACTCCTTGCCCATTTCGTCGTTGTTTCAATGAACGCCACTGACAAAACACATAAAAGGTCCAACGAAGTTTCTTAGCTATGATGAAGGCTTCATTGTAAATACTTTCCCATTTCGTCGAAATGGTGAAAAAATTTTGGTGTTATTTCAAGGCTTCAGAAGAGCCATTGCAATTGCATTTTGGTTGTAATTCGTTGGTGGATACACGAAGTGTTCGTTGATATTCCGATGAACATCCGAGTCATTTTATGATGCCGACAACTGACGAATCTATGCTGTTATTTCGATGTTTAATTCGTCAACGAAAAAAAACTGACGAAAATGTTTTCATCATTTTGTCACTTTTTCGACAAAGATTTGTTGAACGACTGACGAATGTTTGTCAGAAAATGGTGTCAAATTCAGTAGTGTCAAACTTACCATGTTCATCTTTACGCTCATGGGCTTTGTCCCAATATAGGACTAAGTCAGATATTCTAAATGTTTTCAATCTAGCCCTTTTGTTAAACCATCATTTTACCAAAAAATTGTGCCTAGCAAAGTGATTTATAGCTCGAGTACATTTTTCATCTAAGTGCATCAGTTCCAACAATCTAGCTTTAGTTTGATCATTGAATCCAATGTATTCTTGAGAAAATTTCCAAGTAGCGATTTTGAAATTTATAGGCAATATAGGATGTACCCCATAGACTAAGTGGTAAGGAGAGTTCCCCAATGTGGGTGTCAGTCTAGTATGGTCTACCCAAAGGGAGAATTTTAGTAAAGAATTCCATTCTCTAAGATTCTTTTCAACCAATTTCTTGATTATATCTAATAGATTCCTGTTTGATGATTATGCTAACCCATTTCCTAACAGATAATAGTTAGATGACAATTTCAATGATGTCGTATTCAAATTCCCAATTAGAAAATTTTAACGAGGAAAAAGCAGGGCCATTATCACATACTAGTGCATCTAGAACTTCAAACCTGGTAATAACATTTTCCTCTAAAACTTTGATTACAACATTTGTGGTGCATTGTTTGCTATGACATGCTTTATTCCATCGAGTACAATAATCAGTAGCAGTCAACACGAATCTATGACATATGGACAATGGAGGATTGATGGTGCCGATGAAGTCTAACCCCATTGTGAGAAAGGGCGCATCTTGATCATCAACTGTAATGGTTGAGCATTAAATCTTCCTTTGTCTACAATAGTTTGACATGTGTAACAGTGCTTTACATGTTCATAAGTATCTTTCAAAATGGTTAGCCAGTAATAACCAACTCTCAAGATTAAGTGTGCAATAGCTAAAGGTGCTCCTTGAGCTATTCCAAATTTATCATGTAATTATTGCAACACTTCATTTGATTTTGTCTTATTCAAGCATCTTAGATAAATTCCTTCATGATTCTTCTTGAATAGAACCCCTCCTTTAATCATATAACTCTGAGATTTTATCTATAGGGCTCTTCTTTGATTCCTTTATGTTGAGAATGATTTTACTTGTAGCAACAAGGTGAATAAATTCTTCACAGATAAACTACAAAGACCCTATCCTTCTTGAAAGATATGGAACAAAGACAATCTAAAAGGGGAATCTGTTTTAACATAAAAAGATTGACTCAATTCAATCCCAAGTCTTTGGTAGTCAGGTCTTAATTGTACTAGGTTCACTCTCAAGTATAATGTGATATTATTGTTAATCTCAAAGGGAATATGGTTGTTTAAAATCATATATATCAGACACTAAGTTTTCAATTGGATTGTAAGAACAAATATCATGAAATATGAAGATTTGAAATAATATTTCATGAACATCAACAATTTCTTTGCTATCACTTAAGTAGATTTAGCATTAAGCATTCAACAATTCCATAGAAAATGAAATATTTTCAATAAATTTCTATTCATTCATCTATTTTTTGAAACATTTTCAAGAATTGAAACATCTATTCTAAAACAAACCATAAAAATACTAAAAATAAAAATTTCTCCCAGTTATTCTCAATGCATGCCCCAAAGAATTAACCAAATTAAAGAAAATCGCTTTATACTTCACTAGATTGCTTCATAGCTACATATTGTAGACACATAAAAATGACCTAGGCCTACAGGCTCTATTTTACCACTTTCGTCCTAGCATAATTATGACATTTTAATTATGTCCTTGGTCCACTTCCTACTATTAATTAAATAATTTATAATTGTTTAATTAATTCATATCTCTTTTATTCTTTATGATTATTAAATAAATAAATAATTTTTTTTTATTTAATACGTCTTTAATCATTTAAATCTTCCCACAATTAAATAAATTTATTAATTTATTTAATTAACTTTGTTCATTTATTCTTCCTGATTATTAAATAAATGAATTTTATTTATTTATTTAATATGCCACTAATTCTCATAATTAAATGAATTTATTAATTTATTTAATTATCGGTCATAATCCTATAAATTAAATAATTATGTTTAATTATTTAATTGCCTAATTTAACATTTCTCTCATTTCAAATAAATAAATTATTTAAAATGATCTCACTTTATTAACTCACTTCATTTTAGTAAATAATCTGAAAAATTGATTATTTACTATCACACAAAATCCATATTTTGAATTAATTTAATTCAAAAAGGTAATCTTCCAAAATTCAAGTAATTAAGCATATTCTTGATTTTCCAAATTTTCTTCTCAGTTCAACTCTTATCTTATTGATTTTTCAAATCTCACAAATCAAGCAGTCTTTATCTTCCTGATTTTCAAAAATATTTATCTTTTTGACTAATTATCTCATTTATTCTCGATCGTCGATTCAATTTTCTCAAATGACATCTTGACCACTCATTTAATGATTTTTCCCTAACCCTAATTAGGGATTGTCACATGAAATATCGTCCTCTGATTTTAGGCTTCTGTCAAACTTCAATCTCGTCCATCCATTCAAAATTGCATTTTCTATAAAATGCCAATTTTGCTCATCTTTTCGACTACACACACACGAACATACACACATATACTTGCATTTGGTTTTATGATTTTGGCATATTTGTCTTAGGAATTATAGTCATTTTATCATAGGCATAAACATTTATATTTCAAATCCTTCAAAGCTTGTTTAGGACTTTTTCATAGTCTTTGGTATCAAATTGCTCACACACTTGATCTGAGGACAACAATCAGCAAGTTAGAAGGTGCTATGAAGGTGAATCATGGAAGCTTCAATGAGTGACAGGTATAATCATTCTTTTTTTAGTTTTCATTGTACTTGATAGCTTCTTTGGGTTTGTATGCTTTATTATTTGATAATCTAACGTTAGGAAATTAACCCATTGATACATTGGTGAACCCGACTGCTTTATTTTTTTGTTTCATACAGTTTTTTTGGTTTTGTCATTTTTGTAGGTATAGGTACAGAAAGCCACATTTGATTTTTATCGCACCACATCTGATGCATCACGACACATTCAAAGGCTAAAATGATGCAATCTCTCTGAGGTGTCGCAATTGTAGTACGTAACGCTGTATTTGACATAAATGAGTTGCATGTTCCTGTCAGATCGAGATGCATTCGCTCTACTGCAACACATTTTCCTTGTAATTTTTTTTCCCTTTTGCATTCTGGTTTTTCTATTTTCTGTTCTTTTTTGTTTCACATTCTGGGTTTTCTGTTTTCTATTCTTTTCTAGCATAGGTTTTTTGTGTTACTAATCTTGGTTTGCAGTGTGTGGTAGTTATGTTTCATGGGTCCAAGACTAGTTGATAAAACTACTAAATTGTGCTTTTGTAGGTTCGAGTGTCCAAGACTCATTTCTAAACATTGTGTTTGTTTATTTTTAGATTACAACACATTTACTTTTGGTGCACTTAAAATAAACATGTCTTATATTTTTTTTGATTGTGTTTGAAAGTGGTAGGCAGATATGCTCTCACCTTGTGCAAACTAGGTGATCAGAAAGCCAGACCCACTTTGTCCTTGTGTAACCCTAATGCAATAACCAAAGTATCCTCTCCCCTTGTGTAGTAATGCGATCCTGGGTGTAAGAGAAATGATTATTGCCTCTAGAAATTGGGCCTTCCTGGGGATTTCATCACCCCAATGTGACTCAAACCGGCAATAGAGCTAAAGCCAAGCTACCCCCAACCGGTATATAAATGTGAATCTTAAGGAAAAACCTAAGATTATGAGTGCAGATGTGTCATACAGATAGAGTAGTACTCCCATAAACCCTGTTGAGCTTAACCTCTTGAGGCTAGAGTTCCACGTAATCAATGATTAATCTCTTGCCCCATGTATGGCCACTCGAACGGGGGTCTCGAATTAAAATATATTGTGTAGTAAGCCCAAAACCTTCTATTTGCTAGTACGACATCAGTTGGTGTGAAGCCTTCCATGTCTTTGCAATCTTTAGTAGAGGTGATCAATCTGCAATGAGATTTTCATGGGGGTTGGAAGCTTGGTTGGCCTGAGAAGAGAGTGCACTGTAAGGGGGAGTCCCTGCAGCCAAGCTTCTGGATTCACACACTACTGATATGCGGCTGGGGAAACCCATGTGGAGTCTAGCGAATACTGTCCTAGCCTAACCTAGGATCATACTTGTTCTCTTGTGTGCTTGTTTAATTTTTGAAATATCGTGCTTTCCAAGTGTTTGCTAGTTACTTAAACAAAACAAACAACAAAATAGTCAAACTTTCAACAATTCGGGTTTTTAACCAAAACATCAAAAAAATTGACTTTTTTACATCCTGAGATGCATTTGTTAAACTATAATCACTCTGTTGCACCGCATTTCCCAGACTTTGCAATGCATCTACTTTGATAAATCACATTTTTTGCTCCAAACACTGCATTTTCCTATCTTAAAACACATTTTACTTCTATAAAGCCACATCTGAAATACTTAACATGTCATAGTACAATGTCTGAAACATGAAGCTAAACACAATAAACATGCCCCTATGAACTACTCTCCTCATCCCCTCATAGCAAAGAATGTGGCGACTGAGGATCGATGCCCGACACTGAGGTAATAGGTGGACTTGTAGAAACCTCTTTCTATGAAACCAATGGAACTAACACTAATGGAATCATCTCGATAGTAACATGCATCTGTGTTGACACTACAACGTGACTCTGTGAAGCCGAAGGATCTGTCACTAGAGGCAGACCAGGTACTGATCTATGGCTTGAACCTGATGACCCATGTGAGTGCCCTGATCTGTGACTAGAGGAGTGTTTGTGATGAGACCTATGACTCGAAATATTCCCTGAAGAGGTCGAGCCCCCTGCACTGCTCTGACTGCCACTACCGCTGCCACTGCCACTGCCTGACCTCCTGCCACTAACTGTCTGTGTCCTGGTAAGAGTGGGATCTCTCATCTCAGCTGGCACAACCTACTCATACAACTGCCTATATCGCCCAAGTTGTATGCTAATCCTGCCAAACTCCTGGAAGCTAGATCTACCGATGGTCTTGTACACAGTCATGCAAACTCTATACACCACTGCGCTACCTCCTACTGGCAGATGACTGCCTGATCCCGCTCTACCCAAATCACCTCTAGCTCTAACTGTAGTGCTCTGACCTATGTGACACTCTCATCTAGTCTCCTCTGTAGGTCTTCCACCCTCTGGTTTTTCATGGCTCATGGGGCAATGATGAGGTAGATGGTAAATCCTCCTCTCCCTCCACCATCCTCCATCTCAGGAGTCTCTCAGCCTCATCCATAGCATCATCATCTCCACCATCATCATCCTCCTCCTCTATGACATCCCCACCACTGACTCCCTTGTCCCAAGGCACATCCACATCCACATCCACCTCAAGCTCCTGCTCATGTCTGGCCTCCTCCTCAGCCACATGCTCCTCTTGTCTCTCCTCCTCCTGCTCCTACCTCGGCTACTCCTCCTGTCTCTCCTCCTCCTACTCCTGCCTCAGCTCCTCCTCCTCTCTCTCGCTCCTTGGACACCTTTGGGATACACATCCTAGGCCACTCTAGCTACACGCTATCGTACCCTCCTTCCCTACCTCTAGCCATCTCTCCTCCATCTCCGATCGTCCCCTCCATTGCCCCCATCATCTCCATCATCTCCACCCTAACCTCTGTCCCCGCCTCCATCTTTCCCTCCACTCTAGCCTCCATCCCCCCTGCTTCCATCCCTCCCCCTGCCTCTGTCCTTGCCTCCGTCTCTGCCACCATCCCTCCCGCTACCTCTGCCTTTGTCACCATCTTTGCCCCCTCACCTAGCTCACGGCATATGAGGTATAACTGACCTCCTATCAATAGGTGCTAGCCCATCTGGATCTGTCAGTGACACTAGTCGATGCACCTGCCACCACAAGTCATAGTCAGTGGTAGTCCCTAGATCTGTAACTCCACCTCTCCATCCCAACTATTGGGCTACTAGCCCATCAATCTGTTGCTCGACAAATGGTATAGAAATCAGTGGCCCCCAAGGTGACTCCCTAGAAGATCTGGCATACTCGGATGTTCCTACCGGTACACCCTACTACTCCCCAAACTGTCGCAATACACACTGTGGTAGATACATCTCTATAATGAGCTGACTCTGCACTGTCCTACCAATCAGGTAATGGTACTATCTGCAAACATTGAGATGGTCATCCTCATCATCCCATTGCTGGCAGCCTCTGTAGGGCCTCTAGATGAATTTAACCATGGTTTCAATTTGATGGCACCACCAACCTGTCTCTCCCATCCTCATCTATTGTAGGGCACCAAAATAGTAATAAGCATAGAAAATCCCCTCGACTAGCTGTGGTCTCTGAATAGGAGGTTAGAATATCACCACATGCTCCTAGGCCCATATCATCAGTAGTGTCATGCCACACCCAATGCTCTGTGCCCTCTTGTAGGCCACCTGGTGAAGTTGATGGTAGAGCATGCCCAACAAACAGGGCCCCTAGGCATAAACTGTCCTGTCTCGCCTCATTCCCACTATGTACATCTCCCCAACCAATGGGAAACCCATGTCCGTGACAGCCAGGAATCAGTATTCTGCTGATCAATGTCACCAAAAATGCATCAAACTAGGCATAATGCTCCGCCATAAACTCCTAGCGGATATAATATCCCTCGATGCCAAGTCCTACACCCTCATCCCGATAGTAAGTTGTAAATGTCTGATAGCCATGCCAAGGGTCGTAAACGATCCGCTCTCCTCAGATCAACAGACGTAGAATATGGTACACGTCCTCAAGCGTGAATTTCGCCTCTCCCGTCGACAAGTGAAATGAGCATGTCTCTGAACGCCATCGCTCACACAATGCAGTCAGCAATCCCCTATTTCCCCAAATAACAGGCATATAGGCAACATAATACAAGCCCAACTGCATCAACTGTAATCGCTCTTGCTGACTCACTTGATCACTGAACTTGAAGGTCGATGGCCTGCTCTCCCGAGTATAAATGGGTGCAAGCTGTCTCTTCACAAGGCCAAATAACATGTTAGCACTTTATGGAGAATCATCATTATCATCAAAAGCATATAAAATTAAAAACCCATCAAAATTGGCCCTAGTCAAGGTCAAAGTCAAATGCATCGTGTTGACTGCAAATGCATCTTGTAGAAGCTTTTGTGTCCTAAATCCTCAATTGCGTCTTTGTATCCCACACTTGTGTCGTATCAGGCCACTTACGTCTTAGTTCCTGGCACATGCGTAACTTCATTCAAATGTATCTCTCTAACACACGAATGCATTACGAAATGTCATATGCGGCATTATGTCTTTTGAATGCGGCACGATATGATGAATGCGTCACAATTTTCAGCTGATGCATCGAAAATCCTTGGTTTGCCATAATTATCCTTTGCACTTGTGTCGCAACGCATTAAATGCGGTGAACGCAAAGATAAATGCAGCTTATGCACACCCGTATGCGTCATCGCACATTTGTTGTTCACCCTAAAACCCTAATTTTTGCACAAAAATTGAGAAAATGACAAAGTGGGTTATGGGTACATACCATTGCCTCTAAGCCCTTTGGCAGCTGAAAGTCTGCACGATCTCCCCACAATGTGCTGTGACTGGAATCGCCATCCTTGCCAAAGTCCTCCTTGCTCTGAGCTCTCAAAATTGCTAAGGTAAATAGTGAAAATGAATTGACTTTTACCCCTTTGTCAACCTATTTATAAAGTCAAAATGACACTTGTCAACTAGGTTATTACTGGAGGCCCTTTTGACCAACTTTGACCACCCCTTTGGCTGCTTTAAACATGTTAGAATCTGAAACCATCTGCGCCATTTTTTTCTGGTCATTAAATTGACTTATCGGGACACTTTCCAAATTTTTTTGTCACCGGCCCAAAATTTGAAAAATTTCCCGAGGGGGCATTGATACTTTGTACCTTCGCTTAGATATGACTTTAACTTATATTCTGTCACAATGCGACAAGTGACATTATGACAAAGAGGGGAAAAATGTACACACATAAAAATGACCTAGGCCTGCAAACTCTATTTTACCACTTTCGTCCTAGCATAATTATGACATTTTAATTATGTCCTTGGTCCACTTCCTACTATTAATTAAATAATTTATAATTATTTAATTAATTCATATCTCTTTTATTCTTCATGATTATTAAATAAATAAATTTTATTTATTTATTCAAAACGTCTTTAATCATTTAAATCTTCCCACAATTAAATAAATTTATTAATTAATTTAATTAACTTTGTTCATTTATTCTTCCTGATTAATAAATAAATGAATTTTATTTATTTATTTAATGTCACTAATTCTAATAATTAAATGAATTTATTAATTTATTTAATTATCGGTCATAATCCTCTAAATTAAATAATTATTTTTAATTATTTAATTACCTAATTTAACATTTCTCTCATTTCAAATAAATAAATTATTTAAAATGATCTCACTTTATTAACTCACTTCATTTTAGTAAATAATCTAAAAAATTGATTATTTACTGTCACACAAAATCCATATTTTGAATTAATTTAATTCAAAAAGGTAATCTTCTTCCAAAAATCAAGTAATTAAGCAAATTCTTGATTTTTCAAATCCGCTTTTCAGTTCAACTCTTATCTTATTGATTTTTTGAATCTCACAAATCAAGCAGTCTTTATCTTCTTGATTTTCAAAAATCTTTATCTTTTTGACTAATTATCTCATTTATTCTCGATCACTGATTCGATTTTCTCAAATGACATCTTGACCACTCATTTAATGATTTTTCCCTAACCCTAATTAGGGATTGTCACATGAAATCTCGTCCTCTTATTTTAGGCTTCTGTCAAACTTCAATCTCATCCGTTCGTTCAAAATTGCATTTTCTATAAAATGCCAATTTTGCTCATCTTTTCGACTACACACACATGGACATACATGCATATACTTGCATTTGGTTTTATGATTTTGGCATATTTGTCTTAGGCATTATAGTCATTTTCTCATAGGCATAGAAATTTATATTTCAAATCCTTTACAGCTTGTTTAGGACTTTGTCATAGTCTTTGGTATCAAATTGCTCACACACTTGATCTGAGGGTAACAATTAGCAAGTTAGAAGGTGCTATGAAGGTGAATCATGGAAGCTTCAATGAGTGAAAGGTATAATCCTTCTTGTTTTAGTTTTCATTGTACTTGATAGCTTCTTTGGGTTTTTATGCTTTATTATTTGATAATCTAACGTTAGGAAATTAATCCATTGATACACATATAAAATGGTGTGAGATTTTAAAGAGAGGGGTTTTAGGTTGGATACTGAGTAGGTTCTGTATGCACCCTTAAACAACACAACATATAGTCTTGTTCGATTGAACTAACAAAACTAGCTACATAGATTCGTGAGATAGGTAGCTATCAAATTGGCTTTAATATTGATCAATGTCTACGTACATACAAGTTTTTAGACTGAAATGTTTTAAAAATAGGAAAAAAGAACAAAACTCAAAGAAGTTTTGGATCTTTTTACATCCACAAATTCTGAACTTAACTTAAAAAGAAAGATCGTCTAGCCTTTTATAGAACACAAGGCACAAATAGGATAAGACAAATACGTGAGAGGAAATCCAAGGGAAAAATCACATCAAGGCACATGGAATGCAGTGACTGATAAGAGAATTACAATTGAAGTCAACGAAGGTCAACTCTGATTGCACATTGAAGCTCTTTAGGATTTAATCTTTAATCATCGCCAGGATGATACTTTGAATCAGGATAGTGTGTAGGAACTTCCCATATATTCAACACAATTACTTTATCACTCTGTTCTGCTCCGGGTCTTCTACTCTGGGGAATGGGCTCTCTTGAAGATTGGCCTTTGTCTCCACCTCATGTATAATACCAAAATCTCTAGCATTCTAGTGGACTCAAAGCCCTTTGCCTTATAACCTCCTAGAGTATGCAACCCATCTTGGATATAATTCTATCCATGATTCAAGTTTGCTTGACCGTCCATACCTAAAATTTGCATCACAATCTGCATCTCCTACAATCACAAATTCCACTCATTAAATCCCTTTTAAAGAAAACAAAACATTTATAAACATCTCATGTAAATAAAACCATTATTCAATGTTAGTACATAAATCTCATAAATAACACACTTTCTAGCATATCATAAATCATTGCATAATTATCTTCTACATATATTGGGTTACCAGACTATCAGAATCATTAGATAACCTTAATATTTTAAAATTTCATTTCACATCACTACCCGATACCCGGTACCCGATATTCAACTTTACCCATGAACTTTCCTCGAACTTTGATTTTACCAAAACTTCCATTTTACTGGACTCCAAATATCAGACCAGAACACTCTACTCATATTTGCATGACATTTTTCCTTTTCAAATGCTTTCGTTTCCTGGTATTCATTATTCGAAACACTTACATTATGAATCACTCTTTGATTAAAGATTTCTCTTTACTTTTCACTTCCTGTGATCTTTTCAACTTGCTAGCTCCTACCATAAGAGTTATCATTTTTTCACTTGGGTCCCCAAGTCTTACAGTATTGGGGTGTGTTGTGAGACCACACAGCAACTTACAACCAATAAAACCAAATTTAAACCAAACTTGAAATTAAATCACGAATTGTAAATTATAACTTATACATATTTTAAAATAATAACTTTCACCTTTACCTAGATTCTGGTATAAAAAAGTAAAAATCCATTGGAAACATCTGTGTGTGGTTTGATTAATTCCGATTTTTGGAATTCAGTGAAAAGAATCAGTTCATTAACATTGAGCTACATAATATGATAATCCTCCAAATCCAACCAGGGATAGATCCTTGCTACCAGTCAAGGATCCATAGCCCTGACAAGATTATCTCTATAATTCCCCCCAAACATAGCTATACTTCCAACCAGGCATCTATAGCCCAGTAAGAGTTATTTGGATAGCTGAAAGAGTTGATTTTTTTAATAGATATTGTAATAATAGCTTATTTTTCTCTTTTAATATTTCAATGATAACTCATTTTTTTAACTTGCAGGAAATGAAGCCTGCTATTAGGTTGGGAATTATAGTGGTAGAAACGGTTACCTTTTGATTTTTCATTCAATGCAAATCCCTTCATCAATTAACCATTTCCAAAAAAATCATTTAATAATTCCCCATTGGCGTGTATTTTTGGCTAAATTTCACCACTTTATGCCAAATCCTAGCTAACCGTGACTCGCTATGTGTTAAAAAATATGCATAAATTAAAATTGAGCAACAAACAATTTAATCACCAAATTTAAATCTAAATTGAGAAACATTAGTTACCATCCTTCCGATTAAATTTTATGGCAACTGCTAAATATTCAGCTAGCACTCCCAGTTTGATGGCACTACACCTCATTAATGGATTGGAAATGTCATGATTACATTGAAACATGATCACTTTATTCTGCATTAAATTCACACGCCTAAGCTCGCATGTATTACTTCTTTCAACTTACCTTGGTGATGACGTGTGTTGTTGTACTGAATTCATTTTCCTTTCTATTTTGCATGCATAAGCACCTCCATAATTAATAAACTCAAGAAAAATATATGAAATGACCACTATTAACTTCAAAATCTTCAACTTTCTTGATTCTAAATCTTCGTATTGCTCAAATTTGAAGCAATTTATCACCAACTATGTGCAAAGAATTAATTTTATTTAACATTTCGCTCTGAAGATAATTATCTGGTTTCCACCTTGCTTACAATTTCCAAGATTTCACTCGAGGAAACTATGTACTGCAACTTTCTCACAACTTTCTATAAAATTTTCACTTCTTCTCGAATTCTTCACACTTTTTCTTAGCTTTCTTTTCTTGTTTTGTATTTTTTTCTCTATTTTTTCTCACTTGCTTCTAGGCCATGGATACTCCAATTTGCTTAAGCTGCTCTCACTGCCAGAATATTTTCTTAGGAAGTATCACACCGCAAAGGCTTGAAAAGGTTTTCTTCATTCAGACTTCAAGTTTCACTGTACCAAATTTGTGTTTAGTCCTTGGGGAAAAGCATGTAGGATCTAGTCGATACTTTCATTTCTACTCTGATGTGGCTTCTCATTTTGGAGCATCGCTTCTAGATATTGGGCTACATGTGGACGATGTTTGCTCGGCTACCAATTTGATAGTAAGGCTTGAATATTTGGAAAATCTGGATACTATTTTTTCTCTTGCACACCTAACCATTAAAGTTCCTTCCATGGATGATATTCCCCAGTTCCTGGAACATGGGGAAGTGGTTCCACTTTGGCCTTTCCTCACTGACCTCCATATTCATGAATTTGAAGTTCACCGAGAACTCACCTACATAGGGTAGTTAGCCCTAATGGATGAGGCGTCCAATATCAACTAAATGACTACTACTACCTGCAACTTGACTCACTCTTTTTTGGATTTTTTGATCTTTTGAAGCAAGAATTTTGATACCTCATGTATGCACGTGATATACACATATATATAGATTTTAGTACATCTTAAAACATGTTTCTACTTTGCATGGTTTTATCATTTTGCATTTCTCAATTCAATTTTACAATTTTTTGAATTAACTCTCATGTGTAAGATAAGTTAAGTAGAATTTTCTAATGCAGAGAAAAAGTGGAAAAGAAAAGAAAAAGAAAGAAATAAAAGCAACAACAAAGAAAAGAAAAGAAAAGAAAAGAAAACAATCCCTATGAAAAGAAAACTAACCCTAACTACCTAAACTCTAATCTAACAAGTGATTAACTTTAAAAAAATAGCTTATTTTAATTTCTATGACTATTTCCATTGTTTTTTTGGTACAAATTATAGCAGGTTTATCCTTAAATTCATTCAAATAAATTTCAAATGTCCTGCATTTAATAATCATAAATTCAAAGGTGTACTTACCAATGACTTGGCTCATATGTATGGAAATGACCTCATTAAAGGTCGATTGCACACACTTCGTCTGATGTGACCATACTCTACCTTCTTCCAGCCCTGGTTTATGGTTTGTCTCAGTACTCTCTTCATTTCCATGAATGATTGTGTCCATTTCTCGACTTTCTCCTCTAAAAATCTTCATGTCTTTGGTCTTGTCTTCACTTTGCACTTTTTTAGACCAAGATATATCACAATTTATATTGTTATTAGAGAGAGAAAAAGTAAAAGTTTGATACTCTATATCTTGCATAAAATCAGGGAAAATTCCTTTTTTAACTTGTGAATTTTCAACTTGGAGCAAAATACACACGTCTCCCACTTGATTTTCCTGCTCCTTTTCCTCATTTTCATTTTCCACGTATAAGGAGAATGATGAATCATTGATACCATTTCCTCATTTCTAATGCGATATCTTAGAATCTTGACATTCTTGCTTATTTTCCTACAAAATGTTAGGATTTTACTTATAATAATTGCAGTTTTCAAACTATCTTGATGTATCAGTTAATTTTTTAATATTTTCCAATTCCACTAGGGTTGAATGTTTTTCTCACTAACGGGTATGTGTAGGATCATGATGGGCCAAAAAGTGGCGATATGATGGGTATGTGTAAGATATGTGTCTAACGACTTTTTTTTTACCCAAATTTGATGAAATGAAAAGGGTTTTTAAAGGAGATTCTCAACTTTCCACAATATAAATTATTACTTTGAATTTAATAAATAATTATTATTCATTTTCTATTTGAATTATAACTAAAGTCCTAATTGATAGGCTGATTGAAGAACATCTATAGCTTTCAAACAGTATCACAATTTTTGAATTTGAAACATGTGTCATTCTATGCTTCACATACTATAGGATTAAAAAAAAAAAAATCATGAATTTTTGACCAAGTTAAGATGGTCGGACATCACGAGTTTTATATTTTTTAAAAGTTGTAATAAAAATTCATAATTAATTATTTACTTGGAAAAAATTACAAAAATATGCATCACATCCGAACACGAGTCCTCTACTTATATCTAAAATCTTATAAAAAAATATTATCATTTTATTGTGGTTAGGGTGGTCAGACAAACACCTACTTGTTATTTTTTCCTTGAAATTCAAGTACTACTGCATTGAAATTTCAAATTTTCACCAAATAGATTTTTTCTTTCTTTAAATAAACCTAGTAGTTTAGAAAATACATTAAATTTTCTATAGATTTTATTGTTACATATTTTTGAAATAATATAGATAACTTATTCAATTTTTTACATCAAGTTTCCTAACTCTGATTTTTTTGAATTTTTCGCCACTTAAGGGTCTATTTTTCCATGATGATCCTGCACATACCCTAATGGTTCCTTTTCTCTAGCAGCTAAAAATTCTATTAAAGAAATCACTTTACACATGGCCAAGCTTACCCTAGTTAAAAAAAATTCACACTTGAGTTCACCATGATCAATTGTATTATGAATTCTACACTCAATGACTCTACCAAAGGTGAATAAACTCAGAGGATGTAATCTCTGGTTAAAAAAATTTCAATTTTTTTCAACTTCCATACTGAAATACTAGCTTGTACTCAATCTTGCACTCAATTTCACTTTACAAGCATTCTTAAACTCAGGACTAATATAAAATTCAAAATAGGCCCTCCTTCTAGTGCCAATTCATGTTGACGACAATTTTACTTGCACCGACAAGGTGAATAAATTCTTCACAGATAAATTGCAATGAGCCTATCCTTCTTGAAAAATATGGAACAAAGACAATCTAAAATGGGAATCTATTTTAACAAAAAAATATTGACTTGGTTCAATCCCAAGTCTCCGGTAGTCAGGTCTTGACAGTACTAAGTTCAATCTTGGGTATAATGTGATATTGTTGTTAATCTCAAAGGGAATATGGTTGTTTAAAATCATATATATCAGACACTGAGTTTTCAATTGGATCATAAGAACAAATATCATGAAATTGAAAGATTTGAAATAATATTTCATGAACATAAACAATTTCTTTTCTATCACTTAAGTAGATTTAGCATTAAGCATTCATCAATTCCATAGGAAACAAAATATTTTCAATAAATTTACATTCATTCATCTATTTTTTGAAACATTTTCAAGAATTTAAACATCTATTCTAAAAAAAAGCATAAAAATACTAAAATTTAAAATTTATCCTTGTTATTCTCCATGCATGCCCCAAAGAATTAACCAAATCAAAGAAAACTACTTTATACTTCACCAGATTGCTTCACAGCTACATATAAAATGTTGTGAGCTTTTAAAGAGAGGGGTTTTAGTTTAGACACTGAGTAGGTTCTATATGCACCCTTAAATGATACAACACACAGTCTTGTTTGACTAAACTAACAAAACTAGCTACATAGATTCATGAGATAGGCAGCTATCAAATTGGCTCTAATATTGATCAATGTCTACACGCATACAAATTTTTAGACTGGAATGATGCAAAAAATAGGAAAAAAGAACAAAACTTAAAGAAGTTTTGGCTCTTCGAACATCCACAAATTTTGAACGTAACTTAAAAATAAAGATCCTCTAGCCTTTTATAGAACACAAGGCACAAATAGGATAAGACAAATACATGAGAGGAAATCCAAGGGACAAATCACATCAAGGCATGTGGAATGTAGTGACTGGTAAGAGAGTTACAATTGAATTCAATGTCAACTGCAATTGCACATTGAAGCTCTTTGCGCTTTAATCTTTAATCATCGCTAGGATGATACTTTGAATCAGGATAGTGTGTAGGAACTTCCCATATATTCAGCATAATTACTTTATCACTCTATTCCCACACTCTGTTCTAATTTGGGTCTACTACTCTTGGGAATGGGCTCTCCCAAAGATTGGAATTTGTCTCCACCTCATGTACAATACCAGGATCTCCTACATTCTAGTGGACTCAAAGCCCTCTGCCTTATAACCTCCCACAGTATGCAACCCAACTTGGATATAATTCTATCCATGATTCATTTTTTCTTGACCATCCATACCCAAACTTTGCATCACAATCTGCATCTCCTCCAATCACAAATTCCACTCATTAAATCCCTTTTAAAGAAAACAAAACATTTATAAACATCTCATGTAAATAAAACCATTATTCAGTGTTAGTACATAAATCTCATAAATAACACGCTTTCTAGCATATCATAAATCCTTGCATAATTATCTTCTACATATACCAGGTTACCAGACTATCAGAATCATTAGATAACCTTAAGATTTTAAAATTTCATTTCACATCGCTACTCAGTACCTGGTACCCTGTATTTAGCTTTACCCATGAACTTTCCCTAGACTTTGGTTTTACCAGAACTTCCATTTTATTGGACTCCAAATTTTAGACCAGAACACTTTTCTCATATTTGCACCACCTTTTACCTTTTCAAACACTTCCAGTTCTTCGTATCTAGTACCCAAAACACTTACATTACAAAGCACTCTTTGATTAAAGATTTCTCTTTACTTTTCACTTTCAGTGATCTTTTCAACTTGCTAGCTCCTACCATAAGAGTTATTACTTTTTCACTTGGGTCCCCAAGTCTTACGGTCTTGGGGCATGTTGTGAGACCACACAACACTTTGCATATGACAAGGGAAGTTATGGCTCACAAGATGGTTCCATATATCAAAATACGAATCATCTTGATCTTTCACATCCAAAGTATATTGTTGACTTGAGATTTATGGATTAATCTTAGTAATAGATTTGACTAAGGCTTGTCCCCATAATAGATTCATGGGTATGATATCTAAATTGAATTATTGAAAAATTATAACCCACTTAGCTCTCTCTTCTTTGAGCTCACTCTGTGTTAGCAACATTTTTACTATAGCATCAGGAAAAATAGCCTTGACTATACTTCTGAGAATGTAATGTCAAAAAATTTCACACAGCTTTGACCAAAGCAAAGGCTTGTTTTTTAACATCCATGTATCTGAGCTCTACTTCTTTATATGGAGCACTGATAAAAGCAATCAACTTTTCTTCTTTGTTCTCACCTCTTTGTGTCAACACCGCTGCACAAGTATGACCAGAAGCAAAAGAGTAAATGTAAAAAGGTTTAATATAATCTGGGCTTACCAGAATTGGTGCTTCCATAATTTCAGCTTTCATATTCTTGAAGGTGAATTTAGCTTCATTATTCCACTCAATTTTTGAATCTTTCTTTAACATATCATTGAGTAGTTTTACTATCTCAACAAATCTTGTAATAAATTTCTGAACAAAATTGATCTTACCGAAATACAATTTCAATTATTTCTTACTTCCCAGGGGTTGTAACTTGAGTAGAGCACTCAATCTATCTGGGTCTATTGAAATACCTCTTTCATAAATACTGTGTCCTAAAATTTTTCCTTCAATTACCCTGAAAATGAATTTCTTAGGATTCAACGAAACTCTATAAGTTTCATACTTTTGCATTATTGCTCTGAGATCACGAACATGATCTCCTCTATTCTTTGAAAATAACATGAGGTCATCCATGTATATGATGATACATTTTCCTATCAAATATCAGAAGGCATAATCCATAGCTCTTTGGAATGTGGCTCCAACATTTATCAGTCCAAATGGCATTCTTCTATAAGTGAAGATTCCCCACTTTGTAGTGAACGTTGTCTTCATCCTATCTTTCTTCATAACCATCACTTGATTGTATTCAGAGAATCTGTCCAATAAGGAAATCATCTACAAACCATTAACAATTTGCAACACTTCTTCTAGTGAAGGAAGAGGATAATTATTTTTTTCAAAAGCCTTATTAAGATTTTAGAAATCCACACACAGTCGTATATCTCTATTTTTCCTCCCGACAGGAACCAAATTCACCACCCAAGTGGAATTCCTAATGAGAAAAATTATCCAGGCTAAGAGGAGCCTTTGTAATTCCTTTTGGATTAAAGGTTCCAAGAGTGCATTTATAGGCCGATGTTTTTGTCGGTAAGGCTTTACATCAAGCTTTAACAGAATTGTATAAGTGATAATGGAAGTATCATAAGATTTCAAGTCTTCATATGTCCATGCTATAACCTTCCAATAATATTTGAGTGCTTGAGCAATATTTCTTTTTTCTTCTGAAGTGCAAACCTTCCCTAGAAACACATTTTTAGGATCTTCTTTGGTATTCGAATTGTATAGCTCATAATTTCCTCCGTCACTTTTGGGTAGGTCTTTCTGTCAGACTATTTGATCTACATCAAACAATCTTTCTAACTTAATTATCCCATTCAAAATAGTATTATCTTTAGCTTGAGTTAATTCTTCATCTTGAATTTCACCATCAAGGTGATTTATTTCTTTAATTATCTATGCTTCGAAGATGTTGGTGTTAGTAATAAATTCCATTATGTGATGATCATCTTCGAACACCTACAAATTTGTAACATTATCAGGAACTGAAGGTAACTACACCAGTTCAACTATAAATCTCCTCAAATCGGAAGTATCTAAAGGTTATAGAGCACTGGCAGTAGTAGCTAGAGCATCAACTCCCTGATTGAATCTTCATGGGATGTGAGTGATGTTAAAGGAATCAAAATATTCTATCAAATCCCACATTTTGTGTCGATAACTAGACAAGAATTTGTAATGACAAATATATTGTTTTTGAACTTGTTTGACCACCAACTATGAATCATCAAACACTTTGATAATTTTGACTTTCTTCTTGATTGTGAGCATCAAACCGTGAATGAGGACTTCATATTCTGCCCCATTGTTAGTACATTGGAACTATAATCGATAAGCAACAAGGAAAGACTTACCTTGTGGACTGATGAGTTCAACTCCAATTCCAATTCCTTGCTTTGATTTGGATCCATCGAACCTAAGGGTCCAAGTTTGATCCTTAGTAGCTTTAAGCTTGGTGTTTTTAAGAGTGGATGTATCAACATTTTCGATTTGTTCAGCCTGTATATTATCACCATGCATTGCAGGTTTAGGCCCATCAAGCATAGCATTTTCTTAACATCATTGGCTTTCAATTCTATGAATGATTTCCAAGCACATTGTGCAACTATCCTCTAAGTGTGAAAAATTGTGTAACCTGCACCAACCCTACAACAAAAAAAAATTAGTGAGTTTTCAATTTTCTCACTCTTTCGAGTTTCTATAACAATATTCTCCCAAAACTTATCTAAACAACTATTGTTGGTGTAATTAATATTTAATTACACTTTGCATAAGTTTACTTAGGTAATTATTTAATTCCTAGCTTAATTAGTTGTCATCCTTATCTTGTTGAGCTATCTTGTTGCTCAAGATAAGATTAGGGTTATGCATATCTTACTTTTATAAAGCAAATCATTATCATGTAATTATTGAATTCTCAAATAATATTATGTTGCACATTCTTTTGCAACCTCTCTGCTTTTTTTGATTTTCTCTTTTGTGGAAGGTCTTTTCGGTTTGCAAATCTGATCTTGGTTTCTAACATGGTATTAGAGCCTTGATTTCCAGCCCCTTCTCATATTTTTGAGAAAATCATTACAGGGTTTGTTTGGGATTCCTTAAGGGTTTTCATACCTCAAGTTTGTCTCTCTATTTGGGTGCTCTTGCATGGACACTTTCAGTGCACGTTGGAGGAAATCTAAGCTCATTTTTGATTCCAGGGCTATCGAAAAAGTCAAGATTAAATTTTGTTTCACCTAAATCCAACATTTTATCCCAGAGTTATGAGGGTTTGAAGATTTGTCAGATTTGGGAGTTGTGAAGCTTCTAGTGCATTTTCAGGCAGATCGGACCTCGCCATCAGATCCAGAGCATTTGAAAGACAAAAAATGACATATTGCATGCCCTATTTCAGCGTCGGGAGCCTCTAAGGCAATTTTTTTTGTTTCTGAGGCCGTACGGTCTATGTATGACCCCTGTGCATGATTCTTGAAAAAAAAATAGGTTTTTTTAAAAATATTTTTCCTGCATGCAAAAAAAATAAAAATTATTAGTTTTTTATTTATTTTTAAATCAAAATAAAAAAAACAAATATAAATAAATAAAAAGGACAAAAAGTTTTTGTTTTAGGCGAAAGCTTGGGCATAGGGTTCGGGGTATATGCGAGGATGTGATGGGCCAAAAAAGATGGAATATGGGTGGGGAAAGAGATATTCTCAGCTTTCCACCAATGTAAATTATGCTTTTTTAAATTTAATAAATAATTATTATTCATTTTCTATTTCAATTCTGAATAAAGTCGATTGATAGGCTGAAAAACATCTATAGCTTTCAAACGATTATCATTTTGGAATCAAAACATGCATCACATTGTATGCTTCACATACTATAGGATTAAAAATAAAAATGAATTTCATGAAGTTTTGACCAAGTTAAGGTGGTCGACATAATGAGTTTTATATTTTTCAAAATTTGTAATAAAAATTCATAATTAATTATTCACTTGGAAAAAATTACAAAAAATATGCATCACATCCAACATGAGTCCTCTACTTATGTCTAAAATATTATAAAAACTATTATCATTTTATTGTGGTTAGGTGGTCGAATGATTTACCACTTTTATTTTTCCACTGAAATTTAAGTACTCTTGAAATTTCAAATTTTGATGAAATATATTTTTATTTTTTAAAATAAACCTAGTAGTTTAGAAACTAAATTCAATTTTCTACAGATTCTATTCTTACATATTTTTGAAATAATATAGATAACTTATTCAAATTTTTGCGTCAAATTGCCTAACTCTGATTTTTCTAAATTTTTTGCCACTTAATGGCCTGTTTTTTCCATGAAGATCCTGCACATACCCAGTGCCGTACCCTTGCGGTAGGCCCAAGCTGGCCCACGACCCATTTGCAGGTTCTGATAGGCTTATCCAGGTCGATGGTCACTTCCATCACCAGCTGGCAGCTTATCCTCACTGCCCATGCAAACATCCGACCATCGACTCCTTTATTCCGATGGGGCTCCACCCACCTCCGCCATCTTCAAAATTTTGATGACTTCTTTATTTTCAGCTGACAGTCTTCAAACATTGGCAGTGCTTTACGAAGATTCTAGAGAATCTTTTCCGATTTTGACGATTGCATATCATTCGGCTGTGAACCCAAGGGAATATTCCCTGCAATTTTCTAGCAACAGATTCCTCATATTCTTGTTGAATATTCCGAGCATCTGGGGTTTTACTAGCAGCCGAGAAATTTTTTGTAGGGGGGGCAATTTTTTGATTGACGACTAGATGGCTGTCAAATTTTTTTCCATGAAGTGATGACGTCAACATGACATCACCTGGCCGTACGGCCCTCTTTGCCCCTCCTAGCCCTGATTTTTCCTAAAGGAGCAATTTCTTTTTGTTTTGGTCATAACTTGGGCATACGGTATCGAAATTGGGCAAACGAGATATCATTGGAAGGTTGGTTCAGAGCACTTTCTAGTTGTTTAGGTTATTTTTCATGATTTTTCTATTTATCTACTATTTTTCTATTTGAAGTCAGATGTTTATTTTGGACTTTTGAGCTCATAACTTTTTGCCATGATCTTCGATTTTTGTCTTCTTTGCGGCATTGGAAAGGTATTGAGGAGCTACATCTTGTTGTCCATGCACTTTTTTATGTATCTATCCCAAGTTTTTCGTTATTCCAAATTTTTCCCGATGGGTGTTTTGGAGATTACTTGGATGTTTTGGCTATTGGAAAAGTGAACCCTAAATATTTGCACTTCATTTCAGTACCACATCATGTTATTTTTTGTTTATGCATGTTTATGACTCTCTCCTTTTACAATCACTAGGATATTGTAATAAATGAACTGAGATAAAGTTCCATCAGGGGGGTTTCTTGCATAATAATCTGATTAGAGTGTGCATGCACTTTGATCTCCATATCCATATTGATTTGTTGGAAACTCACATGGGTTATCTGGTCTCCTTGTTTCTTTTGGCCACATTTTTTGCTATAGCTTGACACATCAGATTCATCGGTTCACACTTTAGCTGAGAGATTATGTTTCTTGATCCTCATTGGTTCAGATTCTTCTTAGTTTGAGGGCCATGTTTTTATGGTTAATGTTTCAGAGTCTTTTTTGGTACTCATTCCCATGGAAGAGTTTCAGTCACAGTTTGGCATCAGCATCGAGATACACAGTTTCCAGATTATGTCATCATCTCATCTACTGTTGCTTCACAGATTCCAGGGTTGTTCCAGTTTGTGAGTTTTCCAGTGTTTCGTGGCATCGGGTCTGTTGTCACATTATGATGATTCCGGTTTTGGTTTCAGTTGTAGACAGAAGTATCTTTCCTTGCTTGTTAGATTGCAGTTCTAGTGTTACTCCACAGTGTTCTTCCAGTGCTTCTCTGTAGCAGTCATCTCATTGTAGGGGGGTTTTTTCCCACTGAGTTTTCCTTCTCTACCTCTTATTGCATTTGTACATGAGTACCTGATCAGGCCTTGTTGTTGGGACTCATATTTGCATAATAATTTGCTTCTCCCTAAGTTGCACTTATGGGGGGGTGTTGGTGTAATTAATATTTAATTACACTTTGCATAAGTTTACTTAGGTAATTATTTAATTCCTAGGTTAATTAGTTGTCATCCTTATCTTTTTGAGCTATCTTGTTGCTCAAGATAAGATTAGGTTTATGCATATCTTGATTTTATAAAGAAAATCATTATCATGTAATTATTGAATTCTCGAATAATATTATGTTGCACATTGTTTTGCAATATCTCTGCCTTTTCTAATTTTTCTCTTCTGTGGAAGGATATTCTGGTTTGCAAATCTGATCTTGGTTTCTAAAAACTATCATCTTCTTTAGAAGAATCATAATCTGATTCAACTAACATGTCTATTCTAGGAGTCATTTGAATATGATTTTTGACATTACACATGAAAACTTCTTCTATTTTAACTCCTAAACTTCAAATTTTATAAACACTTGGTTCTATGTCTATGTATAAAACTTCATTTTTTTGATTGTAATCATTAATCATTTATTTCATGTATGGTTCTCCCTCAATTCTGATTTGATTAGGAACTCCTTTCCATGGTAGCCACATATGTGAGAAATTACTAGCCATATATTCGTTCAAAGTCTTCGACCAATCTCTGCTCAATAGCATTCTATAAGTATGAAGTATCTCAACAACCTAAATATCTATATATTATTGAATTTAGGGATCCAATGCTAGTTGCATATAGATATTGACTAACTCTTTGACTACATTTACTTCAGTTTTGTCAAGTTGAGTGACTTTCTTTAGGGAAATTTCTGAAGTTAAACCAAGCATTTTACATATGGACAAAGGTATCACATTAGTAGATGCTCCAGAATCAACTAAACAATTATGAAGATTCTTACCAAATATTCTCAATGTGAGCAAAAATGGCAAGGACTCTATTTTGCCTTTATAGAAAGCTACTTGCATGCCCGCCATAAGAAGAATGTTTTTGTATTTTTCCTTAATGAAGTTATCCTTTTCCTAAGATTATTTAGATTTACCTTCTTTTAGAAAATATTCTAAAGTTTTTAAGAAAGCTTTCCTGATCACAAGTGTTTTGAGCAATTCTGACAAAGAAAGGCTGATTTTTACCCTTTTAATCTCTTTCGCTAAATAATTAGTCAATTTTTTTATCAACGGAATCTAATTTTTGACTTCATGAAATGTTTGATGAGTCATATCAAGGGTTTACCTTATCTAACCTTGGAGTATTTCTTGATTTGTCATCGGGTGGAGTATTAAAGTTATTTGGAAAGATTGATATAGTCAAGGGCCCTTTGAATTTACTTCCACCATTTGCATTACTACTCGGTTCATAAGTATTTCCTTTCGAATATTGTTGAAAAGAATGGATTTCATTAGCTTCATCTTAAGGTTCATTTTTATCTTGATAAGGGAACATATATGTTTCTAAATTCATGGTTGAACTATCTCCCTCATATTCACAAGTATGACTCATGACAACAATAGGTGACTCAAAATGTTCATAAATTTGAAGAACTATAGAAGAATCATATCCTACTAGAACTAATTCATTCCCTTTAGGAGGATGAGAGTCATGCTATTTGTTGTAATGTTTCATAGCAAAAAGTATCTAAGGCAGTTTTAAACTGTGGACAGTCCACTTCAAAATGAATATTTGTGTTGTGGATTTTACACCAATTGTTCATCACAAGATTAGCTAAATTCACCTTTGACATAGGTCTATAATTAGAGGAATTAGTGTTGTCTAAAAGCATGGATATTCCTCCATTATTTGGCCATGTGTTCTAACGTCTAGGTGGTCTAGGAGAATTGTATGCTTGACTTTGCAAATTTTGATTATTACTCTAAGAGTAAATTTTTTGATTTTTTAATTAAGTAACTTCTATGGTTAATCTATCAAAAGGGGGAAACATCAGATGCAAAAGAAAAAAGCATACATAATATTGAAGACAATATAATCTGTCACATCTATGTTGATGATCATCGGGTTAATGTTATCAAAATCAAGGGAAAACAATAATATCAACAAGTTAATGTGACTACGAGAGGACAAGCAAAAGTTGTTTTAAAAGGAAGTTCATCTAAGGCAATTATTTCTCCTCCAAGTCATTATAATCTAGTTGATCAATTGAGAAAAACATCAGCGCAAATCTCCATCCTTGAACTTCTCAAAATATCTCCCATACACAAGAATATTTTAGAAGAAGCTCTTGTAAACAAAACTGTCGACACTGATTTGGATGTAAACAAATTTCAAGCCATGGTGGGACATTTGTCTTCCCCCACTTGTCTTTCATTTTCCAAAAAAGATGATGCCTCCATGACACATCCACATAATTCATCACTCTATCTTGAAGTCATGATCCATAAACACTGAATCAGACGTGTCTTAATAGATGGAGGAGCTGGTTTAAACATTTGTACCTTAAAGCTAATACATGCCTTGGGAATATCAGAAAATTCCATTGATCCACGAAGGAAAATAACTATCAAGGCATATGATGATGAAGAAAGAGCTTGTAAAGGACTAATAATGCTACCTATCAGAGTGGGACCTGTTGTGAAAAATACCTTTTGTCAGGTTCTAGATCATGATCTTTCTTATAACATACTCTTGGGTCATCCATGGATCCATGATATGCAAGCAATACCATCAACATACCATCAATGCCTCAAGTTTCCATATGATGGACAGGAAATAACCATACAAGCTGATTACAATAGCACACAAACTTGTTCAAATCTTCGAGCAACTCAAGACGCCTTTGTGCCACATAATAGGGAGGCTCTTGCTATTTCTTCTTCCAATCTACAAGGCCAATTGCAAGAACTGACAAAGAATCTTGACACTAAGCTAAATTTTAAAGACAAAGGGGTAGGTGAATATTCGCTATCTCTTTCTACCTTACCTCCTTCTCCGAGGTCACATGGTCAGCCAACCTTATCACATCAAAAGATTGCAACAACCTCCATATCCCAAGCTTCTATGCCAATCACAAAGTTTGATGGAAAATTCATTAAAGCCAACACCACTGAGGAAGAAGCTGAAGATAAAGACATCCTAAGTTGGCTATAAAAAGATGAAGATGAATCCCTCTTGCACATTAAGTTACCTACAAAACAATATGGTAAGGGGTACGCTATCATGCAAAAAATGGGCTATGAAGGAAATGGTCCTATAGGAAAAAGAAGAGAAGGAATCGTGGAACCACTTCAACCTATTTCAATACATCCAAATGATAAAACAAGACTTGGATATGGTAAAGATATAGAAGACTCTACTTCACAGCAAGCACAACCAACTCATGAAGGAGGATCAATGTCAGATAAAGCTCATGAATCAGTTTTCCAATTGCAGAACAGTTCAGATACTGATTCTAATGAATATGAATGGGACACCATTTATAATGATGAATTTTGGAGAGACAAACAAGTTGATACCATACACAAATATGCACCCATTCTCGTACAAGGAGAAGGTTCAAGGCCTCCACTAGATTATGTTTTACAAAGCGATCATGACTCAAGTGAGGACGAATCAGATTTTAATGAGATTGACAATCAATAGGAGAATACCATCATAGACCTTGTCTACCATGAAGATGATAACCACATCATGACTTTGACAGCTCAAGACCTTACCCAACCTAATGATCCCATGCCTTTAGTTTATCCAGAACTTATTGATTGGGACAATGATGCGCCTATCCATATCCCTACATTCCATGATGATGAGGACATTATAAATTTCCTTTGTTCCTCTAATGAGGAAAACAATTGTTTCATCCAATAATTTCATACTCACGATTTTGATAAGGAGGGTGTCAAGTCTTTTAGCTGCAAAATAAATGAAATAAAAGATGGATCTATCAGTGAAAACCAAAAAATGGCAGTGATAGATCACGACAAGAGAAAAATAAAGAGCAAATCCGACAGTGAAAACCTTTTTGAGGCACTGAAGGATGAGAAACTTGACACTCTTCCCAAGCATTATCACGAAATATCTTATATTTTGATCGAACCGACAAAATCAATTAACATAAATATAGCAGAGCAGCTAAATTTTTTAAAAATAGCAGTGTCATTAACAATTGAAGAAGTCCTGAAATTCATGGAGTTCTTGAAGGAGAATCAAATCAAATTTGCTTGGTCATATGCTGATATGCTAGGGTTAGATCCTAATATGACAATGCATCATTTATCTATCAACGCAGGGGCAAAACCTGTGAAGCAAAAGCTCAGAAAAATGCATCCACATGTTGCATTATTGGGCAAAGAGGAATTAAAAAAGCTTTTAGATGTTGGATTCATTCAGACTATTGACTATGCAGAATGGATTTCTAATATTGTACCTGTTTCAAAGCCAAATGGAAGGATTAGAATTTGTATAGATTTCAGAGATTTGAACAAAGCTTGTCCTAAAGATGACTTCCCTTTGCCAAACATAGATATGATTGTTGATTTAACTGCTGGCCATGCAATGTATTCATTAATGGATGGATTTTCAAGATACAACCAGATAAAGATTGCACCAGAGGATCAAGATAAAATAGCATTCACATGCCCTTGGGGTACTTATTGCTGGAACACAATGCCATTTGGGTTAAAGAACGCTGGAGCTACTTATCAAAGAGTAATGACGACAATTTTTCATGATATGATGCATACATTCATGGAAGATTACGTTGATGATCTCCTTGCCAAATCTCACACATGAGAAGGACATCTTGAAATCTTATCAAAAATCTTTGTCAGAATGGAGAAGTTTAATGTTCGACTCAATCCAAAGAAATGTGTTTTCGGCGTTACATCTGGAAAACTCCTAAGGTACATTGTTTCAGAAAAGGGCATAGAGGTTGATCCATAAAAAGTACAAGCTATAATGGACATGCCACCACCACGAAATATCAGTCAGCTTTGATCATTTCAAGGACGACTACAGTCCATCAGAAGGTTTATAGCTCAACTGGCAGACAAAAGCTTACCATTTACACATTTATTGCATAAAAATGTCCCATTCAAATGGGAAGAAAAATGTGAAGCAGCATTCAATCAGATCAAGCAATATCTTATGAACCCACCAGTTTTAATTCCACCCATTCCAGGAAAGCCACTCATACTCTATATTTCAGCAACAGAAGTATCCTTGGGGGCATTACTAGCACAAGAGGATTCTATAGACAAAGAAAGGGCCATATACTATATCAGCAGAACTTTAACAAGTCATGAATTAAACTACACTTTCATTGAAAAAGCTTGCCTCGCAGTGGTGTTTGCTTCTCAAAAGTTGCGACACTATATGTTGGCTCATACAGTTAAGCTGATAACCAAGATTGATCCACTAAAATACCTTTTAAGCAGACCTACTTTAACAGGAAGACTTGCAAAATGGGTAATGATCTTAAGTGAGTTTGACATTCACTATGTAGATTGAAAAGCTATTAAAGGACAGGTCATTATAGATCAGTTGGCTGAAGCACCTTTACAAGAAGAAAATCCAATGCACATTGAGTTTCCTGATGTAGATGTCTTCACAGCAATAATTCAGAACTCATGGACATTGTACTTTGATGGATCTTATACACAACATGGCTTGGGGGTAGGGATTCTCTTTGTCACACCTAAAGGACATACCATTCCACGATCATATCAGTTGATGTTTCCTTGCACAAATAACATAACTGAATATGAGGCATTGCTCATAGGGATAAAGATAGCCTTGGAATGGAAGATTACAGAGCTCCAAGTCTACGGTGATTCACAACTTGTCATTAATCAAATTAATGATGATTATCAAACTAAAGATGATAAGTTGCTACCTTACAAAAACATGGTGGATGATTATAAGAAGTACTTTGTGTCAATCAAGTTTTCACAAATCTCAAGGATTGATAATAAAGCTGCGGATGCAATGGCTACAATATTAGAAGATCAAACCAAGCATGAATTCTTGGTGGAACAATTGTTTTCTCCCATCTATGATAATCCTGAGACCCAAGTCATATGTCATTTAACTAGTTCTGATTCACCTTTATATGGAAAGACTTATACCTATTTGAAAGATAACATCTTACCTCCAGACTTATCTCGAAACCAAAAAAGGAATTTCATACACCAATCATCCCGTTATACCTTGATCGCTGATATCCTTTACCGACATGGTCTTGATGGTACGCTCCTTCGATGTCTTGAACGTGACGAATCTAAAAAAGCCTTACAAGAGGTTCATGGTGGTATTTGTGGAACTCACTCGAGTGGTTTAACCTTAGCCAAGAAACTTGTCAGAATGGGATATTATTGGCCTACCATGGAGAAAGAATCTTTTACTTTTGTCAAGAAATGTTCTAAATGCCAGATCCATGGGAATCTTATTCATGCACCTGCACAGGAATTACAACCTTTCACTCTGACATGGCCTTTTTCTCAGTGGGGACTAGATCTGGTTGGCAAAATTCATCCTTCATCATCAAATGGCCATAAATTCATTATCATAGCTACGAAGTATTTTACAAAATGGATTGAAGCTGTTCCTTTGATGACCATGACTGGTAAACAAATCTCTTCATTCATTTTGAATTACATCATTTGTAGATATGGAATTCCTCATTCTATCATTACTAATAATGGGAGGCCTTTCAAGAATCGGGATGTTGATGAACTTTGTGAAAGATTTCACATTCAACACAGGTTCTCTACACCTTACTATCCACAAGGTAATGGTCAAGCAGAAGCTTCCAACAAAACAATCTTGAAGATCTTGAAGAAGACAGTAAATGATGTCGGTCGTGATTGGTATGTCCAATTAAATCCAGCTTTGTGGGCATACAGAACCAACATTCGCACACCAATAGGAGCTACACCATATGCCTTGGTCTATGGAGCAGAAGCGATCTTACCACTAGAGGTTGAAATACCTTCACTTAGGGTCTCACTCAAGGGATTGATAAATGATGAGGACTACAGAGTATCTCATCTACAAGAGTTAGAACTGTTAGATGAAAGACGTCAACATGCAGCTAACCATTTGAAGGGTTATCAACAAGTTATGTCTCGTAGCTACAACCACAGAGTTAAATCACAGACATTTCAAGTAGGTGACTTAGTCTTGAGAGAAAATCCACGTAATCAGCAAGACAGAGAAAAGAAAGGAAAATTTGAACCAAACTGGCTTGGTCCATTTGTCATCATTGTAGCATATGGTTCTGGTGCATATCAGTTATCTACATTAGAAGGGGACCTGTTTGAAGAGCCGATCAACAACATTCATTTGAAGAAATTCTATGCTGAATCATAAAAAGTCATGAAAAAATCCAAAAAATCATAAAAAGTCCTAAAAAAATCCTAAAAAATAAAAAATCATAAAAAGTCCTAAAAAAATAAAATAAAAAATCATAAAAAAGTCCTAAAAATCCAAAAACATCATAAAAGTCTGAAAAAAATCCAAAAAATCATAAAAGTCCTAAAAAATCCAAAAAAATCATAAAAAAGTCTTGAAAAAAAAAATCCAAAAAAAAAATAATCATAAAAGTCCTGAAAAAATCCAAAAAAAAATTAGAAAAAGTCCTGAAAAAATCAAAAAAATCCTAAAAAAGTGCAATAAAAATAAGTGGTGAAAACCTGGCAAACATGCGCTACTTGTGATTAAAATAGGCTCCTCCATCTATTAGCTTATGTCTTGCATTCATTTTCAGCATCATCCATCCATATCTATCATTTGTACATATCTAAATAGGAATCCTTGTGTTTCATCATGGCTTGATGAAATTTGTACATATCCATAATCTTTAGGTTGTGTTTTCACTAGGGGCAGTAGTATAGACTGAACAAGAGAGGGGCAACGAGCTTTTCGAACATCACAAACAGACACAAGATGGTTTGTCAAAATGCAACATCCATTGTTGTATCAAATCAATCACCACATGCTTATCCAATGCCAATTGAAATCAAAACAACATGATCCAAAACAAACATCGAAACAAGAACATCAATGATGATAACCAACTTGGATGATCTTAATCTACATAATGTTTGAAATATTTTAGGCAAGATTTGAATGGTTGTTTGATTTTCTATCATATCTCTGGAGCAATTCAATGATGTACTGAACTAGAAAAGCAAGGAAGGAGTATGATTTTTCTTTGTCTGCTATTTGCGAGGAAATCATTAGTACTATGCAAATTGGTCGCGAGACATGCTCTACTATGTATCATTGATGACATTTCGGAATTTGCATGGGAAACGGTTAACTCTTGTCTGTTTATGCAAGCAATACTTAGGTCATCTCGGTTCAATTATACCTAGATGCTTGTATTAACTTGCTATATCAAAATTCATGAAAGCAATACTCAGGTCATCACTGGTGTTAACATACCCTTTGATGCTTGTATTAACTTTCAACATTTCAATGCTCTATGATGATACAAAAGCACAAATAAGCTCTCCAAATGGCAATATTGTATGAATATCCTGCATGGTTAGTATAGCTTGCATTCATCTATATTTTGCATTTATAGATTTTCCCAAAAAGCTGGCAAGGTATCAAGTGTTTCATATCTTTTCGAATACATGACTGAGTATATTTTGATATTCACAAAAACATCATTTCATACATTTTTCATACATATTTGCATCAGAGAATCATACAAAACAAAGCATATATCAAAATCAAAACATTTATAAGCATTCATAAATTGTATCATCCATCATATTCATATAATCATTCATCAATAGATTTCATTCATTTCATAAATCATGCATACATATACATCATAAGCATAAAAAAAAAAAATTAAAAAAAACATTGAGAAACCATCATATCATAACACATCATGCATATATAGGAAATCGAACCATTCATCATAAATCATTGTTGCATTTCATATATCTCAAAAATGAATGTCAAAATGTACAAAGATGTCAACTACACATGATATAACATCATAAAAAATGAGATCATCTCAGGGTGTATACAAATGTCTCAACAGAGTATCACTAAAACATCATGAACAATGCACTAGGCAGTGCTATCCTCTGATGGAGCTAGTCTGGAACCTGTCCCACCTGCACCTGATGGACCTGCTCCACCTGTCCCTGATGGCCCTCCTGGAGGTAATGGTTGTGTCACACCCCTGCTGGTAGTTTGAGAGCAACTATGAGTAGACTGCAACTGTGTATAACTCTCCCTTCACTCAAGTGGAACCGCATCATGATACCTGGTCCTGTAGAACTCGGCCTCCCGGGTGGCTCTGGTCACCTCTCTCATCATGTCACCAGGAAAGGTACCTGCTGCTACTCTCTGTAGACTATCCGCCAAAGCAATGGCCTACTCACCCCGTTGTCTGGCTGTATCTCTCTCAGCAGTAACTGATGTCAACTGTCCCTGAAGTTGTGTAATCAAGGCCTATGCCTGTGCTAGCTGACTCTATAAGCTCTCCACTATACTCTGCAAAGAAGATATCTGGCCTGATACCACTGGATCTACTAAAGGTGATGGATCTATATGTCTCATCCGTGGTCCACCTCTACCACCTCTCTTACCATCTCCACTCCCTCTCCTACCAACTCTACCACCACCTCTATCACCACCTCTCCCACCATCATCACCTCCACTCTCCTCATCATCATCATCTCCCTTTGAATCATCATCACTACCTCCACTCTCCTCATCATAATCACCTCCCTCCAAGTCATCACCCTCTGAAGCTGCCTCTCTCTATCATCTCTAACCGCCTCTCTGTGGTCTCTGTACAGCAACCGAAGCAACAGGCTCATTAGGATCAAACAATCATGGTTGAGGATGCTCTAACACATACTGACTATACTCTGGCGTCGTGCCTTCATCAAGGACATCAACTCGGTAATCCCACATCACAACTCCTAAACTGGTGAACTCTGCCACCGCTGCCTCATAAGCAATCCGTGGACCCCACACTGCAATCTCTGGCTGTCGTCGTGCATAAATAGCGGAACCCATAGGCATACCCTGAATCCGACCGAACTGCTGACATACTCGTCCAACAAGAAATATCTCAATAATCCATGAAGTACGCCCAATAAGATATCTGGACATACAGACGTAGGGCATCTCCCTCGCATCCTCTGGCCATGCCTCACAATCTAAATATGGCCGCCAGCATACTGTATCAAGATCATCTAAAAGACACTGCCAATGATCTAGTTTTCCCAGTCTTGGCTAAGCAATAATATCGGCGTATCCCCATCTGTATGATTGACCGACAGGTTGTTGTCCATGAGTCAATGGTCGCATCATGGAAAAATGCTCCCATGCCCATATCTGTAATAACGAACAACCAACAGCAAAACTCCAGCCTCTACCGTATACAATATGATGTAACTCATCATATAAATGAGCAAGCATGCATGACCCCCACGCATATCGTGTCCCCTGCATCACCATCCTCTCTAGAACATGGCCCCACCCGACTGCAAACCCCTTCGACCTATGGTCGGGGCACAAAACACCTCCAATGAAACCTGCTAGTACAGACGGTAAGGGTGGATATGAATCTGCCATCTCGCTCCATGGGATGAAGTATCCAACAATCTCATCATCTCTGAAAATCCTCCTCAAAGCATCAGTGCCTCCAGCCTCTCGGCTATCAAAGACCACTATCTCTCCCATCACTAAGATCCTCAAGATACGGTACACATCCTCAAGGGTCATGGTAATCTCTCCAGTCGGTAAATGAAATGTGTTGGTATCACTATGCCACCGCTCTGCAAGTGCTGTCAATAAAGCTCTGTTGAGGCACACCTCAGGCATGTCAAGCAATGAAGTCAATCCACATGCCTCGATCACATCTCGATCTGACTGTAACAGCTGTGGAATCAAGCCCCATGTCTTTAGGAATGTCTCCTATGACTGCAAAACACCTAATCTCTCTTGTTGACACATCAACATGACAAAGCAAAATCAATATCAAATCATCACGACTTATCAATCAAATCTAAACATATCAATCAAACAATTTGTTTTTCATGAAACACAAATATATCAACATCATGTTTGTTTTTAACAACCTTAGAAACGAACATATCAATCAAACAATTTGTTTTTCATGGAACACAAATATATCAACATCATGTTTGTTTTTAACAACCTTAGAAACGAACATATCAATCAAACAATTTGTTTTTCATCATCATGGAATGTAAATATATCAAAATCATGTTTGTTTTTAACAACCTTGGAAGCAAGCATATCAATCAAACTATTTGTTTTTCATTTTCATGAAAGAAAATAATCAAAATCCTGTTTGTTTTTAACAATTTTAAAAGTAAACTTATCAATCCTATTTGTTTTTAACAACTTTAAAAGCAAATTTATCAGTTATTATTTGTTTTCCAACAACTTTGGGAACATATTTTTCACTCACAACAACATCCAATCATAGGCGCTACATGATTAAAGGCGCTACAAAAATCTTCATGGGCGCTACAAGATCAAGAGTGCTACAGAAATGATCAAGGGCGCTACAAAAAGCTTCACCGGCGCTACAGAATCATATGCGCTATGGCAATTATCAAGGGTGCTATGAAAATTATTAAGGGCGCTAAACCACACTCTTTCACAATCAAAACATTGATAAACATGTTCCGAAAAGAAAATTTCACAAAGCAGAAGTTTAACGGGATACATACCGCGGGTCCATAGTGCGCCGGCCATTGATGTCGTCGGATGTGCTCGAAACGGTGTTGGTGAATCGAAAGTGCCATATTTCTCACTCCAGAGCTCAAAATTTACAATTTTTACTAGGTTAAAATGGAAAATGACATTTTTAACCTATTTAAAAGCAAAATTGGTGGATTTTAACACATTTTATCACAGCAGGGGCAATTTTAATCATCAATTTTCCATCTTACATCTTTTCAAGTCATTTTCTTCACATCATCATTTTCGAACGATGAATCGACATCTTCAAAATCATAGAAATTTCAAAACATCTAAAAATTCAAAAAAAAAAAATTCACAAAAATCAAAATATTATCGATTCATCGTTCGAGGGGGCATATACCTATCAACATTTGACAGTTAACATCTGGGGAAAATTTTAAAATTCTTTGAAGCAATGCGTAAAACACATCACTTCAAAGAGGGGAAAAATGTATACACCTAAAAATGGTCACATCACATAGTCTAGTAATGAATTAAATATCTTTAATATTTAATTAAATCTTTGAGTTCAATCTGCGTATAAATAAATTTAAATAATGTATTTATATTGTTCATTCTTTCATTTAGATTAAATAAATAAGTTTATTTAATCATCTTTTCTTATTCATTTCTTAATTAATTAAATAAACATTACGATTTATTTATATTAATTATCATTTAATCTTGGCTTGAATATTTTATTCAAATAAAGATTAAGTATTCTAATATTCTTCTAATGTCCATTCATCATTGAATATTCTAAATATTTAATTTAATTCTTCTAATATCCATTCGCAATTAAATATTTCAAAATATTTAATTAATTCTTCTAAAGTCACATCACAATTAAATATTCCAAAATATTTAATTAAATCTTCTATAGTTCTAAAATCAAAAATCAAACTCACATAAATGAAATTAAATAAATTTATTTATTTAATTAATTTGGGGATTATCTTCAACAACCGTGAAACAAACTTCCAAAACAGAAAAATTTAATTTCTCGTTTCCGGTGCAAGATTGTTCCCATGGGTTGAAGACAAGGCTCCATTCTTTTCTCCAACCTCCCAACATTCTCCATCTTCCTCTCAACCTCTCCATCTCTCACCATTCAAACTTACTAGACAATCTCACAGCCATTGATCTTTGCCAGCCAGGATTTTTCCTGCAAAAAGCTATAAAAAGGACTTCCGGGTCTTTGAAATGATAGAGAAGCTTTCATACAGGAAAACTATAGCCAAATTGCAATAGCATAGCCTTCTAGTATTCACAGCATTCCAGTATCATAGCATAGCATAGAATCATTCCCTATCATGGCCTATTCACCTCATATCATAGCATCCACAATCCACAACCCCTGTGCATAATCACAGCCCCTGTGCAATATCTGTATCAGTATTTTCATTTCACCAGCATATATCATAGAGAAGTACTATCATTTTGCATACTCATTCTGTAGATTTCCATTTGGAGAAGCCAAGCTTACACAATCTGAGAGCAACAACTTCAAAAAAATCCCTAGAGATAGAGGAAGATGGAACGGCTCTGAAGAAGCTTCTCTTGTTTCTTTGAATTCAATTTAATTAGCTTTTCTTCAGTTTAAAGTTCCATTTTGTGTGTTTTATTGTTTTACTTTGATACTAACATATTTTACAACACAACTGGTATGGATTCTAGATTACCAAAATTCACAACTATCTCTTCATTTCTAAGACTTATATTTTCCTTTCCAACCATGTATTCAATATCCACCTTCAAGGCATCACTTTCTTCATGTCCTATTACATTAGGGTTCTCTTTATTCATCACCCTGCCATCCACAACTTGTGAAGGCTATATTTCTTTGCCTTCAACACAAGCTTCTCCTTTCTCTTCAAAATATTGTGGTTTAACATTCTTTTCAATATCCCCTATTAGAAGTTGGGAATCAACTGTGTCTTTAATAACAACATTATCAATGGGAACCTATCTTGCAGTTTCCCCTATTCCTTTTTCAACAAGTATTTTAGGATTTCCCAACTCTAGGGCGAGTGTTTTTCTTAGAAATTCTTCTTCTTTAGTATCCACAGGAATTGAACTTGCATCAAACACTTCTTCTACCACTAGATATACCATGTGGGTTTCTCTTTGGATTTATTCTCTTTTACTCACTCCATCATGGCACCTAGTTTCTCCATTTGTTCCCTGATTTGATCTTTGTTTATTTTAGAGCTCTCATCTAGAGCCATAGGGGTCTTTCCCAGTGTTTTCTTTACTACAACTGTATTGACTAAAGGGGGAGAATTAAATAATGATGCAACCCTCTAGGATGTAGACCTTTTTTGAGAATGAGTATTCATTTTCATTCTCACCTCCTCATTAGCCATAGATTGAATCTTCGACATTGTCATGGAAGAAGATGTCATTTTAAGCTTTGTCATCTCTTTGACCTTACTTGGTCCTATTTATGTATGTTGGCTAGCTAACACCAATGAAAGTCTCTGGCTTGGAGCATCAAGAATTCTCTCCTCAATATGCACTACTATATCTACCTTGCTAGCCTTTCTTTTCTTCTTAGCCAACTCCTCATGCTCAAAATCATCTTATTCTCTTAGTTTCTTCTTTGCATTGAGTGAGTATGTGGGCTAAACTCCAAATTTTCTCAAATTTCTACAAAATTCATGAATCCATCATTGAGTCTACACCAAAACTTGTTCAGAAATTTCCTTTACAGTTGCTATATCTATACTTTCATAATTTGGATCTAGAATGGGCTCATCATAAAACTTAGTTTGATTATAAATCGGATTCAAAACCTCTCCAAAATCTTCATCCAACTAGTTTGGAATGTCATGGATCTCAATATTTTGTGTAGATTGCAATGTCAAACTTTGTCTAATATTTTCCTTACTATATGCTTGTCATCACAATTGAGCTAGAAGTCTTCTAAATGAAAAACATGGGTGTGCTTTCTAGCTATCCCCTTGGAAATATTCCCTTCTCAATCATAGTCAATTCTTTGGAGTGTAAAGAACTCCAATCTGTACATCTTTAATTCCTCTTCACACAAGGCAACTACCTTCATTGCATTGCACTTATAATTCCCCATCATGATAGGAAATTTGATTGAACTTCTCTTATGAGCCACACTGAATAGAGCTTGGGATGGCTTCATCTATTTTAAAAATTCCAATAGTAAAAAATTATCTTTCAGGTACTTGGGCAACATGAAGAGATATCCTTCACCACCTTGATGTAGGTAAAAGTAGGAAGTTGAATGTACCAGCCTCCAACCAACTTGATAAGCCTTTGTGCTTCTAGAGACAATCTTTTAGTTTTATGACCCTCCATTATTCTTACTAATTTCATGGAAAACACATCATTGACTCTCCGATAATGCTCCCTATATTGACGAATAGTAATTTGGGGTAAATGAGCATATATGAAACTATTCCCTGCTTCTCTACCTAGGGTACCAATTCTATTCAACCCTTGTTTACGTACCCTTATGGTGGAGTAATAAATCACGTATGAGGACATATAAAACCATCCTGACTGCGAAAATGCCTTCATCTGATCATGTAGCTTTTTGCTGATAAAAATTCCCCAATATATCTGCACAAGGCCTTCCATTGATTTGGCTATAATTGCAAACATCCATGGTTCAAACTTATTAGAATCCTTAAGTCTAGCTATCCTACTCAACATGGTTATAATATCTTGAACATTTGGGTTGAACATAGACCTTATAATTGGCTTCATTTGCTTTATGATTTTCTCCTAGCATCACTGTGTGTTCATAATTGCTCTGTTATATTCTTCAGTGTTCAGGTAAGCTTTAGCCTTTGTTCTTACATCCACCAGGTTCATTTGGAGGGATGTGGGGAGCCCAAATATATACACAATTCCTTTCACTAAAAGATCTACATAGATTCTTCTCTCTTTTTCAACAACTCTCTTGTCTGGGTCATAATAATTCAAACACTGCATAACTAGTTCAGGGGCCTCCATTACTGGTGAAAACCATCCTACTAATTGTAACCCACTACCTATAACATTCTTTGTACACTAAGAGGAATTTTATTTCCAGGCTCGTGTGATGAATTTTCCATCAAAAAACATCTTGGATGGGTATCAGTTATTATCCCACCCACTGGTATAGCTTGTGAAGCATATAATATTTAAACTCTCTTTCTGGGCTTCCTTCAAAAGTACTCATTTTTACCTATGTCCTACATTTTTTTATAGATACATGCCTTGTGTGTTATTTAGGGTTAAATTTAATCAGTTATTTTCAACAAATTTATAAAACTTTCAATTTACCATTTGGTTAAATTCATTTCAAAACAATCAATAATCTCAATTTCCAAAAGAAATACCATTATCTTGAGATGTGCATGCATAAGATAACTAACAAAATTTTAGTTATTCAAGACATACCTGGTTTCACTGGTGATAAACAAAATCATTTTCATAATGTAGCTTTGAAACCCTCGGTAGCTGCATTCTTGGTTTCTTGAGATTTACCTTTCTTTGCATGCTACAATGTGAGTCTTATTTTTTCAATGTCCTTGAAAATTAGTAGTATGGCACGAGGTAAAGTGTTGTAAAAGTAACTGCATGCTTGAGGTGGTTCCAAATACGTGTGCAGTTTTCCACCTTCATTGATTACCTGTTAAATCCATTAATTTTCTCAAATGAAGGTGCAATCATGGCAAATTAGGGTTCAAATCACAAACACCTTGGTGTCTATGTGGGCCCACCACTAGAGAAGAAGATGACACAAAAACTTACGTGCCACTCTTAGGTGTCATGTTGATTCTTGCGAGGAAAAATCCTTTTGAACTATGTGACCATTGATGATCATAGGATTTGAATCATTCGGTTCCAAATCTTAGAAAAAATACCAAGAATTGGGAACCTTAAAATTACGGGGTTCATGTGAACCGAGTGCAAAGAGAGGAACTGGGAATTGGGTTCAAGCAGAACTAAAAGATGATTTGGACATGTTTGCAATGGAACCTTTGGTTTCTGAACTCTAGCTAAAGAAATGAAAAGAAACTATTGGAACAACTGATTAAGAAAAGACTCACGCACACCAGGATGACTCATCCACCAGGTGAGAACTTAGGATTGGACAAAGATACAAGATCCTTGACACAACCGCATCAACTTTGGGACTCTGAGGTCATGTAAATTAATGAAATTTAGTAAAGAAGACTAAGACACCCCAAATTTGGGAAAGACAAAGAATTAAAGCAATGACCAAGCAGGATGAATTAGAATTTGCATTTTACCATTTTCTTTGAAAGCAACACGCCAAAGCAAGGAAAAGCAAAGGAAAAAAAGAAAACCTAGCAAAAAAAAAATGGGGTCCACATTTTTCCAAGAAGTAAAATGGGGTGTGTTGTGAGACCACATAATAGATAATACCCCAAACCATTTTTTCTTTCTTGTGTGTTAGGATCTACAGGAACACATATGCCTTTTTCTTTCCTTCCACATCCTTTTCCATTACAACCAAGTTGTTTTATGAACTCATAACCTCTTCCATAAAGTTTCTCCATCTCTTTCGAGTCTGGTGGTTGTTGGTAGTCTATTTCATCAAAATTTATTGTATAGCTCTTGTGTCTTCTTATATAGTAGATGAAGTAGATGCTTGTGATTTTTCTTCTAAATTCTGCATTGACATTACCATTGGTTGGTTTTTATTTTTTAATTTCCTTTGTTGTCATTTTGTATTCTCCCATAAATTTTGGTGTGTAATCCAAGGAACCCCAATAATCTTCTAACAACTTAGTAACTTCATCAATGTTCAACTCATGTTCTTCTTCCTTCGTAACTTCTTCTTTTGTAGTTGATTTTCATGATTTCAAAGGATCTCATCTTTCTTTCTCAAAAATCAAATAACTTTCAGGTTCAAGATCATATTTTAGTGTGTAAACTTTGTTGTCATAAACATACATCATTACACGGTGAAGGGTAGAGGGATCTACATTCATTTCATGAATCCAGGGTCTCCCCAAGAAGATATTGTAAGAAAGATTGGGAGGCATAACATGGAATGGATTTTACAATAATGTTACTTTCCCAACTCTAATAGGTAATGAGATGACTCCAAGTGGTTGTTTTCCTATATTATCAAATCCACGAATAGATAAAGAATCGAGGACAATGTCACTCTTGTCCATAGGAATCTTTTCCAAAAGGTTCACACTACACACATTAAGGGTTGAACCATTGTAAAAAATGGTTCTCTTTATCTCAATTTGATTAACATAGGCTATTATCATGAATGTATCATGTCATTTTTGAACTTCCAAGGAGGATAACTCTCTTTGGTGAAAAAAATATCTAAATTTACCTCATTCATTCCTTGAACTAGCAATGCCACCTCATTTGAACTTGTATTAGGAGGAACCGTAACTTGTTGCAAAGTTGTTTGAAGCACACTATGGTAATTTTTTGAAGCCTGAGTAAGATCCCATAGGGATATCTTAGTAGGTGTATTCTTAAGTTGTTCAACAAGATCATATTCCTTTCCACTATTTGAGGGTTATTGAGGAGCTCTAGGAAAGATAGATTGAGGAAAAGGTAAAGAAACATGAGTCATTTGTTGTTTCCTATTTTTCCTTGTATTGTATGTGTGTGAAATGGTGTTGTAACTTGTTTTCTTTAAAGCATCGTTATCATCAAGTGAAGGATTTTTTTTAGGTGGTTCTAGTATAAGCACAAGTTTGTTTTGAACTTGAGGTTTTTGTGAGGGAGGGTAAATGATAAGTTGAGGTGTGATTGTGTTAATGTCAAGTTGTGTTTTAGTTTGTCACAACAAGCCTTAGTGGATGAACCTTGTGAAATGATGTCCTCAAGGGCTTCATCTAACATGTTAAAGTCGTCACTACTAAAGGGATTGACGGATAGGATAACTTTGAAGAAGAGATTTGACATAATCAAATAACTATGCTTTCTCCAAGGGTCTTGTTTGATGTTTTTAATGTTTTTTATCTTTTGTTTTATTTTCTAATGATTCAAAAATGTAAACTAACATATCTAATGATGCAATAATGCTAAAAATGAAATAAAATTGCAGAAATCTAATGCTACTTTTAATTGAAATATGAAAGAAATTATTTTCCCAATGCTACAAAATCTAACTAAATGATTAACAAATTAAATGAAAAGACACACTATTTCAGAAGACTACTTCCTAGATCTACCAACAAAAACAAAAATACATACTAGAAACTAAAAATAACTCAAAAAATTTGCTGCTAAAATATGTAAGGGGACTCATTTTCCCTATGGTGAATGGTTCCCAGATTAGGGTTTGATAATAGGGATAGAAATGCAAATCAAAAACCAGAAATAACTCAAAATTTTGGTTGAACAGGTGTGTATAGGGACTCATTCACCCTATGGTGAATGGGTCCTAGATTAGGGTTTGTTAAATTTGACTTTTTTTTTTTTGAGTTGATCTTATGTGTTTGTTTTTTCAAGTTTGTAATAGTCAATTCTATAATAGATTTCCTATATTTCAAGTCTCTAAATTCAATTTTGACTAAGGTTGAATGATGAATAATGTGACTAAATTTAATGTGCAATATGAATCTAAATTATTAAATGATGATTTCAATGAAAAAACAAATAGATCTAATGCATTTTTTCTATTTTTAGTGAATATAAGCAATGCAAACATGCAAATTTATACTAAATTCAATGTTCACTAATGGAAAATTAAAGAATCCTAAATGCAATGCAACTAATGCAAATGTAATGAAAACTATTACAATCTAAGTTCTAGGATTTGAATGCACTCCAAGTCAGAAATTAGGATGTTCAAAAGTTGAGTTCACCAAAATGAAACATAGGAAAAGTGTGACTATGATATGACCCTATTTCTCCCTATTACATTCAAGAAATGAGATCAAAACCATGAAGTAACTATCAACCCAAAAGGTGAGTCAAATTAAGGTTTGGGATCTTGCAAGTTCTCCTTTATGCAAGGATGAGGGGGTGAGCCAAAAAACACGTTGGGGAGAAGAATTCAAACTAGAAAGATAACTCTAATCCTAGGTCTACAAAATGCAATGAAGAGATCTATTACAAAACAAAAAGAAACAGTGAAATTTTTGGAAAAACTAGAAGTAATAAATGTTATGTACCTAGTCAAAATCTATTGTTTTTGCAACCCTAGTAGGGACTCATTCACCAGGTGGTGAATGGGTCCTAGTAGGTCCTACTAGAAAACTCTAAATCTAATCTTGAAGTTATCGATCTACAATTCCTTCTTGTAACTTGAAATATTCTCTTTTTGATCTAGATCTGCTACTAATTTGTAAAAAAAATTGATGTTTGTTGGTGGATAGGGGTTTACCTTAGTCAAACCCCAAGTTTGGTAATTAAACCTTGATTATAAATTGAAATCTAAAACATGAAATATGTGTGTAATCCTAACCTTAAGATGATGCAAAGAAACCCTACTAAATTGTGTTAGAATAGGATCCTAGAATGAAAAATGAACAATGTAAAAGACCTACTTTAGGAAATCCCAAATCCCCTAATAAGTAACAAAATCTGATTATACCTCACTCTAGGCTAAAAATAGAATGATAATAGAAGATGGAATCACTTAGGAAACAAGTCATTAGACTTGGTTGAATCTCATGGTGCTTCTCCCAAAACCTAGAATCCAACATGATTCTCCATATGCATCTATTGTCACTCCTTCAATAGTGCTTGATCTTTGACAACAAAATGAGCTTGAAGACCTACAATAACACTATAATGTTGCTCCAAGACTTCACTCTTGCTCGTTTCTTGAATATGAATGCTTTATCTCATGAAAATTCTTTAGGTTCTTAGATGAAACTATGTTAAATAACTTTGTATTTATAGATAACTTAAGATTAATTATTGAAATTCAAATAACACAAGCCAACATCAAATATAGGAGTTGAAATCATTAAAATCTTACCAAAAACATATCAAAAATAGGGGTCCTAGGTCCAAGTGAGGACCCATTCTCCATGTGGAAAATGGGTGCTAGCTCACCTAACTATGACACACTTCGGGGAATGTTAAAGTCTATGTGGAAATAGGGTCCTAGGACCTAGTGAGGACCCATTCACCAGGTGGTGAATGGGTCCTAGGTCACTAACCTAGGACACACATCTTCAAGAATTGTGTTTTGTGTAATATCATTTAAGAATGTCAGGTTTTATCTCTTAGAATTTGCAATTAATTAGGCTTGGATTTGAATTAAAAGGGCCAATTAAGCTTAATTAACCTTAATTAGTTAATAAATCCCTAAATAAAGTGTAAATATACACTTTAAAACACCCTAAATAAGGCATCATTAATTCTATTTTATTAAAAAGGGCCCTAGACTTAATGTGAATGTGTAAAACACATTACAACACTAAATCAAGGCAACATTAGGGTCATTTTAATATTAACTATTTCTAAATTAAGTGTGAAAGAAGGATACTTTTTTTGACACTACATTTGGTTCCTCCACACTTTCACACCTTTTGATAACTCTCATTAGAGTTATCCTAATTATTTTCAATGCTTGAATTTTATTTCTAGTGAGGTAATATTTGTTTGTTTTATTTATTACTATTGTTGATATAATGACATTTCATGTGACATTACTATATTTGGTGTGTGAAGTGCAACCCACACTCATATTAACTCATTGGATTCTTTACAATAATTTTTTCACTTGAAGCATCCAATCTTCTTAGGCCAAGAATCTTCATAATGGGTCTAAATTTTGGATTTCTTATCATTTCAATAAATAGTTGACACCTTCTAGTTTCATTTAACTTCTCAAAAAAAAAAATCCATATCTTATTTGAATATATTTGATAAATACACATAGGAATCTTATCAACCATCAATTTGAAAACATTCTCATCAATTTTAATAAAGAAACTTAGGCTTTCTATGCAAAATTCTATGAGGTTTTCTCAATGGTAATTTTGGAATTGAGATGGAGTAGAAGGGACACTTTACACTTGAGATTAAAAAGACAATATACCTTCACTTTGAGATGGAAAATATGGTGCATGATTGTGTGCCTCCAACTTGAGATGTGAAAGATGGTGTACCTTCTACTTGACATTGGAATAATTGTCTGCCTTCAACTTGAATGTGAATAGTCTCATCTGAATTATAGAGGTTAGATTTAAAATACATGCATAATATGTATGATAATTTAATATCCTAATGAGTTATATTTTATAGACATGAATTTTCAATTATCATACTAATTTTTTTATTAGAATTCTTTAGAGAAGAAACACAAATATCAGGAGAAGTAGGAAGTGGTGTGATCTCTATACATTTATCTATAATTGTGATTTGTAGGGTAGAGAGTTGAGAATTTAGGGTATAGGGTTGAGGACCTATGGGGTTGATGGTTTATGGTATTGGGTTGAGGGTATAGGGTTGAGGGATTAGGATTGAGGGTAGAGGATATAAGCTTTAAGGGTTTAGGGTTCAACGATTTAGGGTTGAGGGTAGAGGGTTTAGGGTATAGGTTTGAGGTATATGGCAGAAGGATTGGGTTTGAGGGTCCAATGTATAGGGTATAGAGTATATGGCTTGATGGTTTAGGGTTTAAGGGTTGAGTGTTGAGGGATTAAGATTTTAGGGTTGAAAATTGAGGGTTGAGGGTTTAATGTATTGGGTAGAGGGTAGAGGGTAGAGGTTTTAAGGGTTTAGAGTTTAAGGGTTGAGGGTTGAGGGTTTAAGGTGAGGGTAGAGGGTAGAGGGTATAGGATGAGGGTCCAATGTATAGGTAGGTGGTATAGGTTAAAGGTTAAGGATCGATGAATTAATGGTTGAGGGTTGAGGGATGAGGGTAGAGAGTTTACTTGGGCTTAAGGTTTTAAGGGTTGAGGAATTATGGTTGAGAGTAGAGGGTATTGGGTTGAGGGTAGAGGGTAGAGGGTTTAAGGGTTGAGGGTTGAGGGTTTAGGGTTTGGGGTTGAGTGTTTAAGGGTTTAAGGGTTGAGGGTATAAAGTTGAGGGACTAGGGTAGAGAGGGAGGGATGGAGGGAGGAAGAGATGGAGGGAGAAGTGAGATAGAGAGGGAGAAGTGGTGAGGGAGGGATAGAGATATATGAGGGTTGGAGTGGATCCAATGTATAGGGTATAGGGTTGATGACCTATAGGGTTGATGGTATTGGGTATTGGGTTAAGGGTATAGGGTTGAGGGATTGTGGTTAGGGGTAGAGGGTAGAAGGTTTAAGTGTTTAGGGTTTAAGGGTTTAGGGTTGAGGGTTAAGGTTTGAGGGTATAGGTTTAAGGGTATATGGTTCAAGGATTAGGGTTCAGGGTCCAATGTATAAGGTATAGGGTATAGAGGTTGAGAGTTTAGGGTTTGAGGGTTGAGGGTTGAGGGATTAAGGGTTGAGAGTTGAGAATTGAGGGTTGAGGGTTTAATGTATAGGGTAGAGGGTATATGGTTTAAGAGTTGGGGGTTGAGGGTTTAAGGTTGAGGGTAGAGGGTTGAGGCTATAGGGTTGAGGGATTAGGGTTGAGGGTCCAAGGTATAGGGTAGAGGGTATAAGGGTTGAGGGATTGGAGTTTAAGGGTAGAGGGTAGAGGGTAGAGGGTTTAAGGATTGAGGGATGAAGGGTTGAGGGTAGAGGGTAGAGGGTTGAGGGTTGAGGGTTTAAGGGTTGAGGGATTAAGGGTTGAGGGTTGAGGGATTAGGGTAGAGAGTTTACCTGAGTTTCAAGGTTTAAGGGTTGAGGGATTAGGGTTGAGGGTAGAGGGTAGAGGGTTTAATGGTTTAGGGTTTATGGGTTTAGGGTTTATGGGTTTAGGGTTTATGGGTTTAGGGGTTGAGGGTTGAGGGTTGAGGGTTTTAGGTTTAGGCTGGACCTGCTTAAGGGCTTAAGGGTTGAGGTATAGGGCTGGAGGGATTAGGGTAGAGAGGGGGGGATGGAGGGAGAAGTGAGATAGAGAGAAGGAGAGAAGAGGAGGGAGGGAAAAATATATATGAGGGTTGAGGATCCAATGTATAGGGAAAAGGGTTGAGAATTGAGGGTATAGTGTTGAGGACCTACAGTGTTGATGACTTAGGTATTGGGTTGAGGGTATAGGGTAAGGTTTTAAGGGTTTGTGTATAAGTGTTTAAATTTGAGTGCTTTAGGGGCCTGAGGGTAGAGGGTTTAGGTATGGGCTTGAGGGTATATGGTTGGAAGCTAATAGGTGAGGGTCTAAATGGCAGGGTGGTGAGGGTATAGGGGCTGGAGGGTTTAGGGTCTAAGGGTCGTGGGTTGAGGGATTAAGGAGGGTTGAGAATTGAGGGTTGACAAATAATGTATAGGGTAGAGTGGGTAGAGGGTTTAATGGTTGATGATTGAGGGTACAATGTATAGGGTAGATGGTATAGGGTTTATGGGATTATGGTTTATGGCTGAGGGGTTGAGAGTAGAGGGCTGATGGCTGAGGGTTTGCTGAGGGGATTAAGGGCTGAGGGTGGAGGGATTATGGTAGAGAGTTTACTTGGGTTTAAGGGTTTAATGGTTGAGGGATTATAGTTGAGGGTAGAGGGTATTGGGTTGAAGGTAGAGGGTAGAGGGTTTAAGGGTTTAGGGTTGAGGGTTGAGTGTTTAAGGGTTTAAGGGTTGAAGGTATAGGGTTGAGGGTCTAGGGTAGAGAGGGAGGGATCGATGGTGGGAGATATGGATGAATAAGTGAGATAGAGAGGAGAGAAGAGGACGAAGAGACAGAGATATATGAGGGTTGAGGATCCAATGTATATGGTAGAGGGTTGAAAATTGAGGGTATAGGGTATAGGGTTGAGTACCTATAGGTTTAATGGTTTAGGGTATTCGGTTAAGGGTAGAGGGTAGAGAGAGGGAGAGGGTTATGGGTAGAGGGTAGAGGGTTTAAGGGTTTAGGGTTAAGGGTTCAGCATTTAGGGCTATGGTTAGAGGGGAGAGAGAGAAGGGGTCATAACTTGGAAACCTAACTTGGCCTCTATCCTCTACCCTTAATTGTCTACCCTCTATCTCTCTACTGTCTATCTCTCTCCCAATCCTCTACCCTCTATCTCTCTCCCACTCCCTCCCTCTCTCTCTCACTCCCTCTTTCTCTTCTGTAGCTTTCCAATTTAGTGAAATTGACAATGTAGTGGCCTATTTGAAAAATGGGTCCAAGAACATCACTGGGAGACCCCATTTCTTGGACCCATTTTTCAAACAGGCCAAGTTAGGTTTTCCATTTCACCAAATTGGTAAGTTAGTGGGCCAACTAGCTTGCCAATTTGGTGAAATTGGCAACCTAACTTGGTCTATTTGGAAAAATGGGTCCAAGAAATGGGATCTCCCAGTGATGTAAATCACTAGGAGACCCCATTTCATGGACCCATTTCTTCAAACAGGCCACTACATTGGAAATTTCACTGAATTGGCAAGCTAGTGTTAGGTTGCCAATTTCGCTAAATTGGCAAGCTTGTGGGCCCACTAGCTTGCCAATTCAATGAAATTGGCAACCTAACTTTGCCACTACCCTCTACCCTTAACCCTTTACCCTCTATCTCTCTACCCTCTCTCTCTCTCTCCCAATCCTCTACCCTATATCTCTCTCCCACTCCCTCCCTTTCTCTCTCTCAATCCCTCTATATCTCCCCCCTAGCTTGCCAATTTAGTGAAACTGGCAATTTAGTGGCCTATTTGAAAAAGTGGGTCCAAGAAATGGGTTCTCTTGGTGATTTTATTGGATCCATTTTTCAAATAGGCCACTACATTTCCAATTTCACCGAGTTGGAAGATAGGGGAGAGAGAGAGGGGGAGGGAGTGGGAGAGAGATAGAGGGTATAGGATTGGGAGAGAGATGGAGGGTAGAGAGATAGAGGGTATAGGGTTAAGGGTAGAGGGTAGAGGGGAGAGAGATAGGAGTGAGTGACTGAGAGAGAGAGACTTGAGAGAGGGAGATGGGGTAGGAGGGAGGGAATTGAGAGAGAGAGAGAGGGGAAGGGAATGGGAGAGAGATAGAGGTAGAGAGATAGAGGGTAGAGGTCATGGGTAGAGGGTAGAGGGTTGGCGGGTATATGTAAAAGAGATAAGGAGTGGGAGTGAGTGAGAGATAGAATTGAGAGAGGGTAGGAGGGTAGGAGGGAGATACTTGAGAGAAAGAGGGAGGGAGTGGGATAGAGATAGAGGGTAGAGGGTATAGGGGTAAGGGTAGAGGGGAGAAAGATAGAAGGAGTTAGTGAGTGAGAGAGAGAATTGAGAGAGAGAGAGAGAGAGAGGGAGGGAGTGGGAGAGAAAGAGGGAGGAAGTGGGAGATAGATAGAGGGTAGAGGATTGGGAGAGAGATAGAGGGTAGAGGGTTATGGGTAGAGGGTAGACAATTAATGGTAGAGGCAAGAGAGATAGAAGGAAGGTTGACCTGAGAGAGAGATACCTGAGAGAGGAGAGGGGGTAGGAGGAGAGACTTGAGAGAGAGAGAGAGGGAGGGAGCTATAGAGAGATAGAGGGTGAGGGTAGAGGCCTAAGGGTTTAAGGGTTAAGGCAGAGGGGTAGAGGGTAGAGGGTGAGGGCTAAGGGCAGAGGAGAGAGATAGGAGGAGGAGTGACCAAGAGAGAGAGAGAGACTTGAGAGAGTGGATAGGGGTAGGGAGAGAGAGGAGCCAGAGAGAGACAATTGAGAGAGGAGAGGGTGCAGGAGGAGAGATCTGAGAGAGAAAGAGAGGGAGGGAGTGGGAGAGAGATAGAGGGTAGAGGGTAGATGGTTTAAGGGTTTAAGGGTAGATGGTAGAGGATATAGAGAAAGAGAGAAAATAAACCTATAAAAAACAAACTTTCTCATAATGAGAGCACATATTGAAGTAGTAGAGATATGGTCGTTATTTTAGCAAGACATAATGCTAGCATGTTATAATGCAAGTATGTTATAACATGAGCATGTTTTGTCTTGCTCTAAAAATGGTAGAAAAATCAATATATCCTTGATCTCAAGGCTCAAATTCTACATATTATCTTGGTTATGCATGTGTTCCAACAAAAAAAATCTTTTTGATGATTTTTTCAAGTGTGTATGCAAGTTTTTCACATTCCACCACCTTTTTCATGATATTTCCACCACCTTTGCATGGAATAGCAGAGTTTTCATGTTGAAAGGCATATAATATCAATTAAATTTTGAATTCCATTCAAGAGTGATATACAATTGAAGTTTGGAGGGGAACAAGCTTTTGAAAAAGTCAAATTGTTGAGGAGTTTGAAGAAAGAAGAAGCAAAGGCTACATAATTGGGTAGAACTTGTCCATTTGAAAATCTGGTTTCTTAGGTATGTGAATTCCTTACAAATTTCATTTCATTCTATTTTGGCTTGCTTTGATTTTTTTATTTTGCATATTTCATTTTGATCATTGTTTGTTTGTCATTATAACCTTAGCTTGTCAATTCACATTTAAAATTACACAATTCTTTACACTTTCCAATTACATTTTTAAACCACATCTCTTTAAGGCATTTTGTTAAACAGTTGATTTACCTTGTGTATGCTTCCAAATTTTGTATACACATATATGTGAAAAAAGTTATAAGTAAAATAATACATCATTTCTCAATCCTTTACTATGGATGTGCATACTATTCTCCAAAGCTTTCATTTTGGTATAGGCATGGGGGATGTTGGAAAATGTAGTTGAATTTGGTTTTACACCTACAAATTGCATATGGTTGAAAATCTATTTTGTGCATATCCTGCAATCCTTCTAGCCCATGAGGAATATATCATTGAGGTATTTTGTCAAATAGTTATACCAAGCAATCGATTTCATTTTCTATGCTACCAAATTTTCCATACATGTCTACCAAAAAATTTTATCAAAAAACATAGACAAGGAAATCAACTGTTTGAAGAAATTCCTAAAAGAAATGGGGTCTCATGGTGACGTGCATTTTATGAAACAACTTATTGCATTGTCTATTCTACCAAGTTTTATGTACATGTCTCTACAAAATTGGAATATACTCCTCCCACATTGATAGATCTTTGAAACTATTTTGGTTTTCATCTCTATTGAAAAAAAACTAGCTTGTCAATGCGGTAGGGTTGACAAGGTAGGGGTAGCATGAAAACATGCCTCATAAAAATGGGGACTCATGGTAGGGTTGACATCACTGTGAGTCCCCATTTTTATGAGGAATTTTTTCATGCTACCCCTACCTTTTCAACCCTACCATGAGTCCCCATTTTTTATGAGGCATGTTTTCATGCTGCCCCTACTTTGTCAACCCTACCACATTGACAAGCTAGTGAGCTCACTAGCTTTCCAATGCTCACATGATTTTTTGGATAAAGTGCCTTAAATAAATGTGGTCATGTGTCATGCCATGATTGCAAGATAGGCTCAAAGTGGAAGCATGGAAAAGGCATGCGATTTTTTTGACAATAATGTTTTCATAGAAATGTATGCAAAATGTGGTAGCATTAACAAGCTAGTGAGCTCACTAGCTTGTCAATATGGTAGGGTTGACAAGGTAGGGATAGCATGAGAAAATTCCTCATAGAAATGGGGTCTCATGGTGATGTTTCTATGAGGAATTTCCTCTCAGTACCCCTACCTTGTCAACCCTACCAAATTGGCATGAGGCATTTTTCATGTTGTCCCTACCTTGTCAACCCTACTGCATTGACAATCTAGTGAGCTTACTAGCTTGCCAATGCTCACATGTTTTTTTGGCTGGAATGCCTTAAAGAAATGTGGTCATGTGGCATGCCATGAATGCAAGATAGGCTCAAAATGGAAGTATGGACAAGGCATGTGAATTTTTTGACAATAATGTTTTCATAGACATGTATGAAAAATGTGGTAGCATTGACAAGCTAGTGAGCTCACTAGCTTGCCAATGTGGTAGTGTTGACAAGGTAGGGGAAGCGTGAGAAAATGACTCATAGGAATGGGGTGTCATGGTGATTCACTAGCTTTCCAATGCGGTAGGGTTCACAAGGTAGGGACAGTGTGAGAAAATGCCTCATAATTATGAGACCCCATTTCTATGAGGCATTTTCTCATGCTGCCCCTACCTTTTCAACCCTACCACATTGGCAAGCTAGTGAATCACCGTGATAATCCATTTCCATGAGGAATTTCCTCATGCTTCCCCTACCTTGTCAACCTTACTGAACTGACAAGCTAGTGAGCTCACTAGCTTGCTAATGCTCACATGATGTTTTGGATGGAATACCTTAAAGAAATGTGTTCATGTGGCATGCCAAGATTGCAATATAGGCTCAAAATGGAAGCATGGACAAGTCTTGTGATTTTTTTCAAAATAATGTTTTCATAGCATACAAAATTTGGTAGCATTGACAATCTAGTACATCACCATGAGACCCCATTTCTATCAGGCAATTTCTCATGCTGCCCCTACCTTCTCAACCCTATCGCATTGGCAAGCTAGTGAGCTCACTAGCTTGCCAATTCTCACATGATTTTCGGATCGAATGCCTTAAATAAATGTGGTTATGTGGTGTGCCATGATTACAAGATAGGCTCAAAATGGAAGCATGGACAAGGCATGTGAATTGTTTGACAATAATGTTTTCTCAGACATGTATGTAAAATGTGGTAGCATTGACAAGCTAGTGAGCTCACTAGCTTGTTAATGCGGTAGGGTTGAAAAGGTAGGGGCAGGGTGAGAAAATGCCTCATAGAAATGGGGGTCTCATAGTGATGTACTAGTGAGCTCACTAGCTTGTCAATGCGGTAGGGTTGAAAAGGTAGGGGCAACATGAGAAAATGCCTCATAGAAATGGGGTCTCACAGTGATGTACATCACTATGAGACACCATTTCTATGAGGCATTTTCTCACCCTGCCCCTACCTTGTCAACCCTATTGCCTTGAAAATATAGTGAGCTCACTTGCTTACCAATGTGGTAGGGTTGACAAGGTAGGGGCATCCTGAGAAAATGACTCATAGAAACTAGGTCTCACAGTGATGTACATCACTATGAGACCCAATTTCTATGAGAAATTTTCACACCCTACCCCTACCTTGTCAACCCTACCGCATTGGCAAGCTAGTGAATCACCATGAGACCCCATTTCTATTAGGAATTTTCTCATGTTGCCCCTACCTTGTCAACCCTTCCAAATTGGTAAGCTAGTGAGCTCACTAGTTTGTAAATGCTCTAGGGTTGACAAGGTAGGGACAACATGAAGAAATTCCTCATAGAAATGGGGAATTACATGTAAATCACCATGAGTCCCCATTTCTATGAGGCATTTTTTCACGCTATCCCTACCTTGTCAACCCTATCGCATTGACAAGCTAGTGAGATCACTAGCTTGCCAATTCTCACATGATTTTTTGGATTTAATTCCTTAAATAAATTTGGTCATGTGTCATGCCATGATTGCAAGATAGGCTCAAAATGGAAGCATGGACAAGGCATGTTAAGTGTTTGATAATAACGTTTTCGTAGACATGTATACAAAATGTGGTAGCATTGACAATCTAGTGAGTTCACTAGCTTGCTACTTTGGTAGTGTTGACAATGTAGGGGCAACATGAGAAAATGCCTCATAGAAATGGGGCCTCATGGTGATGTAAAAAATGATTCATAGCAATGGGGTCTCACGGTGATGTACATCACCATGAGACCCCATTTGTATGAGGAATTTTCTCACATTGCCCCTACCTTGTCAACCCTACGGAATTGGCAAGCTAGTGAAGCTAGTGATCTCACTATCTTGCTAATGCTCACATGATTTTTTGGATGGAATTCCTTAAAAGAAATTTGGTGATGTGGCATCCCATGATTGCAAGTTAGGCTCAAAATGGAAGCATGGAAAAGGTATGTAAATTTTTTGACAATAATGTTTTCATAGACATGTGTGCAAAATGTGCTAGCATTCACAAGCTAGTGAGCTCACTAGCTTTCCAATTTGGTAGGGTTGACAAGGTAGGGGAAGCATGAGAAAATTCCTCGTAGATGGGATCTCATAGTGATGTACCTATGAGCCCCATTTCTATGAGCCATTTTATCATGCCGCCCCTACCTTGTCAACCCTACTGCATTGGCAAGCTAGTGAGCTCACTAGCTTGGAAATTTGATAGGGTTGACAAGGTAGGGGCATCACTTTGAGACCCCATTTCTATGAGACATTTTCTCATGCTAACCCTACCTTATCAACCCTACCGCATTGGCAAGCTAGTGAGCTCACTAGCTTGCCAATTTGGTAGGGTTGACAAGGTAGGGGCAGCGTGAAGAAAATCCTCATAGAAATGGAGTCTCACAGTGATGTATCATGAGACCCCATTTCTATGAGGAATTTTTTCACGCTTCCCCTACCTTGTCAACCCTACCGAATTGGAAAGGTAGTGAGCTCACTAGCTTTCCAATTCAGTAGGATTGACAAGGTAGGGGCAATGTGAAAAAATGTGTCATAGAAATGGGGCCTCATAGTGATGTACATCACCATGAAACCCCATTTCTATGAGGTCATCATGAGACCCCATTTCTATGAGGCATGTTCTCACACTTCCCCTACCTTGTCAACCCTATTGAATTGCTAAGTTAGTGAGCATGCCAAACACTAGCTTGCCAATGTTGCAGGGTTGACAAGGTAGGGGAAGCATGAGAAAATTACTCATAGAAATGGGGTCTCATGGTGATGTACATCACCATGAGACCCCATTTCTATGAGGAATTTTTTTACACTGCCCCTACCTTGTCAACCCTACTGCATTAACAAGCTAGTGAGTTCACTAGCTTACCAATGCTACCACATTTTGCATACATGTCTACGAAAAAATTATTGTCAAACAATTCACATTCCTTGTGAATTATTCCATTTTGAGCCTATCTTGCAATCATTGCATCCCACATGACCACATTTCTTTAAGGAATTCCATCCAAAAAATCATGTGACCTTTGTCTATGCTAGAAATACTCTTCTATAGAATGATTGTAAGTATTTTGTATGAAGCTTTGAATGACATATATTTCATTTATTTGTATGGATTAACTTTTTAGGAAGTAATATTTTTCTCATTACCATGATATAGGTAAAATTATCCACCATGCTAAGGAAACAAAGAAGGAATAAACCAATAGATGAAGAGTATGAAACTAATAAAGAAAAAAATAAAGAATGGATTAGGGATCGTCAAAAGAAGAAATTGGATATGATTGATGAAAACAAGCCAATTGAAGAGGAACCTCAATCATCAAAAAGAGAAAAGGAATTGGTGGCATAAAGGGAATGAATGCAAAAAAATCATGCTAAGACAAATTTGAATACCATAGTTGGAGACACACCCTCTATCGCAAGTTAATACAAAGGGACACCATCTACCAAAAGTGAATATGGAGGGACGCCATCTACCACAAGTGAATATGGAAGGACATCATCTACCGCAAGTGAATATGAAGGGACACCATCCACGAAATCTATAGTTGAGAGTACATAATCACTCAAATTTGATGAAGAAGGTAAGCCATCATCCCCATGTCAACCTCAAGGTAAGTTGTCTATTCCACCCTCGATCAAAGGTATGTGATCTAGCCTGCCTCACTTAAATATTGATGAGATTCCTAATGTTGAGATGCATGTACCTAGGAGAACAACACCTAGAATTTTACATAGAAAGCCAAAGTATTTGATTAATATTGATGAGGATATTTTGCAGCACATGGAAGGTAATATTCCAACATGCACTTGTATAAGATATGTCGATAAGATTTGGAATTTTTTTTTTGAAAGACTAAATGAGACCGCAAGATTTCAACTATTTGTTGAAATGATGCGAGGTATAAAGTATAGAAACATCATGAAGATTCTTGGGTTGAGAACATTGAATGCTTCAAGTGAAAATATTGTTGTAAAGAATCTAATGGATGCTTATGAGAGTGTGGGTAAGACCTCATGCTCAAAGGATAGTAATGTCACCTGACGTGTCATTACATTGACTTTGGTAAGTACTCAAACAAGGAGATTTAGTCTCATTATAAAGATGAGTGAACAATTGAGAATTAGTAGAAAAACTTTATCAAGAGTCGTTCAAAGGAGGAAAAGAATTAAGGGAACCAATTCAAATGAATCATGGGAATTCTTAGGGAGACTCCCATGAAAAGATAAACTAGTTGTTGAAGCATTGAGAACACTAATTGAAGACTATATTAGAAGAATAACACAAGAACATCTTTGAATCAAAGGGATGTGGTAAGAAGGAGAATCGGTAGTTGGAACTATGAGCCACATCTAGAGCATTTTTTGGATATGACTCAAACCCAATTTTTTTGTAAATTTCAATAGGATTATCCTCAAATTCAAAATTTTCAAAGATATTTTGAAATGCTTAAACCTTTTTATGTCAAGATAAATCACACATGCACTACTTGTTGTTGTAGACTACATATTAAATTCTCTAACCATTATGATGTTTATCATTCTATATGTTTAGATTTGCATACTAACAATGTTTTGTAGGGTTGTGGCATACATGCCCCACCAACATCTTCAAGAAAGTTCTTATAAAAAATTTTATGTGAAATAGAGGATGGCCAATATTCTATAGGAAACTATGCTTGGATGGTTCATGTCAGCATTGCGGTGGCTTGCAACGTATGCCAATATGTCAACATATGGAAAGAACACATGTGGTGGGAAATAAATTAGTAGAATTTGAGAAGTATAGAACAGTGACATACATTACAAAATAAGGTAATAAAAAAAGAGGTGTGATTTGGTTATTCAAAAGATTTTAGTGTATTGGTTTATGTCTACGTTTCATGACTATATAGTGTATGAGTATGCAAGAGATACCTATAGAGCTTGATGGTTGGACATGCAATTCAAGTTATGCAAGGAAACCTTTCCAATTGGTAGTATCATTTCAGTGGTCGAGTTTCTAGAGAACTACACTCTATAGCCATAGCATGATGTGCAGTCACAATATTACAACTCCACATAGGTTTCGATATTTGTGCACATAACATTTATTCATGCAGCTGATAGTACAAAGGACTAAAGGAAGGTATTGAGGGAGTATCACTTTTATATTAGTGATGATCACACACATTCTCCAAAGTTTGTGCAAGGTTGCTTCCAGTTGTTCTACAATGATTTTTCTCAGAGGGGCATAGCATACGGTTGACATATAATATGGTCGGATAACTATGTAACATAGTTCAAGAACTCGTGCATGTTTTACTGGTTGAGCAAGATGCATGTAAATATTGATGTTCAACATATGTGGAACTTTTGCGAGGTCGGGTATGGAAATGGGGAGAATGATGGTGTAAGAGAATGTGTCAAAAAAGAATTAGCACGTGAGAAGAGTTAAAGTATAAAGAAAATGCAAAGTTGACAGATGCAAAATCAATCATCGAGTGGTGTAATGCTCTGATGGGTATAGGTAATGAAGGTACATCTTTAGTTTGTAGAATTTTAGGGTTGATGGATGATACATTGCACTATATGAGGATTGTTGTACACTGACAAGATTGAGTGAGATACACTCTTTCCCTAGCTCAAATATAGGTTCATGGAGTATCCATACATGGAAGAAGGCATGCTTTTGTTCTTCATGCACAATTCAAGCCTGGGATGATTTTGAGTCAAAGGAGTGGGTTGAAAAATGGTTGTTAAGTTATCTTATCCCACTTCACACTATCACCCTTTGACAACATTGGAACTAGAACAGATGGAATCATTGGTTGAATTTGACCACATATTAGATCTAGTTCAACTAGGTAATTTACCTACTTGCATAGTTTTTGAAATTACTATTGTTATCTTACTTTGTAATGTATTTGTAATATTGACTAATTTCATCTAATTTGTTGCACATATCAATGTAGGGCATATTTATGCAATTATTGGAGATGAAGAAAACGAAGAGGGAACATATTATTACTTGTGCCATTGTGTTGAGGCCAAAACGAAATTGGAAGCCCTAGTTATAGATGGAGAAAACATTGTTGAAACATAGATTTTTGGGACCCTATGGACTACCCTTGCACTTCTAGGATTTTCCACCTAAAAGGAGAGAGATAGGGCCAAAAATGCTTATGTATCACTCAAATTAGGATGTGTACAATGTTGTTTAATGTAAATGGACTTAAATAAATACAATGGATTAATCTATGTGATTGAAAATGAATGCAAAGTTAGGATTTATGCAATGTTTGAAAAATTATTATTGTTTGCAAAAAGACTAAAATAATGAACAAAAATGAAACTTTTAATCAAACAGAGAGTTCTTTCTCAAAATATGTGCACCTGGAAAGTTGTAGAGGACTAGAGAACAATTTGGAAAGTTGATGAAATTTGAATTTGGGCTGACTGGGACTCATTTGCCACCTTGGGCGAATCAGTCCTAGGTCAGGACTTTTTTGCATAGAACCTATTTTTTGACAGTCGGGGATCTAAAACAACATCTAACTCAAATATGCATCTTTAGGTGGGACTCATTCACCAAGCATGGTGAATCATTCCACTTTCTGATTCATTCAAACTCAAAACTCAGATCTGTACCTTTGCACCTGCACAACAAATTCTAATGGAGACCCAGTTCCAGATCTCGAAAAATCCCTGCAAAATAGCTTAAAAGAGTTGGTCTAATGGGGTGTTTTCCTTGGTCAAACCCCTAGGTAGGTAATTAAACCTTGAATAGAGAAAAAATTGCATAAACCCTAGCCTTATATGTGTTAAAGACTAGGAAAGATTGAAACATAAGAAGGGTCCTATTCTATTGCTCTAGAACAAGACATGCAAGATTGATTGAAATGATGAAAGATCTCTACCCTGAAACCTTACAACACATGAAACATGGATATAAAATGGCATGCAAATGCTAAATAAACACAATACAAACCTTAATCTAAAGATAGAGTGAAAATGGAAGATGGAATCAATAGGAAACCAAGTCCTTAGGCATGATTTGGTGGCTAGTTGCACCTTTTCACCCTAGATTTCTTCATGATTCACCATAGGAATCCATCATCAACCCTTTGCAATGCTGGATCTCTACAAGATTAGTGAGCTTCAAGACCTACAAAAACCCTAGTTTGCTATCGTAAAACTTTAACTTTTAATGATGAAACTTGTTGTAGAATGCTTTTGCTTTTGGAATTACTCTTGAAGAATGATAATGAGATCATAAGAGATGAAAAATATTGTGTAAAATGCTTAAAATATGTATTTATAAGCAATAACACCTTATTTTCCCATTAATTAGACCTAAGAGGCTAACATTCACCAGAAACAAAAGTTAAATTCATTGAATTCCCGCTTGATTTTGAATTTTCCCTCAAAGGGGACACATTCGCCACCCTTGGCAAATGGGTCCCACTAGAGGGGACTCATTCACCCAAGGTGGAAAATGGGTCCCACTACTTCTATTTGAAGGTGGGTTGTTAGGGTATGATGTTATTAAATGTTGTTTGTTGGGTTTTATGTGATTTCACATGTGAAATGGGCCTCTAGATCAAAATTAATAGGTCTAAGGGGCCTATAAATGTCATTTTGAAGGGAAACAATGTGAAGGGACTCAAAAGTGGGTCTAATAATGCGATAAATTGTCTCTTTTCTCAAGAGGCTCCAATTTTTTATGGCACAATTGTATAGCCTATAGGCTCAGTTATTGTTATTGGAATGTGGCTTAGAAGGTACCCACATAAGAGTGTTAAATTTTGGTTGTTTCAGGACTTTGACACACATTAGAAGATTCTTCATTAATCAAACCTTGTCATGGCATACAATGCTGATTTGACCAAATATGGGGGTATGCCTTTGAATAAGACCTTGTGTAAGGTGTGTGAGTTTGACCATGAGACAACATTTGACACAATAAAGAGTAGAGTAGACCTGGTTGGTTTGTTGGATTAATTTGTAAGTATGCATATTAATTTTTATAATGCCAATTCTATCATCTAATGTTTATATCATGTATGTAGGTGATTGAAGAATTTATCAGAATTGCAATTGTAGCACACTTTATGTTTAGAATTGTGGCAAAGGATACAAAGTTCAATGTTATTTTATTTTTTCTCAAAAATATGCAGAAAAAATGATGTAGGATATTCTCTATAGATTAGTAAACTAAGTGGAAGTTTAAATTGTGTTGATTTTATAATAGGTTACAAGTTTCCAAAAGGTTAGAAAGCAATAGTTTGTTATGTTCTATTCATGTTCTATTTATGGGAGGTTGTGTGCAATAGGTACCTTGGAACTCCCAATGAAGATGTATGGCTAGGAATGACTAAGTTGAGAGACTGATATGCCTATATATAATGGAAGCATCAATATTTAAGCCTTGTTGTTCTCGACTTGGAACCAAATAGTGTGGATTTGTTGTCTGTAAGTGCATTCCATCTATTTTCATTTCATTTCCATTTTGGATGCTCTTTATTTTTCTTCTTTTACTTTTCCTATTTGTAAGTAAACTACTAAAAATTGATTGGTGTCTCCTTGTAGAAAATATGTATTTATGAGCCATCCAAGAGAATCTCAGCCAAAAAAGCATTGCAACATTCTTGTTTTGATGATCTTGACAAATCTCAATTCTGATTTTAAGCCATTATAAAAGTGCATGCGAAGCTTAGCGAGGGAATTTTAAGTTATTCATTTGAATTTAACCTCATCATGAGTAGCTATGATGTACACATTATAAGAACATCTTGAATTTCAAGTTATTCAATTCATGAGAGGCTGTTGTGTGCAATAGGTATCTTGGAACTCCCAATGAAGATGTATGGCTAGGAGTGACTAAGTTGAGAGACTAGCATGCCTATCCTCAATGGAAGCATCAAGATTTAAGCCTTGTTGTTCTCAACTTGGAACCAAATTGTGTGGATTTGTTGTTTGTAAATGCCTTCCATCTATTTTAATTTCATTTCCATTTTGGATGCTCTTTCTTTTTCTTCTTTTAATTTTCCTATTTGTAAGTAAACTACTAAAAATTGATTGGTGTCTCCTTGCAGAAAATGTTGATTTATGAGCCATACAAGAGAATCCGAGCCAAAAAAGCAATGCAACATCCTTATTTTGATGATATTGACAAATATCAATTTCGATTTTAAGTCATTATAAAATTGTGTGAAGCTTAGCAAGGGAATTTCAAGTTATTCATTTGAAGTTAACCTCATCATGAGCACCTATGATGTAGACATTATAAGAGCATCTTGAATGTATGAGTGACATTGTAAAAGATTTGTGAGAATGGAGTACCTAAGGCATCCTTGAATTGTATTTTTGGTTATCATGAGAGAATATTATAAGCTAAGTTTGTGTGCATGAGAATGGGGAACATTGATTCAATATTTTATTTAAGTGGGGTGTTGGAATTCATATACTTTGATTGTTTTCTCATGATTTTGTATTACCACTTGATAGTTTTGAGAAAGCATTGTGCCTACAAGTACAAGCACTTGGGTTTTAGAATGGTGTATGAAGCATATTAGACAATTGTAGAACAAACATAAGAATTAGGACTGCCAAATAAATCTCATTTTATTGTAAACATCTTATTATTAATATAGTGAGTGCAATAACCATTGATGGTTACCAATTATTTTTTTCTTCTTTTATTCTCTCCCTATTATAACTAGCACCAATTGACTAACTTATTATAAAAAATTCATTTATTAAAACAAATAAACCTAATGATTATATATCAATACCAATATAGAATGCCGTAAATTCACATAAACATTTGTAATGATATTTACCCAAATTTTGAAATTTATTGCTTCCCTCGAATATTTGTAATTCATGCAGCGTAATCCCTTAACAGTCCAAATTGCAAAAGGGCAGAAATATTTGATGGCCTATTACCCAGATACCATGTTAGTTATGAACATTCTTTCTGAGGCATCAAGATCATGAAGGGAACATCTACAATAACATCTCTTGGTCTTTTCTATCTCGGAGTCATTTTCCCGTGGTGTCCAATTTTCACTTGATGGAAAAAGTGTCAATTACAAGTAGTGTAAAGTTGCAAAGTGGTGCAACTTTCATTTTGCAACTTGTTTGACCAAAAAAACTATTCCAAAGCATATGTATGGGTACATTTACTCTAGGCATGGTCCTCTTTCACATCCAAACACATCGAATCACTCTGAGCTATGTTCAACCAGCTTGATCCCTTCAGGGTCCAAAGTGCAAAATGACTGCAATCTTTGACGGGATATTACTCAAAAATTGTGACACTTACAAACTCTCCATCTGAGCCTATGGGATTGAATTGGGCCTCTCTACAACCTCTCTTAGTTTTTGTTATCTCAGAGTCATTTTCTCGTGGTGTCTAGTTTTCACTTGATGGAAAAAGTGTCAAATGCATGTAGTGTAAAGTTGCAAAGTGGTGCAACTTTTGTTCTACAACTCATGTGACCAAAAATACTATTCCAACACATCCAAATGTGTAGGTTTACACTAGGAATGGACCTATTTTGCACCCAAACATGCTGAATCACTTTGAGCCACATTCAATCCGCCTGATCCCTTAAGGGTCCAAAATGCAAAATGGATGCAATCTTTGACAAGCTATTACTCAAAAACCGTAATGCTTAAAAACTCTTTGTTTTATCCTATGGGATTGTGTTGGGCCCCTCTACAATAACCTCTCTCGGTTTTTGTTATCTCAGAGTCATTTTCCCATGGTGTCTAGTTTTGAATTGAGGGAAAAAGTGTTAAATGCAAGCAGTGTAAAGTTGCAGAGTGGTGCAACTTTTGTTCTCCAACTCATGTGACCAAATGAACTATTTGAATGCATCCATATGGGTACATTTATGCTAGGCATGGTCCTCTTTTGCACCAATTTTTTTTGAATCACTCTGAGCTATGTTCAACCGGCTCGTTCCCTTAAGGGTCCAAAGTGCAAAATGGTTGTAATCTTTCATGGGCTATTACTCAAAAACTGTGATGCTTACGAACTCTCCATCTAAGCCTACAAGATCACATTGGGCCCCTCTACAATATATTCTCTCATTTTTTGTTATCTCAAAGTCTTTTTCCTTTGGTGTCCATTTTTCACTTTATGGAAAATGATCTATTTAGGATCTAGGACTAATTGCTTACAGAATGCGTAACGTAAAAGATCAATTATTACAACGCTTAACATAAATGATTACATAATTAAATGCTCAAATGAATAAATGAACATAACATAAAATAAATGCCAAGATAATGAACTGAGAAAGAAAAGAGAGAAGAAATAGAGAGACGAAACCACAATTGATAACGGAGTTCGTCCCTAAGGACTACGTCTCCGGGCCCCTCTCCAACGGAGTGACCGATCCGATTATACTCCAAAATCAGTTACAATTGAGACAACATCATCCCCTTCAAGCACATCAATAGCACAGCATCACTTCGACGTACAGGAACAATTACAATTCATCTCTCGAGCATTCTCTCGTTCTCCACCTGGACTTGCGAAAAACCCATCTCTACCCCTATTTTTATACAAGAAATTTGCCTAATTAGGCCTAACAACCAAATTAAATGCTCAATCTCCTTATGACCTCGTACAAGATATCTGGTATCTCCATTTTGGCTTCTGGTTCAGGTTGTTAGAGGTGGTTTTGATTGTTTTGGCCTTATTTGGCCATTTGATTAAGGCTCGGCCAATAGTTCAATAAAAAAATAAACCGATGCCACCATATTCTTAGAATGTTTCCGCGGCGCAGTGGTTAACTATTCTTTTGTTAGCCCGGCCGGCGCGGGTTCAAACCGCCGGGCCGTTTGGCTTTTCAAACAAATCTTCCGAATTCCTTAAACAAAAGAAACCGCAAACCATAACTGGTGAAGGCACCGTTCGCCGGTGCAACGGTATAACCGCTGTCCGTTTCGGAGCAGGTCACGGGTTCAAATCCCGTTAGACATTTTGTTTCAACGAACAAACAAACCAAACACTCCGCGAATGAACAGAGGACTGTCACAATGCCACGTGTCATGTAACTATTGGTTGATAACCGCCGATGTGTCCGCTGACTTGGATGATATTCACCGACTATGTGCCACGTGTCAGAGCGCTACTAGCTGAAGGTGCTGACTAGCCATCCACGTGTCGCGTTCTTATTCGCTGAGGCTGTTGATGTGTCATGCTGACTAGGATGATGACGTAGACTGCTGACTGTTGTACGGAACGTACGGATGGACACGTGTCACACTATGTTTGGTCCGTATGATCCGAGTCACTTGCCACGTGTCGGGCCAAAATTCATCCACTTGGCTTTCGTACTGTACGGACTGACATGTCAACATGATGACGTCATCTTCTGTCCCTTCAAGTTGACTGAAGTTTGACTGCTTCTAACTCGAGCATACGACGTCAGATTTCGACGAAACGAACGCCGTCGGAATCGTCTCGACGAGCTCTTCATGATGACGCCGGTTCTGTCAATTTCTGAGATGATTATTTTTTTGCCTTTTGGACGCCCCTGAAGCCAGTTTGACTGGAAGTTTGACTGGCCGTAACTTGCACAAACGGAGTCCTTTTCGCCCCGTTCAAGTTGCGTTGGAATCAGGACGTCATTCTCTTTCTGATGAAGCTAGAATCTGGAGTATTGGGAACACTTCAATTTTCACTGAAAAATTGTCCCCCAGATCAAGCCTCCCCACTGGAGAGCTTTAGGACCTCCGAAAGCTTGATTACTTGGAAAGTAAGTGAGGGTAAAGTTCCCTCACTTTACCAATCTCCATCCATCTTGCTTGCTTGATGCATCCTTCGTGCCCACTCTCAGGTACTAACATCTCCTCTTCGTGGAAGTTCCTCGGCTATCTCTGCCGAATAACATCTTCTGGCAACTCTGACATGTACTTTGGAGAAAGGTCATCAACTGATGGAACTCGAATGTCTGAGACTTCATCTAGGATCATTGGAGGCTCATACAATTTCAAATTCTCAACATTGACAACCAAGTAAATATGCATGTATGGAGGAAGATTGAGGCGGAAGGCATTGGTACCAATCTTCTCAAGGATCTCAAAAGGACCATACCTAATTGGCTTAAGCTTTTTACCTTCACCTTGCATCCTTTCCTTGCTGATATGTAACCAAACTCTGTCTCCAACCCGAAAATGATGATCAGTGCGATGCTTGTCATGGCGAACCTTGTATTTTGCTTGGCTCTGTTCCAAATCAGGTTTCCATCACCGATGAATTGCTTGGACTTTCTGGATGAACCTCAAAGCCTTCTCTGCATCATGGCGTCCATCTTCAACATCATCTTTCCCAAAAGCAAAATCCATCGGTGTCTTGGGCACATAACCAAAGCATGTCTCAAAAGGAGACCTCTTAGTAGAAGAGTGTGTTGCATGGTTGTAGGCATGCTACACATAATGAAGACTCTCATCCCACAACTTACGATGCTTGCTGCAATACCCTCTGAGTAGATGCACAACTGTCCTGTTTACAACTTTTTTTTGTTCGTCAGTTTGTGGATGGAAGGTCAGATTTTCTTTCTGCTTTCTTGGTGTCCATGAGTCCCTACAAAGTTGACTAAAATTCCCAAGAATCGGTGAATCTCGATCCGATAAGCAATAGAAGTAGGTAACCCAAAATGAACCTTACATACAAATTGAGTATTATATGAGTCAGCTACCAAAGAAGGATTTGCTTTTTACATGGCATTAAGATACACATTTTGCTGAACCGATCAACTACTACATACACAAATAATCATGTCCCTTCCAGACATAGGTAACCCCCAAAGTCCATTGACACACTTTCCCATGGATCTAGGCATGTGCAGAGGTGTGTACAAACCCAATTTCCTGTTACTAGGCTTACTAGTTGCACACATAACACAGCCTCTAATATACTTAGTTACAGTTTCTTGCATACAAGGCCAATAACAATATTTCTGCAGCTGAATCAATGTTTTGTTTACCCCAAAGTGTCCCACAATCAATGAGGTATGTGCTTCTCTAATCAATTCGTAGTTTTGTTCTATCTTTTTGGAAATACATAATTTTCCCAAGTGATATAACAATTTATCTTGCACATAATAATCTTTCTCTTCTACATGTTTACCTTTCATTAAAGCAGCATAGATATCCTTAAATTTCTCATCATTAGCATATTGTTCCTTAAAACTTTCATGAACCATAGAACTATTCTCCTCAAGGATTATCAAAGCATTCATCATAGGAGGTCTTAGAGAGCATGTCCGCTACTTTGTTAAGGGTTCCTTTCTTAGTACTTAATAACCAAATGAAATCAAGTAGAAACTCCATCCACCGAAGTGCCTTCCCATTTGCTGCGCTTTTTAGTTTCTAGGAGTGCACACGTAAGCGGTCGGGTGATCGTGGATTACGCTTTCTTTCCCATTATGTAATGTTTCCAATTTTTAACACTCTGAACTAAAGCATAGAGTTCTTTATCATAAGTGGGATAGTTACTTACTGCTCCTGAAAAAGTTTCAGAGTGGTAGCAAACTGGTTTACCTCCTTGCATGAGTACTGCTCCCATGGAAAATCCACTCACATCTGTCTCTATCTAAAATGGTTGATGTAGATCTGGTAAGGCCAAACTGGTGCGGTGCTCAACTTTCCCTTGAAAGTGTCGAAAGCCTTCTATTGTGGACCTCCCCACTGAAAAGTTTCTCTCGTACTGGTTAATGCATGCAATGGTGATGCTATATAAGAAAAATTTGCAATAAAATTTCTCCAGTACTGAACTGCACCTAGGAAACTTCTGACCTCTGTGACTGTACTTGGCTTAGGCCAGTTTACAATAGCTTCGACCTTCGCAGGGTCTACTTTCAATTGACACCCCTACTACATAGCCTATACACTAAGGATGTCTTAGCACCACATTTAGACATCTTTACATACAATTTTTCTTTTCTCAATACATCAAAGACTTTCTTTACATGACTTACATGATCTTCCCAAGTTTGATTGAATACAAGAATATCATCTAGATAGACTATGACAAAATCATCAATAAAAGGATGAAAGACATCATTCATGACTCTCATAAAGGTAGCCGGTGCATTACAAAGCCCAAAAGGCATAACCAACCACTCAAACAGTCCCTGTTTTGTCTTAAATGTAGTATTCCAAATATCATCTTCTGCAATTCTTATCTGATGATAACCACTTCGCAAATCTAACTTAGTGAAATAAACTGCATGTTTTAACTGATCAAGTAAATCATCAATTCTGGGAAGAGGATACCTGTTCTTTACCGTTATCTTGTTCAAGGCATGGTAGTCGATGCACATCCTCCAAGTTCCATCTTTCTTTGGAACCAAGACAATTGGAGAACCACAAGGAGAAGTACTAGGATGAATAACTCCTTTTTCCACCAACTCTTGAACCTGCTTTTTAATACCCTCATTCTGCATAACAGATAAATGGTACATGCCAATATTAGGAAGTGGCACATCCTGTTGTAACTGGATTTCATGTTGTATCTCTCTCTTGGGTGGCAACCCCTTTGGTTCCTGAAACATGTCATCATAAGGTAAAATTTTGACCATTTCAAATTTTATGTTTTGATCACACCCTTTGAATGCCCTCGATTATCATCTCTTTGGCTTTTACAAGCATTAGTACAAAGTTTTACTTGAATTGACCAACCTCTTTCATTTGACCAAAGATTAACTAGTGTAAGATTATTCTCACCTTATGTGCCCGTGATAATGTATTCTACCCCATCTTTAAAAAAGATGATACTTATTCTCCCCCTATAAAAGATTGCTTTTCCTCATTATAAAGATAAGGACTCCCTAACACAAGCCCACAAATATCCAAAGGGACCACATCTACTTCTACCTCATCTACAAAGTTTGCAGTGATAGCAAATCTCAATTTACATTGTTTAGTTACTTTTAATTGTACATCATTGCAAACCCATCCGAGTGGATATGGTTTCGGATGAGTGTGTTGTAGCCAAATTAAGTTTCTTTACAACTTCTTCAAATATTAAGTTGACTTGTGAACTCCGTATCAAACAGTAGTATCATCAACCTTAGTGTTTTGTTACAACACTTAATGTGAAACAATTCATTTTGCTTATCAACCTTAGGAGAAGATTCTTTACTTGTACTTGCACTCGGGCATTGTGGAAAACTTGCATCGATGAGAGAGATATACCTTTCCCTTTTACCTTACCCTAAGAGCAACAATCTTGTCTCATCTCCCGAGTCTCAACCAAGATCCCTTGCTGAATCATCAGCAGAGTCTTCCTTGCCTTTGTTACCTCCATATCTTTTCGGCCTCAATTCAGGATGAAGCTTCCAGCATCTCGAATCATCATGCCCCTCTTTCTTGCAATGGGAACATGTGGGTTTCTCACCCTCTTTTTGAGCTGTAGCTGTCTTCTTCCCTTTGCCTTTGTCTTTGTCTTTTTCTTTAGACTTACCCTCGAACTTAGATGGCTTCTTAGAAAAGTTGTCACTAAAAGTGTTCTTACCCCTCAATTCCTGCGAAGTGAGTAGCTTGAACAAACACTTCGCCTAGATTGTTGGGACTCAACATCGTTAGTGTGCCTATGCAAGAATGTAAACCACCAATATACTTAAGTAATGTGTCTTGGGTATACAAGGGAACATTTAGAGCAATTCGCTCCATTTCTAAACTCATGGGTATACTCCTGGACAGACTACCCCCTACCTTGCCTAAAGGTTTGCCAATTCATGGCTAACTGTTGCATGTAACCTAAAGGGTAGAATTGTTTCCTAAGGGCAACAACAAACTACATCCAAGACATATTAACTTGACCATGGCGAAAGCAATTTTCACGAAGTTTTATTCCCACCGTGAGAGCTGCATTCTAACCGAGAGAGTTGCTAATTGAATCCTAGAAGCATCTTCTACTAGGCCTTGAATCCTACAAAGATACTTCTACTTGTTGGACCCAATCGTCTAACTTCTCAGCATTTAACTCCCCACAGTATTTAGGTAACTCAAATTTTACATCAAGCTTAATTACAGGCTTAGACTTGCTCTTAAATGGATTTACATTAGAAGGAGGAGAAGGAGAAGGAGGAGAAGAAGGGGAAGAAGAAGAAGAGGGAGAAGATGGAGGAGAAGGAGTTTTCGGAATTTTCTCCTCTGTGTCTTTCTGATCTTCCTACTTCTTGTGCTTTGAAGAACCTCCCTTTTTGTGCTTCTTTTTTTCTGCATAAAGTTCGTCCACCATCGCCTTCATGTCAAGAAATAGCTTCTGGAAATCCTTGACACTAAGCTCTGAACTTTGTCCACCTTCTTTCTCTTCCATCTGTGATGATTGATTAGCTCTTCGTCTTCCGAACCTGGATCTCGTTAGCATTCAATTTGCAATACAAGCCACACACAAAGCTCTGATACCAACTTGATCTATTTAGGATCTAGGAATAATTGCTTACAGAATGTGTAACGTAAAAGATCAATTATTACAACGCTTAACATAAATGATTACATAATTAAATGCTCAAATGAATAAATGAACATAACATAAAATAAATGCCAAGATAATGAACTGAGAAAGAAAAGAGAGAAGAAATAGAGAGACAAAACCACAATTGATAACGGAGTTCGTCCCTAAGGACTACGTCTTCGGGCCCCTCTCCAACGAAGTGACCGATCCGATTATACTCCAAAATCAGTTACAATTGAGACAGCATCATCCCCTTCAAGCACATCAATAGTACAACATCACTTCGACGTACAGGAACAATTACAATTCATCTCTCGAGCATTCTCTCGTTCTCCACCTGGACTTGCGAAAAACCCATCTCTACCCCTCTTTTTATACAAGAAATTTTCCTAATTAGGCCTAACAACCAAATTAAATGCTCAATCTCCTTATGACCTCGTACAAGATATCTGGTATCTCCATTTTGGCTTCTGGTTCAGGTTGTTAGAGGTGGTTTTGATTGTTTTGGCCTTATTTGGCCATTTGATTAAGGCTCGGCCAATAGTTCAATAACAAAATAAACCGATGCCACCATATTCTTAGAATGTTTCCGCGGCGCAGTGGTTAACTATTCTTTTTTTAGCCTGGCCGGCGCGGGTTCAAACCGCTGGGCCGTTTGGCTTTTCAAACAAATCTTCCGAATTCCTTAAACAAAAGAAACCGCAAACCATAACTGGTGAAGGCACCGTTCGCCGGTGCAACGGTATAACCGCTGTTCGTTTCGGAGCAGGTCACGGGTTCAAATCCCGTTAGACATTTTGTTTCAACGAACAAACAAACCAAACACTCCGCGGATGAACAGAAGACTGTCACAATGCCACGTGTCATGTAACTATTGGTTGATAACCGCCGATGTGTCCGTCGACTTGGATGATATTCACCGACTGTGTGCCACGTGTCAGAGTGCTACTAGCCGAAGGTGCTGACTAGCCATCCACGTGTCGCGTTCTTATTCACCGAGGCTGTTGATGTGTCATGCTGACTGGGATGATGACGTAGACTGCTGACTGTTGTACGGAACGTACGGATGGACACGTGTCATGCTATGTTTGGTCCGTATGATCCGAGTCACTTGCCACGTGTCGGGCCGAAATTCATCCACTTGGCTTCCGTACTGTACGGACTGACATGTCAACATGATGACGTCATCTTCTGTCCCTTCAAGTTGACTGAAGTTTGACTGCTTCTAACTCGAGCATACGACGTCGGATTTTGAAGAAACGAATGCCATCGGAATCATCTCGACGAGCTCTTCGCGATGACACCGGTTCTGTCAATTTATGAGATGATTATTTTTTTCGCCTTTTGGACGCCCCTGAAGCCAGTTTGACTGGAAGTTTGACTGGCCGTAACTTGCACAAACGGAGTTCTTTTCGCCCCGTTCAAGTTGCGTTGGAATCAGGACGTCGTTCTCTTTCTGATGAAGCTGGAATCTGGAGTATTGGGAACACTTCAATTTTCACTAAAAAATTGTCCCCCAGATCAGAAAAAGTGTCAAATGCAAGTAGTGTAAAGTTGCAAAGTGGTTCAACTTTTGTTTTGCAACTCGTGTGACCAAACAAACTATTCCAACATTTCTGAATGGGTATTTTTATGCTAGGTATGGTCCTCTTTCAAACCCAAGCACACTGAATCACTCCGAGCTACGTTCAATTAGCTCGATCCGTTAAGGATCCAAAGTGCAAAATGGGTGCAATCTTTGATGAGCCATTACTCAAAACCGGTGATGCTTACAAACTCTCCATATGAGCCTATAGGATCCCATTGGGTCCTCTACAATAATGTCTCTCATTTTTGTTATCTCGTAGTCATTTTCTCGCGGTGTCTAGTTTTCACTTGATGGAAAAAGTGTCAAATGCAAGCAATGTAAAGTTGCAAAGTGGTGCAACTTTCATTTTGCAACTTGTGTGACGAAACTAACTATTCAAACACATTCAGATGGGTACGTTTACACTAGAATGGTCCTATTTCACACCCAAATATGTCAATCACTCAACTACATTCAATTGGCTCGATCACTTAAGGGTCCAAAGTGAAAAATAGTTGCAATCTTTGACGAGATATTACTCAAAAATGTGACACTTAAAAACTCTACTTCTAACCCTATGGGATCACATTGGGCTCCTATACAATAACCTCTCTCAATTTTTGTTATCTCAAAGTCATTTTCCCATGGTGTCCAGTTTTCACTTGATGGAAAAAGTTTCAAATGCAAGCAATGTAAAGTTGCAAAGTGGTACAACTTTCATTCTGCAACTCGTGTGACCAAACAAACTATTCCATTGATCCAATGGACATAGAAATATATCAAAGGGGTTTCTTGAAAATTTTGGTTGACAGTTGGGGAGTGAGCATGGAAATAAGCCATTGATTATGAAAATGTTAGTGTAGAATATTTTGCCTAAAATATTCCTTTAGATAAGTTTGCTAGTTAGATTTTTATGATAATGATTGTTTAGTTGTGCAATCTTGCATGAAGTTGCATGCCTATTTTCTAGTTGGTAGTTACAATTGTAGAAGGCTCATCTCTCTCTATATATTATACTCATTCTTAATGAATTATCAAGTTAATAATAAATGCATTTATTTATAGTTAATCTTTTCTTTTCAATTTTGTAATTTGTAACTGTACTAGTATTCTTAGAAATATTGAAGTTGTTTAGCATCAACTAATAAAGTTGTTTAGAATCAATTAATAAATAATCAAGACAAACCATGAAGGAAAGAAATGATCAATGCTAGGAATTAATAAGTATACATTTGAATAAGTCAAGCATACATGTGAATAAGGGAAGCACAAGTACTCAAATACACGTAAGCCTTGAAGTATACACATGAATACATAGTATACAAAAATTAATACAAAGTATATGCATGAATACAAGGTATATGCATGGAAACATGTAAGCCACAAAGTATACATTGGAATATACGTATGTCACAAAGTATACATGTAATTTGTAAAGTCTACACTTGAATACACATAACTCATATCTATTGAACCATGGATTTATAATGCAAATATGGACACCATCGATAAAAAAGATTTGCATTAACCAAATAGCCATGTAGGATTACATCAACATATGTTGATATAAGTATAAAATATATACAAAATAGCCATATAGGCTTACAAAAATCCCATATAGACATACAATGTCAAATATATCCAATACAAAATATGTACAAATATTCCATATAGGCATACAACAAAGGGCTCTAGAATCAAAATTCCTTGCTCTCCATGCTCTCAAAACATATTCTTGATCTTCGCTTATTATTTGGATGGTGATGAGTCTGTCACTCATTTATTCTGAGGTTGAGGAGTGCTCCTGGTGCTCCTCCTAGGGTTTAGTTCATGGTCAAGCTATATCTATTACAATAACAAGTAAAGACATTAATATATAGAAATTACACTATAAAAATTATATTTAACAAAATAATCACTTATGCCACTAGATGATCACTCTCCTCGAGGGAAATATTCATGTGCCCATGTTGAGGCATGCTAAAACCCTATAGAAACAATCCAAAGAGAAATTAAACTACAAATCAATAATGGTTTGATTTTTCACTAACTAATAGCTATAACAACGAATGCAAATTGAAATTTAGTAATTTTCCTCATACCTCCATGAGGGGCATCAAGAGTCTATATCAGAAGAAACACTAAGATCCATTTCCGTATGAACATGTGGAGGTGTATCCGCTTGCAACATATGAAAATAAAACAAAAAATTATTCAATCACAAAAACTACAATAGTGATGCACATCATGGCTTATAATGTATGAGATAGTGAACATAATTTTGAGTACTTATTAAACTATATATTTATGACTACCATGCTTACTATTTTCCCTATCCATAGCTTTTTTTAAAGCACCTATTTTAGGCTTTTATTCATAGCAGCAAGGTAGTGAACCATTTGATAAAATGCTTTGGCAGACATGTATGATAACTATGGTAGCATAGAGAAGGAAATGAACTATTTGAAAAAATTCCTCAAAGAAATGTGGTCTCATGGTGATGGAATGCCATTACAAAAAAATGTTTTATGGCATTCCATCACCATGAGACTACATTTCTTTGAGGCATTTTTTCAAATAGTTAATTTCCTTCTCTATGGCATTATGCTGGGATGGGGTGGATGGTATAGTGTGTTCTTGGTTATGAGATGGAGGGTGATCATGCCATGAAGAGGGAGGGGTGATCATGCCATGAAGAGGAAGGGGTGGGGACATGAAAAAGTGGAATAAAAGGTGGAAGGTTCCATGGATTGGTAAATTGAGGATGAGGATGAGGACCTTGAAAAGAATTTGGAGGGGAATTTTGGCTAAAGGGTTGGTTTCTATTCTTCAAGTAGTGAGTTGTTTGAAAAAATGCCTCAAAGAAATGTGGTTCATGGTGATGGAATGACATTCCATCACCATGAGACCACATTTCTTCAAGGATTTTTTTTCAAAATACTCACTGCCTTGAATATGATATTGCTTACTATTATGCTTTGATAGATTTTTTTCAAGCATCCATAGTTTGTTGGAAAGCACCTATTTTAGGATTTTAGCCATAGTACCAAGGAAGTGAATAGTTTGATAAAATTCTTTGGTAGAAATGTATGCAAAATGTGGTAGCATAGAAAAGGTGGAGAGTTTGAAAAAAATCCTCAAAGAAATGTGCCATTCCATCACCATGAAACCATATTTCTTCGAGGTATTTTTTAAAACTACTCACTGCCTTGTCTATGCTATTGCTAATTATTATGCTTTGATCTAGATTTTTTCCAAGCATCCATATTTTGTTTGAAACCACCTTTTTTAGGCTTTTAGCCATAGTAGCAAGGAAGTTCAAGTAGTTTGATAAAATTCTTTGGTATACATGTATGGAAAATGTGGTAGCATAGAAAAGGTGGTGAGATTTTTGAAAAAATGCCTCAAGGAAATGTTGTCTCATGGTGATGGAATGGCATTCCATCACCATGAGACCACATTTCTTCGAGGCATTTTTTTCAAATTACTCACTGACTTGTCTATGCTATTTCTTACTATTATGCTTTGATAGATTTTTTCCAAGCATCCATAGTTTGTTGGAAAGCACCTTCTTTAGGATTTTACCTATCACAACAAGGAAATGAACTGTTTGATCAAATTATTTGGTAGACATGTATGGACAATGTGATAGCATAGAAAAGGTGGTGAGCCGTTTGAAAAAAATGCCTCTAAGAAATGTGGTCTCATGGTGATGGAATGACATTCCATCACCATGAGACCACATCTCTTTGAGGCATTTACTACTCACTTCCTTATCTATGCTATTGCTTACTATTAGTCTTTGTTAGATTTTTTTCCAAGAAGCCATAGTTTGTTGGAAAGCACCATTTTTTAGGCTTTTAGCCATAGCAACAAGGAAGTGAATTGTTTGATAAAATTATTTGGTAGACATGTATGGAAAATGTGGTAGCATAGAAAAGGTGGTGAGCTATTTGAAAAAATGCCTCAAAGAAATTGGGTCTCATGGTGATGGACATCATCATGAGACCGCATTTCTTTGAGGCATTTTTTCAAACAACTCATTGCCTTGTCTATGCTATTGCTTACTATTATTCTTTCATATATTTATTCCAAAAATCCATAGCATAGACAAGGAAGTGAACTATTTGAAAAGATGCCTTAGTAAAAATTGGTATCATGGAATGCCATGGCAAGAAAATGCAATTGGAAACTACTCCTAGTTCTTACTTATGCTATGTGAAGTAATTGCATGACTGCTTATGTTGACTTTCTAAACAACTATATTGTAGTTTATATTTTGTCATCTATCAAGATCTAGTTATTAGTTATGGAATGGGAAGTAATGCTTTGAGTTTGAAAGATGTGCAATGCAATGTAATCAACGATATGAATATAAACTACAAAAATCTATTAAGAAGTTTATTACTTAAACTCTTTATTCTGTTACCTGCATGTAAGTTTTTCTAAATCCACTAGCATTGGGAGGTGTTCCCACGAAACCTCCAATATTAACCTATTCAACATCGAAAATAAGATATTAGAATACCATTCATATAACAATCCTATTAACACGCAATAAATTTATAATTGTTTACTTGTTACATACCTCAATGGTAGATGCAGTGGAGTAATAAGCACCTATGTAGGGATGGTATCTAGTATCAACACTATGACCCTAAAATTTTATTACAATTATAAAACTAAATTAGTTAATCTTGCATTTCAAAAATGAAATTTAATAAATTAAATTCAATGAACATGCTAACATTTACTTAAGTATCGATGCCATAAGCCTCATTCAAAATGTCAACTTCCCTCACCATCTCTATAGCTATAGGCGTATCCTACATAGCAGCATCCTGAGTGTTGGTGGGTTCATATGTACAAGTTGCCTCGCAAACCTGACACGAATGAGGTGGAAGCCTACCACTCGAAGACTCCCTTGGATGGTGTTGTACTATATGACTGGCATGTTGGATGATGCTCTGGGTCAAAGAGATGATAGCCTGCAAAGTGTCGACCTTGGCACTCTCCTTCGTGATGGAAGGGATAATGATGTGCTCATGATCCAACCTAGCGAGAGATCATCTCACTTTCCACCTAGGATCTTGTCGTACACCAGGTCTATCTTGAGTTGACCCCCCACCTCTCCCCTAGAAGTCCCTCATATCAAATTAATTGAGGATTTTGTTCAGGATGAACTCACAATAGAGTTTCCTTAGGAAATATTGTGGGACTTTGTAATTGTTGCATGGTGGGTAGTCAAAAACTATATACCACCTATCTGAAAAATGGTTCCTAATCCCTTGGTGGTGGCACCAATGAATAGGAAACATCTTCACATTAAGGTCAAGATTTTGATTTGTGCATGGGTCGGTGAATAATGAGCACAAATGATATTTTATAAGTAATTTTTTCATCTTTTACTTCTTTCTATGATAGTTTATCTGCATCAAAATTCCTCGTTTCCTAACTCCTATCATCCCAACCACTTAATTGTTTGTTGATTGTATCTACATTTTTTAACGTTTCTTTAAGTGAACTTGCAAATGTTCTTCTTTCCATGGTTGAACTTACTAGATCATTCAACCTTGTGATTAACTCCTTAATAAGTTTTTTATTGTTTTCAATTACCCCCATTAAATTTTGTTGAGTGCCCAGAGGATGTCGAGGGATTGGTGGAGGAGATTATTGTTGTGGTTGTTGAGGATTTTTAGGAGGGTTTTCAAGAGGGTTTTTAGGATCACTATCATTTCCTACAAATTAAGCAAATGAATATCAAAAACAACTTAAAACTGACAAATTCACAAAAAAAAAAATCCTTACTTATTCAACCTCCCCATCAATGTGGCACCATTTTGGCAATGAAATAGCAACAAATTGATGAAAAAAATGTAGGATTATCCCCTTCCAGAATGTGAGCATGCAAGAGAAGGGTTTTTGACCACGGGCAACAAAAAAAATAGTCACAATAAAAATGAATTCAATTTGTTTTTTTTTTTTAATAACCTATAACACACTCTTGTTATAATGTGAGCACGTTATAACATGCTCATGTTATAGGCTCGGTCACACCAAGCCATAACACGAGAGCATTATAGCCTATCAAATATTTTTTAAAATTTTTTCCACAATTTGGTCCCCCATCTTTTTGCACCTGCCCAATTTTGTTTTGATTTTCAAATGCAATTGTATGAGGTCTAAATTAGATGCAAAATGAAAGAATTATTTTTGTAATTTTTTAGATTTAGAAAGATGCAAAACAATGCAAATCTAGACCCTATATGATACACAAGATTTCAATGCAAAACAAGTAACACTAAATGAGATCTTAATGCAAATGCAAGATCTAACTTAAGATGCACTAAGAGACTCTAAAAATCAGAAAATTGCAATGTTGAATATGTCAGGTTCACCAATAATGTGAAGGGTGCAAAATAGGGTAGACCTAAATGCATGAACAAGAGGATCTACCACTTATTTTTCTAGGTCCCTAAACACTCAAATTATGAAAAATAAGATGCAAATAACAATAAAAAATGCAACCTAATTGTTATAGCAACTATTAGGGATGTTTTTAGAGCATAGAAAGTTGTGTACCTAGCCAAAAAGTTGTTTTTGAGCTATAGAGGACTCATTCGCCTTTAGTGGCGAATGGATCCTTTTAGGGTTTTAGAAAACTAATTTTAGGATCTTGTTCCTTAATGTTTGCACTCTTAAATTCCCTATTATTAGCTTCTAGAAGTTTGTATGCAATTTTGTAGAGCTCTTTCAATGATCTTGCACTTTGAATGAAAACTTTTTGCAACTTTGCAACTTTGACAATTTTGCTCCAAATCTTGCTCAACTTGATCTTCAACCTATAAATCTGCAATCACACACTCAAGGGAAGAAAAAATCATTAATTTTTTAGTGAATGGGGGTTTTCCTCAGTCAAACCCCTTGTAGGTAATCAAACCAAATGATGAAATGAATGAAATGAAGCATGAAACATGAAATATATAAATGATATCACCTTGGATGAAGTGTTGTAAATCAAATCTACAAACTAGCATACATAGTGGCCATGAAGAATGTAGATATTGGATGTAAGATGATGCTTGTAAATAGATACTCAATGCAACATTGACTTCTCAGCTCAACACACATGAATGCATTAAACCCTTGACATGATGATAAGACTTTGAATTGTTTTAATAAACACCTGAAATATGCCCTAAAATGCCTTATGAATGATTTTGAAATGATCTAATGCTTCATAAACTTGCTAGGTGAAAACAATGTGAATTTTAACCCCTTATTTATACTAAATTAGGCTCAAATTAACCTCAAAATTATAAGAACTAAGGCTGACACTAGAATTGGGAAGAAGCATTATTAAATTCCTGTTATAATGAAATTAAAAAATGGTGGTCTCGTTAAGGGAGGACCCATTTTCCATCTTGGGCGAATGGGCCTTGGCTAAGTTTCCAGGACCAAGCTTCAGGGGACTAAAAGAAGGCTAAAAACCCATTCTAGATCAACTAAGAAAGGGGGGTCCTGTTAAGGGAGGACCCATTCACCGTCAAGGGCGAATCTAGGTCCTGGCTCAACTTACCAAGACCAAACTTTTCCCAATGAAATATTTTGTTAATTAAATTATGTTTGTCAGGATACATCTTCGGGAGGTGTCCAAAGTAAGGCCTAAATTTGAATTAAAAGGGGTTAATTACTCCAATTACCCACAATTAATTAAGACCACCTAGATAAGTGTGAAATTTCTTTATGACACTTTACAACACTTAAACATGGTACACATTATGTATATTTTATCCAAAAAGGGGCCCAATAGGCTTAATTAAGTAGATACATCCTAGAAAAGTGTGAAAGTGTGTTACAACACTTTACAAAACCCTTGCAAAGGATCAATTAAGGAATTTTTTAGTCAAACAAAGGTCTTAGAATAGTGTGAATGTGTACAAAACATTACAACACCACTCCAAGGCATCATTAAGGTCAATTATCAAACCAAGTAAGGAAAAATGCTCCTTTTTCCATTACTACAATAATGTCTTACCTTTTGGGCTGTCCAATGCCCCAACAAGTTTTCAAAGAGTTGTTTTGAGTAATTTTGTTGATATTATTCATGATTGTGTTGAATTTTATATGAATTATTTTACTATTTATGGTAATAATTATTTAAAAACTAAGGATAATATTGAAAAAGTTCTTTAAAGATGTGAAGATACTAACCTTTCTCTCAATCATGAAAATTCTAATGATAGAGGGTATAATGTTGGGTTATTATATTTCTTCCAAAGGTATCGAGGTTGATCCATAGAAAGTACAAATTATTCTAGATTTACCTAGTACATACTTGTCAAAATGATTTTTGTAGTTTTTTAGGATATGCATGATATTATAGAATATTCATTCAAGAATCAAGATTTCAATAAAACTGCCTCACCCCTTTTTTCTTTGCGAGGAAAAGATAATGATTTTTCTTGGACCAAGGATTGTTCAAATGATTTTGAGATAATTAATCCAAAAATCATTACTACATTAGTTCTATGAGGGCCTAATTGGATGTTCCCATTTCACATCCACACTAATTCCTTTGATACCTCAATGGGAGTAGTATTAGGCTAAAAATATGATACACTCTTTTACTCTATTTATTACATAAAAAAAAAAATTACTAGTGCTAAAGTCAATTATATAGTGACTAAAGAAGAATTCCTAGATGTTGCATGGACACAATTAATAAATTTAATTATTATATCACATAATATGTAAAGTGTTTGTTCGTACTAATCATTCTACAATTTACTTTTTGATGAATAAACTTGCTATTATTGGAAGAGTTATTAGATGGCTACTATTATTACAAGAATTTGATATTACTATACTTGATAAACTTTTTTGTGAGAATTTTTTGATTAGATTAAAGTTTGGAAGGGCTAGTTACCATATACAAAAACAACCATAGAGGCTTAATGAGGGGGCTCATGAGAAGTGAGACACCCAGAAAGAAAAATACAAGTAGCTAAAAACCGACTAGAAAAAAATAGAAAGAGAGAGCACATACAAAAACTAGCATGGAATTGGACTACCTACCAGGTCACCCATTAGCTTAAGGCCACTAATGGCTTGCAACTCTTCAGCTAGGAATTGAAGTTTATCCTTAAAGATCAATGGTCCCTTGTGAATGGGTTGGGTCTCCTTAGTACTGGGTGAGGCAAAGCTGCCTCCTTTCTTACCCTTTTTCTTGGAGTCACTAGCATCATGACTATCCTTAGTATCCCTTTTACCATGACTATTCTTGAGTTCCTTCTAGAAAGCCTAGATATTGACTGCAGTTGTTTTAATGGTCTCCTTGTTGAAATCCATAATATCTTGGAGGCACTTTAGGTTCTAACCCTAGTTACTGTGCATGGTGAAAATTTACTCTTGGAGCTCCATCTTATCATCCTCCATATCCACCAATACTTTGAGCTCTTCAATCTACCTCTCCTAGTTAACCAATTTTTTAAAGGACTTGGCAAGCACAAAAAATAGACTCCAACACCATTCATCCTCTACCTCACCTGACTAGTTCACTTTCTACTTTAACACCTTCTCCTCCAACACTTGAATTTTTTCCTTGGTCGTGATGAGCTAGGCCATAAACCATTTGAGGATATCATTTTGTACATTCATGGCCGCTAAGACATCATTCAATTTATTCTTCAGAGGAACATACTGATCACAAACCTCTTTGTCCAATTGGGGTTCAATATAGGTGCCTTCCATATTAACACAAACGTTATCTTTGAGGAATGAGGGGATTAATAGGGGAAACCTAAGAAATATCATCATGGCCAGGGGAACCACCAGGGGAATTAACAAGGGTGGGTTTCCAGGACTCATCATTTGAGTTCTTCATACTATAATTAAGGTATATAGGGGTAGGGTTAGAGAATGAAATGCTTTTTTTAGGGTCAGGAGAGGGGTCGTTAGTGGCAAGGGTTTTACCTCTTGGCCTATTAATATGAAAAGAGGAGGCTGAAGTAAAAATAGAGCCAATAATGGAAAGGGGATCCTCCAAAGATTTAACAGGGCTCTAATTACAAGGGATTTTATGAAAAAAGCTGAGGAAGGGGTTAGAGTAGCTTGGAAGTGATATAAACAAAAGATTAACCCTTGGTGAATAGGAAGGGTTTTAATTTTAACCTGCATAGCCTTAATAGACTGCTTCCCCTTAGGTGAGGCCATTAGCACCACCATATCAGAATTAGGGGGAGCCACACAGGGATAGGGGAGACCCCTTAGGAGCTAGAATCACCATATAGACATCCACATTCACAAGGTTAGTAACCACTAGAGGGGAGTCAGTAGGAAAAAAAACTAATCAAAAAATAAGGATTGGGAGGGAATTAGGGAAAGGGGTTTGATAGGGTTAAGGAAGACTCCAAGAGAACATGCACCATGGATGAGGGAGGAGCAAATGAAATGGGGGTTTCAGAGAGACCGACCTCACCAACCTGAGCGAAGTCCAAAGAAAGCTTGGGACTAGTAGCTGAAACCAACACCACCACTGATTTAGTAGGAAATGAAAAAACACCCCTCCACTCAAGCTAAGGGGACTGGGGATCCACATTTTTTCCCTTGTCTTGGGGGTAGAAACCTTAGAAACTCCTTTAGGACATGTATTGCAAAGATGACCCACAGAAGAGAAAAGTTGACAAAAAAGAGAATTGTTTTTATATCCTATGGCTTGAGACCACTTACTAAGTTTGGACTCTAAAATGACCAAGGAATACAACACCTTGTTGGGCTCAATGATGACATAGAAGTGAGAAAACACCAACCTAGAACATTCCTTAGTGACAACACATTTTCTAATTGTGAGAATGTTGTTGCATACATCTTGTTGAGATTATAAAATGGTGATGAATCTATTTTAGTTAACACCACATTTTCTAATGTACATCTCTTTGCAATCTCTATTTAAATTCCTTGGTATGCTAATATTTTCCATCTATTTGGTTACTTGCATGTTTCCCCTGCACTTATCCATTAGAGAATAAAGAAAACTTATTGGGCTCAATAGAAAATACACTTAGATGGATGGGATTCTCTTCTGCACTAGGATTGATAATTTCATGCATCAATGTGTAGCTGAGGATGATGCCTTTGATATACTTAGAAAATTTCATACAAAACCGCATGGAGCATATTTTTTAGAAAATACATTACAAAAATCCTTACTTTTGGATATTATTGACCTACAATTCATAAATATTTACAGGAGTATGTTCATCATTTTGATAAATGTCAAGGAATGGGTTGACCCATGCATTTTGATGAAATGCCACTTCAGCTAGAGTTATCCATTAAACTATTTCAAAAATGGGGTTTAGACTTTTTGGGACCTATTAGTCTTCTATCCAGATGCAAGGAATATATTTTGGTTTATATTAGATTATGTCACTAAGTGTGTCAAGGTTGTGGCATTGTAGCCTGCATAAGACATTAAAGAAACTAAATTAATGTATACCGAGATCTTCACAAGATTTGGTGTACGAAAGGATATTGTGACTAATCAAGACAACAATTCATCTTTGATCTAGTTGTTGCATTAATCCATGAGTATGAGATTCAACATCACAAGTATTTTCCATATCATCCATAAGAAAATGATCAAGTTGAAGTCACCAATAGGGAACTTTAAAATATCCTCACCAAGATATTTGCACTTCATCAAAAGGATTTGATAGATTGACTTCTAGAAGTAGCATGGACTTACTAGAAAATGTGGAAGACCACCATTGGCTTACACCTGATGAGCTCTTGTCTATGATAATAATTTTCTATTGTCTATTAAAGTTCAAGTCAAGTTGTTGCACACTACTTTAGAATTAGGTCTAAGTATTACAAATTCTCAAAAAGAAAGGATTGAACAACTCTATTCTTTAGAATAAATATAATAGAAGGCTTTATTTCATGTCGAATTAGCTCAACAACAATGTTCTCTTTGGAATCATCATTTTATTCACAAATGATCATTTCAACTAGGTGATTGGGCTTTTTTTATTACTCCAAATTTAAGGCCTTCAAAGAAAAGTTTCATACCAAATGGCTAGGACCTTATGTGATTGAAGTTGTATAAAACAATGGTGTATCCAAAATTCACACCGTGGAATATGAAATTGCATAAATTTCCTTGTTGATTGTAACCATTCAAATCTTTATAAACATCATTTTACAAATATAGTTTCGTTTCTAGTGTCAGGAAGGAGCTCCATGTGTTTGATAGAGTTTTTATCACCTCTTCAAGTGCCTTTTAGGTACTCTTAAAAAAAAGGCAATAAAATCTAAAAATGAAAATTAGAGTTTTAGCATATTGTAATTGGAATAATATTCTTAGAGGTAAAAATTGATTTTTGGCACCTCTAACTGGCAAATGGTTGAAAATTGGATTTCTGGTAGTTATTTTTCATTATCAAGATTTTAAAAATAATAATTAATTTGATAATTAAAGATAAAAAATAATTATCCTAAATTATAAATAATAAATAATTTTGCTATGGGTTCCTTTTATTCCAGTTCTTAACACTATGCCTTTTCGTTCCTATAAATCTACTCACCAACTACTCTAGTCGTAGGTCACTTTGTTCCTGTGTGCCTATCTTTTGATTTAACCAACCCCTGGTCCTTGTTGTAGGCATATCTTCTAATCGGATTGAACCTTGATCCTTATTGTGTGCCACAGTGATTCAATCGATTTTCACTTTAAGTATGTTGGTCACTTTTCAATGGTTGTATCTCCACCTGGTAGCCAACATGTGTCATCCACACTATATTATAATTACCATTGGTATCTATCAAGTTTCAATCTTATTATTTTAATTATTATTATAGATGATTTATTTTTATATAACTAATCTTTGTGGCATTTACTAAAGGTGCTATAATACCATTCATTAGGGGGAGAGTTTCATGTCAATCATTTCATACACCTTATATGTTCAATCAACCTTAAGGTAAGTGTTAATACCATTTCATTATTATTAGATTTTCTAAATCTAGCACTATCATCATCATTTCTTGACTTGTAAGTCAATAAGTATGCCAGATTTGGCCTAGAAAATAGAAAATCTATTGTCTTTTGCATTATTTCCTCTCTAACCCACTACCATCACTATTCTAGCACCCTCTTGTTGTTAGTCTATTGTGTTCGCTATCACTCTATCAATAGAAAAATTCAAGTGATCCTTACAAGCAATATGCTACAAAAAAAAATAATCAATAAACTGAAAAATCAATTAGCATAGTTAGTCGACGAAAAAAAATAGAGGGAGGGTAAGGAGGCTATATATTTGTCAAGGATCATGAGTAGAAAATATGGTATCTTGAGGCTTTCTAATGTACCACAATTATGATGATTATGCATGATTTAACCTATCACTTACTTGAAAAGAAACCCAAGTATGTAAGTGTCTAAATCTAGGTTGCATGAGGACGTGCAATGTACTTAGTTGGGGGAAAATGATGGGATTAAAATTTTGTCTAGGTTTTGATAGTTTTTAGTTCATTTATCTTGGTTACTTCTTGCCATAGTTGAACCCTTATCCCTTATTTTCCCACTATTCATTTTATAAATTGAAGATGCTTAGTATATATTAAGAGAGTAAAATGGTAACTTTGAAGATGCTAATTAATATGGGTATCTATAGTTAAATAGGGAAAATGGAGATCCTTATTGGTGGGAGAAGATAACAAAGGATATCAACTAAGAGAAAGTTGTAGCGATTTTGTGTTAGTTTTTAATTTTATAATATTGTTAGACTACTTAGAATATGCTATTATAATAATTGACTTGGAAAGAGTGGTTGTAGGCCAAAATCTTTTTAATTTAATTGTTGGATTTTGACTATGGTATAATTTGCCTCTTGGAGATTGTTAGTGGAGTTGTCTAAAATTTAAATAATACTCTAATCAAAAGTCAAAGGAAAGTTTTGGCCAATCAAATTAGGGCAATTATTTACCACATTTTTGTAGGGATGAGATGTAAAATTACTAGTGATAGTTTGACAATCGAAGAGTGTGATATTTAGATAAAATGTGTAAAATGTTAGAGCTTTATTTCAACACGTGAGACCTCCAATTTTAACTTGTTTGACTTTATTTGTGTGTATGCTTATTTAATCAAAATTAAGATGTATTAATTCAGCTTTACGTTTAGAAAAAATAACGAATGCACTCTTATGATAAGGTTCATCGAGCAACAATAATTGAAGAGGTTGTAATAAAAAACATGCATAACGATGCGATGCATGGCATTTGCGTTGGGAAGAAAGTAATTGCCTGTCCCTCACAAACCAAGTAAGAATAAAGAATTAACTTCCCCATAAATAGAATGAATGAGTGAGTTGAATGGTGGCTAGCATAGAAAGAATTTGGACATCACATGGATGCGATTGGGGTGCGAGGGCTATCGAGGCAGCTCGTGTTCATTGTTTGAGCTCTGCCAACACAGAGGAAGAGATTGTTGTTAGGAAGACGTGCACGACACCGTTCGGTTGAGGAGGAGGTTGTACGTCCTTGTTTACGTGGTGGTAGGGACATGGAGATGGACATACCGCTCCTCCTTTCTTCCAGAAGCTTAATTCTGGAGAGCGATTCTCGCATGGTGGCCGGGGTCATGTTAGCAAAGCAGAACCTGAACCATCCACCCTCTTTGCAATGAAATGACAACCCTGGCGATACATTTAGTCCAATCTCTTGGATGATTATCTTCCAAAGCGTAAGCTCTGATTCCTTGTAGAGAAGATGGCGGAGGTCTACCCAACAAAAAAGCCCCGCGTTGCTGCTGGCCAAACACTCAATGCCCACCTCGCGCAATCCTCGCACAAACACGCTATGTGCCTCTTGTAGCCTCTTCTTATTCTCCTTAATATATTCTCGCACAAATGCCCTGTCAATCAGCATCGCACCCATCAAGTACTGCGTCTGAGAAGAAACCATGCAGAAACTCGACATTCTGCGAGCCGCCGTGACAACCTTGTTGTTATACGAATATATGACTCCCACTCTGAAGCCAGGCACTCCCATGTCCTTTGATAGACTGTAAATAATGTGAACATGCTCGCGCTCCCTCTTACTCTGCACCACCTCTGCAATGCTCACGAACCTTGGACCCGAAAACACCGATCCTGCATAGATCTCATCGCAGATGAGATGAATCTTCTTCTCTGTCGCGAAACGTAATATACTTCTCAATGTCTGCTCATCCATTGTGGTGCCCAGCGGGTTGGACGGATTTGTTATCAGAATGCCCTTCACTCTTATCTTATCACACTCCGCCTGCCTGTATGCTTCTTCAAGTGCGCTCACTGTCACCTGAAAATTGTTGGAACTACTACACTCTACTGCTATCAATTCTACTCCAGTTCGCCACTTTAGATCTCTGTCAAACCTGCTCGTCAACATTAGCATACATTAGATTGAGGGAGTAACTTCAATAGCTGCTTCAACACATATAATTAATCAAACAATGTTATGCGGAGCGAGTCTTGAATACTTTTACGTGGAAATTCCAAAACCAGTAAAGATAAGATAAGCTTTAGTTACCCAGGATAATATGGGGATGGAACAAGGAATGCCTCTCCTGGATTTGCCACACAAAATGTTAGCACCTCATGAGCCGCAGTCGCTCCTGCAGTGAGGACTATTCTATCTTTATCAAATTTCACTCTTCCTCCTCCCACTTCCTCCATAAATAATGCGATGCCCTGCATTAACGGTCCACATTAAACAATTGTATTTTTCATATTGAAGTAGAATGGTATAAATACTAATTTGCTGCTGATAATTTCTACCTCTCTGAACGTGGGGAGGCCATGATAATCTTGATAATTGGCAATCTCCTTAAAGCTGGAAATGCCCTCCCGCGCGCAAATGGAAGACTCTGGGTGTTCTCTCACCCAGTTTTCTATTAAATCGAACGAAAGCTGCAAGATATTTGAAAAACCTATTGCATTATTTATAAGCTTTGCTAAACAGAGACAAAAGTATTTTCCAATAATGATTGAGCTTTGCTGAATCCAACGAAATAGGCACCTGATTTTCTGCTAAGCCCATTTGAATAATTCCAGATGAGTTATTCTGGGGATGGTAAGGATTTGTGTCGACGCTTTCCAGCCATCAAAGTAAGGAGTGTCTTCACCGTGGCCATTGGAGGTTGCTCTCCGGGAAAGTGGTGTTGGTAGTTGCATGGTGTTAAGCAATTGAGTTAATTCTCTGTTCGTTATCAATAGCTATGTTCTGTTATGCTGCGAAAGGAAGAGATGAAGGGTATCCTATTTGTAGAGGAAGGGTGAGAGGAGGTGAAGAGGTGAATTTCAAGGTTGCTTCCAAGTTTGAAAAACAGCAAATCGGCCAACCTCAAGAGGATGTTGTAGCACAATTTACCACCACCATCTGGTGCACGTGAAAGAAGAAACACAGACATGGTCATTTCAGGATTTGCTTTGGTACACAAGTCAATGTATCCACGTCCTCTCAGCTTTAAAATCTGAGGCTTCTTGCCAGTCAGACAAGACTATCTAGCCATGGGCGTTGACACCATTTTCGCCTTTAAACTCTAATTCGTTGAATCTCCTCATGAATTTCCTCGTGTTGAATACAGATTTGACCCCACAGACAATATTTTATGCGCTGACTGACTTGAAATCATATTTAAAATAATATACACATTTGATAAATGTGTGAGGTAGGGCTACGGAGGAGCTATATTTATTATCATGTGAGGTCATTAAGGAGAGAAAGGGGAAACATTATAATATAATTTATCGGGTTCTTGTATGTTTATATTTGTATAGTTTTAGTGTAAGTTTTTAAATCTAAAAATGATATTTGGTAGGGTTTTATAGTGAAAGGTTTTCTTTTTATATGGATTCTATCGATTTTGCAATTACTATTTCATTTGTTCTTTATTTCATATTTAATTATTAGTTGTTTATGCATCTTGTTTCTCAACATATTGTTAGAGCCATTTAGGTTGTTCTAAACATTAAACATATAAACATGAAATAGTAATGAGAAGCAAGTAAAATAACATGTATATAAAACATTATTTTCATGGAGCAAACCATTGCAGGAAAGAAAAGCCCACAAAACATTATTCAATAAATGTAGAAATTTTCAATAACGTTTGTAGAATAAAAAGACACATCAAGAACTTGGTTTTTATAATATATCCTTCCTCTCCTTCATTCCACAATAGATTCATACCCATATATACTGCATATTTTTTCCATCATTTATAATGTTTCCCCTTACAGATATCAATCTATGTATATATTAAGAACTTGGCCTTTGTAATATCTTCTCCCTCTCCTTCTTCCCATAATGCCCTCACATGTATATATAATCCGTAAATAATTTTACTTTGTATGTAGACTTGTCTCTTGCACACACACACACATGTATGACAAGTATGATTGCATTTATTTAATGTAATCCAAGGGGTTAGTGTTTAGGTGATAACCGATAATTCACCTTATAAGCTTTCAGTTATTAAATTAATCAACTATCTTTAAATTTACCCCTAATATAACAAATTTCATATTAATATAAGGCTAAACCTTATAAGTAAAAGTTCAACCTCAAATAAATGTTATCATGTAACACCCGCCCTTAATGCCTATAGGGAGTTAATTCTATCAACTTATTTTAAAAAGAAAAGACAAATTTATTTAATAAAAAATGGTTTCTTTGAAAAGAACGATGTCATAGGTATAAATTATAAGTCAAAATGAAGATCATGCATTTTGAACTACATGATAAATCTCATGTCACAATTCATACCCTAGGTTTCCTAGAATCATTCATAAGGCCTTCTATATTATCTCATTGGAGCCTAGGTATCCTCAAAATAGTCCCCTACATTCTTGTTACAATAATACCCACAAGTCTTACATACAATGCTTGGACAAGTAAAAGAAAGAATATGGAGGAAGATATACATATTGGCCATGGGACATAAATATAATGTTTGTAAAATTCCTATAGGAATTATGTACAATTCTCGTAGGTCTTACATTTTCCCTATGGCATTATCCAATTCCCATAGATTTGACAAGTTCTCTTGGGTCTTACATAAAGAGTTAGCTACTATGATATGTCATTGTCACAAACACTTGAACACCTTAGTAGAAACTCCTTGAGGGCAACCATGGTAATTTTGTTAAGTGGTTGTTGGGAGCGAATCCCAAGCCATAACAATCACAATATATCAACAACCTAATAATTAATATAATAAAGTGGAGATTAATTTCATTAATGAATGTTTTTCTCTAAATGAAGTGCACATAAAATTCAATGTGCATTGTTCTTTAATGTTAAACATGAGTCTTTCCCAAGAGTAGTAAATATTTTAACTGTTCCATAATAAAGTGATACTTTTATTAGTACCAATATGAAGATCATAATAAGTTCATAAGCCATATCGATTCCTTTGCAAATTTTGTTGCACTTCTTGTTAGCGTATTGTACATTGTTAGCAAGGGTGGTTGGTAGTTGATTTGGTTATTGTAATTATTACAATTGTGTCCTTCTTGTATAAATATGATTGATGAATATCAAATGATATCAAGTATTTTACCCTCTTCATATGGTATCAGAGCTTCCATCGCTCTTGTGCCTAGGAGTATGGATATTGTTTGAGACATGATAAAACTACATTTAAGAGATGGCGTCAGAAGAGCAGGGGTGAACTATAGAGATGTTACGCTTGATTTTCCTCCTACCCTCTAATGGTATTGGAAAGAGAACATCATGGATTAAAGTTGAAGGTTAACGATTATTGTGTCAGAAAAATTGATCAAGGAAAGGCTATCATTATTTTAGAATCTCTCACTCACATGTTTGCAATAGCGTTTGTCTCTAGTCCATCATTGCAAGCTTGTGAATCACACCAATATTTTTCTTGTTGGTAAGATTCCACTATCATCATCAAAGTATTGTTTTAAAATAGTTTCTGCAAGAAAGATTTTGGGAAATTGTATCATAGAAGGTTATATTACATTGTTTACACAACCACTTAGTTTTAGTGGTTATAGATATGCAGTTATACAGTTTCAATTGTATCAACTATAACTATCATGTATAAGTGGTTATGCTATTGATCAAAGTGGAGAAAACCCTCGAGCATATTGAATATTTTTCAATGTCTACTCTTGCAAGTATATTTAGATGAAAAATACTCTATTGACATAGAAGGCAACAAAACAACTAATTGTTGATGAAGCCATTAATGATGATAACTTGGTTGTTTTTCTACAGTTAGAAATAATGGAAAAATTACAATTTTTTCATGAAGACACAATCCATATTAAGGGAAACAAGAGGAAGGATACAATCTATATTTCTCTTGAAGTTGAGACTAAAATGAACAAGGTTGCACATTCAAATTTGATGATTTGTATGGAAGAAGTGGTTTATGTTCATCAATGTCTTGATGTTAAGTATGGTACATGCATTCATGTTCTTTCTATTGATGATACCATCAAGAGTGTCACTAGGAATTTGTTTGATGCATATTTAAAGCTCTATTTGTTGGAATTTTATCACCTAGTGAGAAAAGGGTATATTTTCTTTGTAATAGAAAGTGAAATGCATAGCATGGAGTTCAAAGAAATCTATTTTCTTATTGTTAGTGTTCAAGAGAGTGAATTTATGATGAGATTTGAATTGCTTTTGGAGAATCTAGATACAAATATGGAATTTCTCTTTGGATATATCAAGAGACATTACACTAGAAATAAGAACATTATAAATTTAATTCAAATTATAGTAAATGGGGCTATGTTTCTAGCACCTGATGAGGCCTCCAAGGGCTCATCCAAGACATCAAATGGATAAAGTGCAATAGTATCAACTAGAGGTTGGTGGCATTGGAGGATGGAGGAATTTCTATAATCTCAAGTCAAATTCTCACTCTGAGATGATGCTTTCCATGAGAAGCTTTCTTTCTTTCTTTCTTTCCTTGTTGATGCTAATGGATTTCAAAAATACATGTATTGTTTCTTTCTTTCCTTGTTGATGATGATGGATTTCAGTAATACATATATTTTGAAGTTTGATTTTTGGAGACAAGTAATGGATTTGTTGAATTCAATATGGATTTTTGTCCACTGAGTTTATGAGACTGTGATTGAGAATTATACCCTTATGAGGGTCATCATCCAACTTGATAGAGCCCTATGTTTTTAGAGTTCAATATGGATTATTGTAAAATAATTTGGGAATCAGTGATTCAAGAGTTCAAAAAAATGGTAGTTTAAGAACTAAAGAATTCAAATTAGAGCTACACCCTTCTAAGTTTCATGAGTTTTTTTCTCCAAAGGAAGATCTTCTCAAGAATGTATATCCATTTGATAGGTCTACTAATATCAATTGACACAAAATTAACTTTATTAAACATATATATTCATACTCATACTTGAGATAAACACATTGATGATGAAATTGTTGCACTAACACCAATTTCTAAATTTTATCTTAAGCTAGGAGGTGTGTCTATTATATTCATCAACTAAAAAACCAATAATAGAACAAACTCAAAAGTTCACAAATATATATAAACAACAAATTTGAAAATTGTAAAAATAAACTTAAATGTGTTATATTGTACCTATGTAAATCTAATTTCATAAGCATCCATGGAAACATGTCTACTAGATGGTGATGTAATGCCCACATATTCATTAAAAAGTTGTATTTAACATTATTAAATATTATTTTGAATATAAATTATTATTCTATTTTGATATATTATACAATTTTTTTACATCTAATACAAATGCAAGTGTAAAATTTGTTGTAGGAATGCTCAATTATGTACCAAGCTCTAGTGTTATTTCCTAAAAATCATAATTTTTATATTAGTTTAATTCAATTCTATAATTAAAAATATATTTACTTTTATAAATTTTAAGTATCTAATAGATGAAAATTTTATGAATTTAAATCAACATACATGTATTTGACTAACATACACCTCATTTAGAAACTCATTTTTCATCGTTGCATCATCTGATGCACCACCCTGATGACCCTTGCTACTCCCATGATATCTATAATGACAATAAGAATACACATGGGAGGTAGAATCATTTGCACCCTATGCATTGATATCTCTCCCAAAGCATATATTACAACATTTTAGACATATATGAGAGCTCGGGGCACTAGAGCTAGATGATTGAGTTGTTGCATCATCCTATGAGGCAAAAGGCTAGGATATTTTTGTTCCATGCTCTATAATGGTGTCTGTCAGGCTAGCAACTACATGGAGATTCTGCACCTCCATACTCTCCTTGAAGGCTACTAGAACCATGGCATGATAAACATATCTTTGTGCTAGTGTTCTTCAATGTTCATGGTTATCTACTCAATGAGCTCCTAGTCTATTTTGGGTTGAGCCTCCACCTCTACCTTGAAACTCCCTCATATCAAAATAATTAGGAATTTGATGAAGAATAAAATCATAGTATAATTTTCTCAGAAAATATAGCAACACCTCATAATTATTACATGGAGGTTGGCCAAAGACCATCCACCACATATCCCAAAAATTATTTCTTTTCTCATCATGATTACACCAATGCATTGGAAACCTCTTTGAATTCAGAGGAATAGGAACTCATTGTTTCTAGGATTTGTAAAAAGAATACGTGTGCTCTCTTTTCTTATGTCTTTCTTTTTCACTTCATCATAGGACAATTTTGTTGCATAGTATTGACAATGTGAATCTCTATAAGTTTTATATTGATTTATTTGATTTGTGATTGTGTCTGTTAGAACCAGAAATATGACCTCAAATTTTCACTAGTCCTCACCACCTTAGTATGAACATTTTATTTTACAACATATACACCATCCTTCAAAACCATCATTGTTTCCTAATAAGCTTGAAATTACCATAATCATAATCTCCTTAAACAGGTTCCACTAAAATTACTATTCAAAATTCACCCTCCCCATAGTCATTGCTTTAACACTTACATCCCTTAAGTCTGTTACTCGAAACACATTTTGACAAAACAATGCCATTTTGAGGAGAATTACATTGCAGTCTCTCCAAAAAGCCGATAAAATAAAGCCAACACAAAATATTGGGGAGACCATCAAACTTCGAAGTAACATACTCCAAAGTCTCTCCAATAGCCTGAAAAGGAATATTTCAAAGACAGTTAAGTGTTTTGGAGGGAAAAGATAGTTTGTCTCTCTGATGAGCCAAAATACAAGACGCTAAAAAAATATTGATATTTTAATATGCTAACAGATTTTGTCATTCAAGAAATAGAAAAACATCCCTCAAACATGATTAATCATGTTATGCAATAAATAATGGACAACTAGAAAATATGAGACTTGGCAGATGAAGTGACAATTTCAAAGAAACATTGAACTATCAGGCTAAGAAATGTAAAAGTCTCTTCGACACTATGATAACAGTTGAGAAATTTTTTTCGAAGAGACAAGCTTGTATCAAGAGGACATTGATAAAAGAATGCAGCAAAATAACACTGAAGGGATGATTTCGAAGAGACCATAGGATATCAAAGAGAATTAATAACATGTCTCTTCGAAACTCTGAAATAAGGCATAAATAAATATCATAGAGAGGAGCTCGAAACATAGATGAAAGTCTCTCTGAAACTCTGATAAACAGAAAAAAGATAATTTTGAAGGGACATTGACATATCAAAGGGAGATGGTGGAAAGTCTCCTCGAAACTCCAATAACCAAGAAAGGAAGAATATTTAAGAAAAGTAGTAAACCCTGGGATAAATTTATTAGAAAGACCATATGATATCGGAGAAAGGTAATCACATGGCTCTTCGAAACTGCAAAAATGAAGCAAGGGTGCAAGTATGTCAAAGAGAGAACATGATATCAATAAGAATGTAAGAGAAGTCTCTTTGAACAAAAAAAAGTATTTCTCACCTGGCTAACATGACTGGTGTGGCTTTCGAAGAGACAACTAACATTAATTTTCCACCATCAAATCAACAAGTTGGAAAAGACAATATTTATGACCCAGAGTTGAAAGAAGTGTGCCAAATCTTAATATATCTTGCTTGTAAGATCTCATAATATAAATCAATTGAAGCTTAAAGTTGAGGACATGGGATCGAGTGATAGTAAGGAACTTAGATAAGGCAACACTAGTTCAAGTAAGTATTCAAGACTCGGCTAAAGAATTTATCGAAGTTATTTGAATTGTAATAGAGCTAGGGTTTAAAAATGGAAGGAACTTCAAAGAGAAACCCAAAGAAAACAGACAAAAAATAGAAATGTGATCACTAAACTAGGATTTAATTGAAAAATGTCCAAGTTTTGGACCAAAATCCAGATGAACAACCCAGTTAAACCCCTCAGCTAAGAAGTTAGAAGAAAAACATAAGAATTTAGGAGATGTATTGACTCCACAGCAAGGGTATGACTTATTTATATACCATTATATAAAGAAGTACATGCATAAGACCATATCAAACCCATGGAACATAAATCTGGGAAAGCTTGTTGTACCAAATGTATTTATCAACATGGAATTAATCAAGGTTTTGGGTAAAATGTATAACCCTAAGACAAGGACAATTCATTCACATGATGGGTCACACTTTCTCCCCATCACTAGAGATTACATTGATATGGTCTTTCAATTGCATACATCTAAGACAATGCCACTATAAATTAGAGACCTCTTGGACGAATTCCAAGCCGTGGAAATGAGCTACAAGAGATGGAAATTGCCTCTACATAGACCTCAGGACATAGCAGGTCAACTTAGAAGATTCTATAATAATGAGTGACCTCCTTTTTTAGTTGATTTGTTTGAGGAATACTATCAATATACACATTACTCAGCTGGTCAAGTATTGGGAATAGATATCCTTGTTGAAGCCCCTATGATCTTGGCTGTAGATGTTCAAAACCAAGATGCCATACCTTTCAACTATGCAGATTACCTGGTAGAGGTTATAAACACATCACTTTCTTCCATAAAGTATAATAGCGATGCAATTACTTTTAGATAATAGTCTTTGCTTATGCACATGATCTTGCATGAAGGACAATCTATGGGGATGTGGGGAGAGGAACTAAGAATTAAGGACTTGGATGAAGATCAAAACATATGGTTGGTACAAATGTGGTCTGTAATTTGGGATAGTAGATGCAGGAGGTCTCATTATTTGTATTTTGAAGAACACTTTGTGAAACCCTTATACAAACTATTTTGCCATCATTGTGATTATAATTTGTCCCATGACATATAGAAATTTCTTAGGCTTAAAGAGAAAAACCCCACAAGAAAGGTGAACCACAACTGGGGAAATTGGTACACCTATGACGATTGCACTATGATTAGAGTGTATGGGTTTGAGGCAACTCCATTCCTTCTACCTATAATAGTACCAGATGAGATTGCATATTTAGAGATAGTAAGGTAGTTGGATTATTTAGATTATATGCATCTTAAGAGCTATGGAAAGCAATCTCTCATGCCTTCAACCTTATGCTTTGATGATTTTACTATTGTTTCAGAAAATGGATATGGTTATGTTGGAAGCAAGAAAAAATACTATGGCATGCCACAAGGAAATAAAATAGAAATTTTTGATCTTGAACATTTCATTCACAGTGCCAAAATGACATAGAAGTTAAAAATATATGAGCATGAATTCCTTGTAGATGATGTGATAAGAAATTGTGATGAGTCTCAGGCAATGTTAAGAAAGGTTGCATATAATAGAATAATGATGGTAGAGGCATGGAGGAAAAGAAATAATCCATTATATATAGAAGCTTTTCATGAAATACAAGATCCTACAAAAAGAGTTGAGCAATTGATTTTACATGAAGAAGAATTCACTAAGGATGTACCTATCGTAGCTATTGAAATTAGAAGAATAGATACTTGTTCAAGGAAACTGTAGTATAGAAAAATGTGTCCCTTGAAATTTTCACATTGGATATGTGAATAATTAATGATAAATTGGATTTAATGTCACCTTGGTCTAGTGTTGTGAGGTGTTTTACACATCCACATTAGGTCTTGGGACCTTTTTAAGCTTAATTAACTTAACTCTGCCCTAATTTAATGTTATAAAATGTATTTATTTACATCTTCATATTAAATTTGGGAGGCGTGTAAATAAAGTGGACCTAATCTAGCATTGTAATGTGTTTTATACATTCACATGGGATTTAGGGCCCTTCTAAGCTAAATATACTCAAATTTTCCTTAATTTAGTGTTGTAAAGTGTATTTATTTACACTTTCACATTGGATTTTGGGCCCCTTTACATTTATAACCTTTATATTATCATTAATAGGCCCCTATGACCCTATATTTTGCATCCCAAGGCATATTTTGATCAAAGACCTGACAAAATCAACATAAAAACTTAAATTCTTCACTCCTCAACACTTTGGCATGAAAAATAGCCCTTGTCAGACCCATTCACCACCTTGGGCGAATGAGTCCCATCCAAGTGGGAATCATTCACACACGATGGTGAATGAGTCCCCTTTGGCCTATTTTTAAGGATTTGGGTGGGAAAAGTGGGGTTTAAATTTAAATTTTTTCAATGTTGGCCTTGGGGATCAAATTAATGGTCATGTGAGTGGATTGCCTATATAAGCAAGCTTTCAAATACTCATTTTATCCAAGCATCATACATTCATGTTCTTAAGTCAAGCATTCAAGAGTTAAGCACTCCAAGTCTTCACAAGGGCAAGATAACTTCCAAGATCAATTCTAAGGCATTCAAGAGCAAGGTTCTTGATCAATTGTTGTAGCAATTCAAGATCCATCATCATGGCAAGGTTATAATTATGTTACTTAATGTTCATGCTTCATTATCTTATTTCATCATTTGGTTTAATTACCTAAATAGGGTTTAACCAAGGCAAATCCCCATTCCCTAACAATCAACATTTTCTCTCTCTTTCTTTGTGTGATTATAGATCTAGGTTCTTTGAAGACTTGAAGATCATTGAATATTAGGTTTCAAACTTGTTGGAGTCATCTCCCTACTTGCAAGGTCAAAATATTCACTAAAAGGTCATCTACAACCCCAAAATTGGAGTTTCAAATATGAGAACTTGGGGGAATAGAAAGAGTAGTCTAAGAAGTGCATATCAGAACTTAAATTTCTATAAAATTCAAACTAGAATCATTCACCAAGAGTGGAGAATGAGTCCCACTGTAGGTGTTTTTCAAAAATCTTTGTAGACTTGGATACCCATTTGCCTAAAATCCACATCTATGTAGAAATCCAGAATTGGGACTGATTCACCTAGAATGGAAAATGAGTCACACTATGCCTAAAAGCAACATTTTTAGGATTTCAGAGCTCCATTCCATCTCTCTCAATATTCTAGGTGCACACTTTTATTTTTGTAACTTTTATTTTTGTTTCATGGTCATTTATAGGTCATTCATTGAAGCATTGCATCTAACTAGGGTATTGCATTTCATCCTTCATTGCATTATATTTCCAAGTTTAAACTTGGTGGTGAACCCCTCTTCTAATCTAAAATCATACCCTAGGATACCCTATTGTCCGATCTCTTTCCTTTCTTCCTTTCTTGAGATGAGATCTCTAGGGTCATCCTTGAATGTAAAGCATAGAAAGATTGTTTCCCTAGGTCCTAAAACCATAAGTGGAGACAAAATTATATCTTACATTTTGGTGAACCTACATTTAGAATACTCTCTTTTCTGATTTGGATTCCATCATTATCCTAGAATTAGCTTGCATTAACATTGCATTGTGTTTTGCATTAGTTAATTGACATTCTAGGGTTTCAAATTTTTCATTAGTGAAAGTGCATATAGGTTGCATTTTTGCATATCAAATAATTTAAAATCATATAAAATATGCATTTTAATTTAGTCTTTAGGTCATACAAAGTAAAAAGTATCAAAATCAATTGAAAATTTTGAAAAAAAAACTAGCTGGGACTCATTCACCACCTTGGGAGAATTAGTCCGAGTCTAGATTTTAAACTGCCTTTAAGAACATTTAAAACCTCATTTCTATGCTTCCTAAGTCTCCTGGTAACATATACTATAAGTTTGGAAATTTTTGGGAACATTTGTTTTATGCATCTAGGTGAAAAACATCAATTTAGGGTAGTAATTTTTGAAATCATTTCAGTTACGAGCATCATTAGATATAAAAATGTTCACATTTAAAAAAAAAATCATCATAGGGATAAAAGCACATTTCACTTGCCCATACATAGCGTTTCTATTCATAAAGATTTTCATAAGTTTGATAAAAGTGCTTTTCATTTTTGGATATAGATTGTTTGCATTCTTAAAGTTTTGCATACATTGGATAAAAGTGTTTTGCTTCTTTGGATATACATTGTTTACATTTTTAAAGCATTGCATGAGATGGTTAGAAGTGTTTTTCATTTTTGTTCATATCCCCTCCCTATGAGAGTGTTTTAGTGAAAGATAATACAACCTTGTACATTACTAATGGTCATATTCATTATTCTCCTAACACCTCTCCTATTGGTGAAGAAGATATTTTTGTATTAGAAGAACCAATCAATGAGAGTTTTGAGAATCCTAGTTGTTTCTCTCCTCTTACCTCTCTCAATGGACAAGACATTGATGAAAAATAGAACACAATTCCATAGGTAATCATGACAATAACAATTGTTCTTTTCCTAGTATCTCTCCTAGTGGTGAAGAAGATACTTTGATATTAGAAAACATAAGCAATAAAGGTCATGAGAATTTTATTTGTCCCCCTTCACCTATAGAAACCCTTATTGAGAAAGACAATTCAACCATTGATCATTCCCCTACTTGTGATGAAGTAATTTTTGAAGAACCTAATTTTGAATGTCATGAACATTTAGTTTGTGGTTCTCTTATGAACTTTCCTCCTAGGGAGGATATTAGGGTGCAAAAAAATATGAACATTGACATGTGTAATGAGGCTTCCTTAGGTGAAGTGACATTAGATTCCTCTTCATTAAGAGATCATGCAAATAAAGACAAGATTCTTGAGTTGATGATGACATAAGTTGGATCTCCTTTAATTGGTGAGCTTCCTAAGTCACCTTCCACTAGTGAATCACATAAGAAAATGAGATATTTATTGCACTCTACGATGCAATCTAACAATGTTTTGCAGCAACCAAGATATAACACACTTGCTCAAACATGTAGGGGACCACAAATAAGTCCCATAACATCACCATTGCCTCAACATATTGTGCCTAGTGTTGAATAACTTAAAAATACACCTGCTAATATATCCATATGGCAACTTATTCAAGTATCACCTACATATAAGTGCCTATTTCAAGAAATATTGCAAATAAAGTAGGAGGAGATCCAAGCTTCTATGAAATTGAATAATGAAAAATCATCCTTTCATCCCACACAAGTCACATAGTGAAAAATCGTATTCCATAAGCTTGAATTACCCTCACTTGAGACTCAAAACAAGAATGAAGCCTTGATGATAAAGGTGATCATTAATGAAACTGTAGTTAGGAACACTCTCATAGACAATGGAGCAAAAATTAACATTTGTAACATGGACCTCCTAGAAAAAATTGGCATGGACAAAAGGCTCATTCAACTTGATGTTCATAGTTGTGGCTTTGACAATATCAATAGACAACCACTAGGGATGATCACATTACCTATTGAGGTCGGACCTATAGTGTTTCCTACCCCTATCCATATCATGCAAGGACCCCTTTCATACAATCTTCTCCTAGGGAGACCATGGATTCATGCTATGAAAGGAGTCCCCTCTACTCTCCACTGTATAATGAAATTTGAGTACAAAAAAAAGATATTCATGGTTGAAGTAGATGAGCAAAGCTATGAATCATATGATCACAACACTTCCAACTCCCCTAAAAATTTCATTCCAAGATCAAAGGTTGAACCTCTACAAGTTGAGACTAATACTTCACCTACAACAAAAATCTTTAGCGATAATTGGCGGGTCTTTAGATTTTACACCTCCTTTCAATAAAGATTCCAAAATATCACCCTCAAAATCCAAAGAGTCATATACAAATTATTCCTTTTCAGATAAAAGTTCTAGTAATGATTGGGGTTTCACACCTTCCTTTAGAGGAGAGTGTGAAATCTCACAATCTAAACCAAAACAACCTTGTGTTTCATATGCTCAACTTGGTTCTACGTAAAAAAAATTAGCCCATGATAGTGATGGGGGATATCTAACTCCCATCCATCATGGGTTATGACACATAACTTTAAAAAAGGATTTGTGTTCTCGTAAAGAAGCCAATCCTTCTCAGAAAAACAAACCCCCTTCATCTAACTTGAAAGATTCTTATGATATTGGATACAATCTCCCTCCTACACATGGATACAATGAACACACAAAGCAAACTGACATACCATATTCTTTCAAGAAAGATCTAGGTTTACAATATTTATCTCCCTTCTCATATAAAGCCTTATCATTTAATGTGTGTATGACATCTTGTGTAACTAAAGAAACATCTTCTACTACTGATTAAGAAGGAATCTTGTCAAGAATCCTCCAAGATCATTTGATAACTCTCCCTCCAAAAATGAGAAAGAAATTTTACTACAAGAATTCATTTTGTGCATATCATAGAGTTCATGGTCATTCTACTAACAAATGTAAGGCTTTAAACAAAAAAATCAACATCTCAAGGAATTTTGTTCTCTTCCTTTTGTTGAAGCACCTAATTCCCCTATCTGATACTTACTTTCATCCTATTCAGCTCACCCTTGTCCTACACTAAGTGGGGGCAAGGGTTTAGTTAGCCTTGTCCTCATATGCCACTTGTTTGTTGTTGCCTCTTTCAGCTAGTTGATTAGATTTCATGTACATATAAGAGAAAGCTTGGGATGTGGACGACATGTCTTGAGTTAGCTTGCATGTGACATACGACCTCTTTCGTGGTGTAGCTTATCAGAAACATATGACTTGGCATAGGGATTTCCGAATAAGCTCTCATGTCTTCTTCTACTTTAAAGAAATTGCTCATAGTAATGGTGTTAGCAACCACTTTAAAGTGGGGGCATACATCGACACTCATGTTTTATTGCACAATTTTTATTTTTTCTTGCGATACATCCTCCCCTTGGTAACATTAGGCACGATGTTCTCTAAGAAGAGACCTTGCATGAACTAATAAAAATCCCTTTGAACATACCTTACACTATTTCGCATTTACAATAATTGTTATATTACCACTATGCATAACATAGCTTGCATGCTTGTGGAGCCATCCTGTTTGTTCATGAGCTCCAAGCATACAGAGTTTTGCTTGCCTCATGAAGCTCGAAAATCATTTTTTTGTGGCAATTTATTAAATGTATTGGGAGGTATAACTTTGGTATCAAAGGCATGACTTTCCGCATAGCCACTTGTGTGTGTGTGAGTGCATACTAGCCATGAGTGTATGCTTCTCACCTTTTAGGAATTCTCACTCGGTGGACAGCCAAGAGTTCCATCGCCTCAGAGTGAGTATGCATTTTTTGAAAAAAACAGCCTAGACCTGATCCACATCATGTTGGACAAACTCTCGAAGCTTGATCCACCTCATTTTTATTTCTTCTCATTTTCTTCTAGTTATTGACATTGTATGATCACACATCTTGTTTTGTTGCATATCATACATCTTGTGTGTGTCCTTTTGTGCTTATGTCAGTTTGACTTAGGATCTTGGATCCTGGGGGCTTGACTGCTTCCTCAATCTTTGTTATCCTAGACCATACACATTGGTATGATTGGACCCCTCTTGAATGTCTACTTTAGTGTGAGTTTGAAGCAAGTTAATCCTCTCACTAAAGTGGGGGCTAAATGTAGTGTAGAAAAATGTTTCCCTTGACATTTTCACACTTTATATGGGAATAATTAATGAAAAATTGGATTTAATGTCGCCTTGGTCTAGTGTTGTGAGGTCTTTTACACATCCACATTAGGTCTTGGGCACTTTTTAAGCTAAATTAACTTAACTCCACCCTAATTTAATGTTGTAAAATGTATTTATTTACATCTTCACATTAAATTTGGGAGGCTTGTAAATCAAGTGGACCTAATCTAGTGTTGTAATGTGTTTTACACATTCACATGGGATTTAGGGCCCTTCTAACCTAAATAGACTCAAATTTCCTTAATTTAGTGTTGTAAAGTGTGTTTATTTACACTTTCACATTGGATTTTGGGCCCCTTTGAATTGATGACCTTTATATCATCATTAATAGGCCCCTATGACCCTATATTGTGTATCCCAAGGCACATTTTGATCAAAGACCTGACAAAATCAACATAAAAACTTAAATTCTTCACTCCCTAACACTTTAGCATGAAAAATAGGCCCTTTCGGACCCATTCACCACCTTGGGAAAATGAGTCCCATACAAGTGGGAATCGTTCATCTAGGATGGTGAATGAGTCCCATTTGGCCTATTTTTAAGGCTTTGAGTTGGAAAAGTGGGGTTTTAATTCACATTTCTTCAATGTCAGCTTTAGGGATCAAATTAATGGTCATGTGAGTGGATTTCCTGTATAAGAAAGCTTTCAAATCCTCATTTTATCCAAGCATCATACATTCATGTTCCCAAGTCAAGCATTCAAGAGTTAAGCACTCCAAGTTTGCACAAGGGCATCGAGATATCTTCCAAGATCAATTCTAAGGAATTCAAGAGAAAGATTCTTCATTAATTGTTGCAGCAATTCAAGATCCATCATCATGGAAAGTTGATAATTGTGTTACTTCATGTCCATGCTTGAATATTTTATTTCATCATTTGGTTTAATAACCTAAATGGGGTTTGACCAAGGCAAACCCCCATTCCCTAACAATCAACATTTTATCTCTCTTTCTTTGTGTGATTGCAGATCTAGGTGCTTTGAAGAATTAAAGATCATTGAAGATTAGGTTTCAAACTTTTTGGAGTCATCTCCCTACTTGCAAGGTCAAAATCTTCATTAAAAGTTCATCCATAGCCCTGAAATCATAGTTTCAGATCTGGGAACCTGGGGGAACAAAAAGAGTAGTATGAGAAGTGCATATCAAAACTTTGAATTTCTAGAAAAGTTAAACTAGACTCATTCACCAAGAGTGGTGAACAAATCCCATTGTAGGTTTTTTTTAGAAATCTTTGCATATTTGGATACCCATTTTCCTGAAACCCACATCTGTGTAGAAATCTAGAATTGGGACTGATTCACTCAGAATGGCGAATGAGTCCTACTATACCTAAAAGAAACATTTTCAGGATTTCAAAGCTCCATTCCATCTCTCTCTAGATTCTAGGTGCACACTTTTAGTTTCATAACTTTCTATTTCATTTCATGGTAATTTCTAGGTCATTCATTGAAGCATTGCATCTAACTAGGGTATTACATTTGATCCTTCATTGCATTGTATTTTCTAGTTTAAACTTGGTGGTGAACCACTCTTATAATTTAAAATCATATCCTAAGATACCCTATTTTCAGATCTCTTGCTTCTATTCCATTCTTGAGGTGAGATCTCTAGGGTCATCCTTGAATGTAAAGCATAGAAATCTTGTTGCCCTAGGTCGTAAAACCCTAAGTGGAGACAAAATTCTATCTTACAATTTTTTTTTGAAAATGTAGTGCCCTTAAGTCATTCATCACCATAGCCTACTCTGAATGTTAGCTTCTCGGTTGACACTCCCATTATAGTTGAGGATGATATTGAAGAGGAAGATGAGATCACACAAGTAACTGCTCCTACCATCCCATACTATGAATTTCCACTAGAAAGGAGTATAGTCTCATTTTAATCCTTTGATAAACTCATTGATGATGTGAAACATCGTGCTTAAGTTAGGAGTTCATTTTAGATGATACATTTGTTCAAAACCTAGAGTTTAAGTCATTCATTTATGAATACAAAGGAAGAGTAATAAGAGAAAGAATGAAAGAAATTAGTCCTAAGTGAGAAGTTGATGCTATGAAATAATTACAAGAATTTGAAAATAAAATGAAAAATATCACCCCTAAAAGAGGGCGAGAGTTATTGTAGGAGTCTAGGGTCATGCTTCTCCTAGGATGGGATATCGGTTCAACAATAGTCTTTGACAGTTTCATGAGAAGAGAAAATAAAGCTTTATAACTGATAGATGAAGCTAGTGACAAGATATATACTAGTTCAGGGCATAATCCAGATAATGCTACTTTACGGATTTGGGCTCTACACCCACTAGGGAAGAGGCCCACACTTATTGATAACCCTAACAAGGTATTCGATCATCTTTTTGTACAACAAGTAGGAGATGAAAATCCGATTGAAACTGCTAAATTGAGTGTCAACGTTGCTAAATTCACCAAGGCTCAAATAGAAAATTTGATAAAAGATTACAAGGGGGTTACTGTTGAAAATGAGTGATTAAAACAATAAGTTATTAATTACAAAGATAGGTTGCCTTCCTCCTCTAGCCTTTATTCTCCATTAATAGATTATGAAAGAAATGTACTCGAAGTTATGTCTGAAACCACGTATTGGAAATAAAAGTATGAAATTCCTTAGAAAAATAAGAAGAGTTGAGAAAGGAACTAGAGACCACTATATTTGAAATGGCTTCAAAATTGGCATGTAAGAGATTTGATAGGATGAACAATAAAACTAATAAGGTTTGGGTTATTGACAACAAGACATTTGCAGCCTACTAGGAACATGGTAGATTACACAATATGATGAAAGAGATAAAGGGACAAATAGAAGCTAGAGGGAGTGTTGGTGAACATGTGTTTCAAGAGTACCAAGAATTGATGAAACTACATGAGAATTTCTACACCATACTAGTGCAAGAACTTGGTGATTTCACCCATTCTTTGAGTATGGATCTACCAAATTTCTTCGCTGACGAAGGGGAATTGTAGGACCAAGTAATATAGAAGGATGAAATTTCTTAGTATTTACCAATGGCTTTAGATGAAATCAATGATGAATATGGGGCGATGGAGAAGACACACATACAATTGGAACGAACTTTTGATCTTGAGTATGTTATGAAAGATATTATTAGCAACACTGATACATATGCGAAAATGGGATACATCGAGCATTTGTCTAAAGTTAACTTTTTTATCACTCGAACAAAATAAGAAGTTGGGGCTATTGAAGTCTTGCAGTTATCTGATGCCTTATCATGGAGTATGGACCTTGAAAAAATCTTCAGTGATCATGTGTACCTGATGAAGATTAATGGATCGTGGTGCATCATAGATCATTGTAGACTTCTCAATCATTTATTGTTTATTTTAAACACAGTTGTTAGTGTTTTAGTTAAGAAACATCAAAACGTTTCGTAAAGGCTTAAAGCTTGTTGCTTCCCACATATATAAGGGAAACAAAATTTTGACTAAATTATCATTAGAAATTATATATTAGATTAGGATCATACAATAGTAGGGAAACTCTCAGTAGCAATTATCATTTAAACATATACAAGACTCCTGATATGTATTGAAATATATTTTGAAGAGATATAATGGACAATAAGATTTGAATTGGAGGCCTAATTCTTAGTGTTCAACTATTGTGTTAATATTACCTCTTATATGTTGTTTGGATTTCTTTGGAGTGGTCTGCCTATGTTATTCAAATTAAGTATATCAACATATATTTAACTTTTCAATACACATTTTTTGTCATTGTGTGATTTTTTTTATTGGTTTATGTGAGAAGAGAATTAAATTTCCTCTTAAGAGATCATGTTTAATAGGTTCCTATCCAATATTAAAGCTCTTTGGAACTAATTGTCTTAATTGGTTTCCTTCACACCAAAATTAAAATCCTTTCAAAACTTCATTGTAGTTTAGGGGGATATCACTAGGATCAATAAGAAGAGTCCAAATAACTTACAAACCTACATGTTTATACAAGCTATAAACATCTAAAGTGCCCAATAGTTACAATTAAGCTAGGAAAAGGACCCAAACATCATCCATCTCTCGAATCCATTAGCCCAATAGAAGTAGGAACTGGTCATACCCATTTCATTTCAGACTCTTATAATATCTTATTCATACATTCACATTTCAAATTTCAGCACTAACTGTAGAAGTAAATATCAAGTTTTCATCTATTCCACATTTCATGCGACTGTGGGTAGATCCTTAAAACCAACTAAGTTATACAACTTGCTTAAATTTGCATTAGTTATCAAGGTTCACCAGCCTAGGTTTAGTAGAGCCTGAAGTGTAGGGAGTCACCAACCACATAGGTCAACTTCATTCATTAGTTCAAAAAAATTGTAAGCTTGACCATAGAGCCTGACATCCTCTTAGGATTTACAACCTACATTTTTGAGACCTAATAGATTGGTGACTCCGTTGGGGACTAACTTAGGAAGAATTTGGTTTCACCCTATCCATTTTAAAAGGTCAATCTAGGCCTTTAATGATAGAGTCATAAACATTCACATTTGTGTAAATACTCAATCACCCAACTAAATAGGAGACTTCGCTGGGATAAAAAAAAGTTCATTTAGATTTTGGTATCAAAGCTTTCCTACTTGGTAAGGAGTAGGTGGTGACTTTGTCAAAATTTTATGACCGATAAACTAAACATTAGATCAAAACGATTAGATCATATACATAAGAGAATTACCATATCACCCAAAATGGATGGTAGAAGATCATTGCACAAAGGAAGTCCAAAGAAGAACAATGGTAGGTGGACAAAAAAACATTGGTCTCCTCCATCAAAAGCTAGTATAAATAAGAATGAACTAATATCAAATCATTCAGAGACCATGTAAAATGATAAGTGGAACACATCAAAGCAACCCTTCACAGTACATAACAATCCTTTTCACAATGGTGAGGGATACCAAGCAATCCCATCTAAGGAAGACAAATTGACTAATAGCATTCTCCATTTTAAGCTTGATCCTCAAAAAATGAGTGAATTTGATGCATGAACAGAGGAGGAAATAATCCAAAACCAAAGAGAGTATGACTACAAGATGTTATTACAGTAGGGAGAAGAAACCCAATATGGACTCATGGATAATTCTACCCCTATGGAAAATCATGTCAATCATACTACCACCACCAAAATGAAAAATTAGGAGTTGGAACAAGATGTGGAGAGAATGAAGGAAGATCTTAGGAGACATCAATTGATAAGACAAAGAGATGAATTAGCTCAACGATTGCTTCAAATCAATATCCAACCATCAACAAAGGGACCAAAATACATACCTCCCCACAAGCGGGCAGGGAATGCTAATCCAACCAACTCATGAGGATCATATTATAATGTAGGTATTCTAAGAATACCTTACAATATTGTAGGGAATCCAAATAACACTAGTCATACGTGACAAAATATCCCATCGCAAAACTCACAACCACAAAATACCAACACCATCTCACAATCCATGAATAATACTTATCCACCTCCTAGCCAACAAGATCTCCCACACCACCAATATTGTATGCCTCAAAAAAATATACAAAGTAACATATTCCCTCACCAAAATACACAACAATATATGCCTCATTATCAAGGACCCCAATACCAACGTAACCAACCTAACCAAAATCCATATTTACAAGGACTCCCAAATGTAACTAGTTACAACAACTAGATCTAACTAGACACCCTTTATGTTCGTATCTGATCGACAATGATTTAAGGAATGCAATCCCAAAATTATTTGGAAACAATGTTGTCACAACTGAAGAGCACATAAGGAATTTCAATGCATTTGTACAGGACTTTGGTATAGAGTATGAAGATGTTCTCACGCGGTTATTCATGATGTCCTTAGTTGAATAAGCCAGGGATTGGTTTAATAACTTACCTGATGCTTCAATCACTTACTCAACATATTTTAAGAACCAATTCAGAGAACAATATGGAAACCAGTGTGCCCCACAATATTGTATACATGAATTATTGAGTATACAAAAACATCAAAATGAATCAGTTTTTGATTTAAACCAAGTATGCAACAAAATATGCAACAAAATGCAACCTAGATCTAAGCCCACCGATGCTATGGATCTCTCCATTTACCTAAAATCATTTTACCCTGTGGACACTGAAAAAGTAACCCTTCTCCTTGTTTCGTCACATTTCGGCCCTCGTGATTTTGGCTTAATTTGGCCTTGATTTAATGTTGTAATGTAAATAACACATTCTCAATAGGTCTTGGGCCCTTGATAACTAAAATGATTAGAGTGGTACCTTACTTAAGTGTTGTAAAGTGTTGTAACATACTTTCACACTTTTATAGGCTCTTGTTAATGTATTTCACCTAAATAACCTCTTTTCATCATTTACCAAGCCTTGTTTCAAAGTGTTGTATAGTGTTGTAACACACTTTCACATTTTTCTAGGCTTGTGATTAATAATTTGGCTTTCTTATGCTTTAATTGGCCTCATTTTGCACCCTTGAGCCTTATTTATGTGTATTTTTGAGAATAATCTAAACAAATATCATTTAAAACATTAAAATCCTAAAACCCACCTTAAATGCATAAGGTGGGACTCATTCACCATTATGGGTGAATGAGTCCCCTTAGGTGGAACCCATTTTCCCAAGGTGGCGAATGAGTCCCCTTTAACTCAAAATTCAAATTTAAATCAAAATTCTTGAGGTTTTTTATTCTCCAAGATCTAAGGTCATCCTATATTGTTGTAATTTAGGGAATTATTGTATAATTGAGCATAAATACAAGATTCTTTCCCTCATTTTCATACCTAGCAAGTTTGATCAAGCATTCAAGAGTTTACAAGAGCATTTGAGCTTTCACAAGAGAATTCAAAGCATTTCAAGGGTAGATTATCAAGAAATCAAGAGCATTTTCAGGTGTCATTCATCATGTCAAATATTTTTTGCATCATGTTGTTTTATAGCTAACATTTGTGATGTAGGATTGTGTGATTCAAGCAAGCATTGCATTCAAGATCTATCAACATCAAGCTAGATTCCAAGTCCTCATCCATTGGAGCCAATAATTACATGTTTGTAGTACCTTATTTTCAAGGGTTTGGTGAGTTGCAACATCATTATTTTTTCATTCATCATTCTCCATTTTCTTTCATTTCATTTCAAGGGTTTAATTACCAGCAAGGGTTTTGACCAAGGAAAACCCCTATTCACTAACCCCACATCATTTCCCCTCTTCTTGTGTTTTATTTGTAGGGCTAGGTTGCAGATTTACCAAGAAGTTAAGATTGGAAAAGTGATCAAATAAAGTCAAAGTTTTCAAAGTCCTAAGAGAAGCTTGGAGAAGATCTATAGGTTGAATTCTACAATTTCAGACCTAGATCTGAACTAGGAGAAGAAAAATAGACTAAGGGCTAAAGTTTTCTGTTTTGAATTTCCAGAAATCCAAAGGTGGACTGATTTTCCACTATTGGTGAATGAGTCCCACTTCTCAATCCTAAACATGATTTTTGTAGATCTGAGCACCCATTTTTCTGAAACTTGTTTTGGCATAGTCTTCCTAAAATTGGACTAATTCACCCAGCTTGGCATATGAGTCCCAGTTGGCATAAATAGTGAATTCTTTAGGATTCTAGGGCTCCATCCTACCTTCTTCAACTTCCCAAGTGCACATTTCTAGTTTCATAATTTTTTGTTACATTTTACTTGCATTCTTAGGTTAGTTAGTATTAGTTTTCATATCACATTGTGTTTTCAAACATTTTGTATTTTCCCAAGTTTAAATACAAGCTTCTTTCCCTCATTTTCATACCTAGCAATTTTCCCTCATTTTCATACCTAGCAAGTTGTAATTTTCATACAAGCTTCTAAGGTCAGACTGTAGTGTTGTAATTTTCAGAATTATTGCATAATTGAGTATAAATACAAGCTTCTTTCCCTCATTTTCATACCTAGCAAGTTTGATCAAGAATTCAAGAGTTCACAAGAGAATTCGAGCATTCACAAGAGAATTCAAGGAATTTCAAGGGCAGATTATGAAGCAATCAAGATAATTTTAAGGTGTCATTCATCATGTCAAATATTGTTTACATCATGTTGTTTTAGATCTAACATTTGTGATGTAGGATTGTGTGATTCAAGCAAGCATTGCATTCAAGATCTATCAACATCAACATCAAGCTAGATTCCAAGTCCTCATCCATTGGAGCAAATAATTACATGTTTGCACCACCTTATTTGCTAGGGTTTGGTGAGTGGCAACATCATTATTTGTTCATTCATCATTCTCCATTATATTTCATTTTATTTCAAGGGTTTAATTACAAACAATGGGTTTGACCAAGGCAAATCCCTATTCACTAACCCCCACAACATTTTCCCCTCTTCTTATGTGTGATTTGTAGGGCTAGGTTGTAGATTTACTAAGAAGTTAAGATTGGAAAAGTGATCAAAGAAAATAAAAGTTGTCAAAGTCCTAAGAGAAGCTTGAAGAAGATCTATGTGCTGAATTCCTACACAAACCCATATCTCAATCAGAGTAGAAAAAGGCACTGCAGGGCTACACTTCCTGACATTTACTTCAGAAATCTAGAAGTGGACTGATTCACCACTATTGGCGAATGAGTCCCACTACCTAGGCCTAAACAAGATTTTTGCAGATTTGAGTACCCATTTGTCTGAAACCTATTCTAGCACATTCTTCCCAAAACTGGACTAATTCGCCCAACTTGGTGTATGAGTCCTAGTTGGCATGAATAGTGAATTCTTTAGGATTCCAGGGCTCCATCTTTCCTTCTTCAACTTCCCAAGTGCACATTTCTAGTTTCATAATTTTATGTTACATTTTACCTACATTCTTAGGTCATTTAGTATTAGTTTGCATATCACATTGTGTTTTCAAAAAAAATGTATTTTCCCAAGTTTAAACTTTGGTGGTGAACCCCTTTCTTGTCCCATTCACCCCAAAGGATACCTTATTGTCAGATCTCTTACATCATTCATTGGGTTGAGGTCTCTAAGGTATTCTTGAATGTGAACATTGTGAAATCATATCTCCTTCCTCCTATCCATTTTCTGGACAAGGAAGTGAAGCATACAATTTTGGTGTCCAAATTTTGGTGAACCCAATTTTTGAACATCATATTTGGAGTGCATTTACATCCTATACTTAGCTTACATTAACATTGCATTGAATTTTGAATTAGTTAATTTGCATTAGTGAAAAGTTCAGTTAGCTTGCATTATTTCACTTAATTTCATTGAAAATCGGTAAAATTTTGCATTTGTATCTCAGATTTGCATTAGAAAACATAAAAATCATAAAATTCATTTCAAAATTTTTGAAAATTTTCAAAAAAATAAGTACCATGACTCATTCGCCATGTTGAGTGAATTAGTCCCTTTACACATCTTGTAGAGCATTCTCTAGTATTTAATCTTCATTTTTTTGATTTCCTATTGGTTGTTGTTATATCTCTATTTTGGTTTGTGAACCAAAGATTTATGGAATGTGGGGGCTCTCTTACACTTCTAGGGTTTTGCACCTAAAAGGAGAGAGGTATCCAAAAACCTTGATAGCTCACTCAAGAATATGCCCTTGAGATTCCAATGCAAAGATGATTGAAATCTTTCTAAGGGGAATTTCCTTGATGCAAAGAACTAATGAAATGCAAAATGTCCTAAATATGCAAACAAACTGTAATAAAAATTAATGAGACTGAAGAGGTGGACCTAGAAACTGGAAGGTGATGGAGAGGAGCTCTGGAATCTTGCATAAATCACTATTGAATCCTACTAGGACTGATACACCAAATTGGGTGACTTAGTCCTATTTTAGGGAAATTCTGTCGAAATAGGTTACAGACAAAAGGGTACTCAAAACTATAGAAACTTCTTTTCAGGCCCAATAGTGGGACTAATACACCATTGATGGTGACTTACTCCACTTCTAAATTTTGGGAAATTTAAAAGTGAAATCTATAGCTCTCGATCTATACTTCAACTCCTGATAGGTTTTTGGATCTGAAACTACAGATTTTGACTTGTAAGTGTTCCCCAAGCTTCTATTAGGACTTTGACCACTTTGAACGACTTTGAAAAATTGTTGACAAATTTTCACACCTTTCTCTTTGACAAATATTCACACAAGACTTACAAAACACATGCAAAGAGGGGAAAAATTCTTAAGGGTTAGTGAATGTAAACAAAGATTTTGGCACCCAAATGCTTTCTAGCCCTTCTAGGGTTTTTCACCTAAGAGGGGAAAGATGGGCCAAAATTCAATGTAAAAATTCAAATATTAATGTTTGAATGGATTCAATATACCTAAGTATGATGTCTAAATGGATTAAACTCAAAAAGAAATGATTTATTGATGCTAAACCTAAGAAATGCAAAGTGCTGGAAAACACAGTGATGTATGCAAAAATGTGACTAAGAATGCAAGTTAATGATGATAGAATTAAACAAGAATGGAGAGGCGTACTTGGAATCTAATGCCTAATGTAGAGAGGCTCTAGAATCCTATAGAGTTGACTGGAAATGTTTACTAGGACACTTACAGCAAGCTGGATGACTTAGTCTAGTTTCGAGGAAAATCTGCCAAATGGGTACTCAAAAAATACAAAAACCACTTTTTAGGCCTGGTAGTGGGACTAATTCTCCATAGATGGAAACTTAGTCCACTTAGGAATTTATGGAATTTTGGGGAAGGATTTTGTAGCTTTCAGTCTGCACTTCCTTTTCTGACAGATGTGTGGTCTAGATTATGCAGAAAACAGGCTGAAATTGGTCTCCAAGCTTCAATTAGGGTTTTTTTGACTTTGATGACTTTGATGAATTGAAAAAACCTCTATGATACTTTCCTCTTCGACAAATCTACATACAAGACCAAACCCTTGATGTGTAAATATGAATATATGCAATGTAGTGCTCCAATGGATGACTTGAAGATGCTTAGAGTGCTTGAATGCTTGAGAATGATTAAGTAAATGAATGCTTGAATGAATGGGGGTCAAAATGAGGGTAAAAACCCTTTATTTATACTTTATTTTCCATTATTTCCCAAAAAAAACACATCACAGGCCGACCTCAAGGGTAAGAGAATAAAATCCTACTAGAAAATTAAAATTATTTTGATTTTTGTGCCAAGTGGGACTAAGTTGCCCAAGGTGGCGACTTGGTCCCACCAGGAAAATTTTACTAGGTGTTGGGGATTGAAGTGTATTTAATGAGGTATAATGGGAATATTCTCAAAATACACTTGAAAAAGACTAGAAAATTCCTAGAGAAGCGTGAGAGTTTGTTACAACTCTTTACAACACTTTGAAATAAGACTTGGAAAGTGATAAAAAGATGTTATTTAAGTAAATTATAATGAAAGGGTCCTAGAAAAGTGTGAAAGTGAGTTACAACACTTTAGAACACTTTTACAAGACATCCTAGAATTCTTAATGATTTTCAAGGGTCAAAGACCTAATATGAATGTGTTGACCAAATTACAACATTAAATCTAGGAATAATCAAGACAAAGTCCACTAGGAGGGCCTAAACATGAGAAAAAGAAGGATTATTTTTTATGTGTCCACAATGAATACCGGTTTGGTAATTAAACCCTTGAAAATGAAATGAAATGAAAAGAGGATGATGAATGAACAACATGCAATGCTACAACTCACCAAACCCTTGAAGTAGAAATCTAAAGACATGTAAGTAAAAGCTCCAATGGATGTGGACTCGAAAATGCCTAGAATTCTAAAGTGAATGCTTGATGATTGATGGAATTCTTGAGTGAATGAATGAGTGAATTAATGAATGAATAGGGGTGAAATGAGAGGGAAAACCCTATATTTATAATTGATTATGCAAAATTTCCCAAAAATACCACATCACAGGCCAACCTTAGGTCTTAGAAAATAACATCCCGCCAGAATTTTGAAATAATTTTTATTTTTGAGCCAAATGGGAATTATTCACCCCTAGTGGCAAATGGGTCCCACTTAGGCATTTTAAGTGGCTGTAAAAAATTAAGATGTATTAAATGATGTTTAATGGGATTATTGTCAAAAATACACTTAAGTAGGGCCTATAAGTGTAAAATGGGGCCAATTAAGCATAAGAAAGGGTCAAATTATTGATGAAAAGTCTATAAAAGCATTAAATTTTGTTACAAAACTTTACAACACTTTGAATTAAGGCTTGGTAGGTGATAAAAATGTTGGATCTCAGTTGAGTTTATGGTTTTTCCTTGATGACAAAATCTCTTTCAGTTAGTTCTCTTTGATGTTCGGTCTCAGGATGGTTCTCTTTGCATACCACATGTGTATTTCACATGTTACAAGCCATTTGATTACATTCTTTGAACTCACATTTTTTTTGAAGGCATTACAGTTACCTTGGTTCTGACATCTCATTTGTCTAATGGTATTGGTTGTTTCTCTTTCAGGCTTACTCATTTCTGCATGAGAATGGCAGCGTCTCCCTGATCCATTCTGAAATGTCTATGTTGCCTTTTGGCAAGACATTTCTAATGTCATGTCGATTGAATTTAACATACATGCAGCAGTCGGCAAGACCTCTCTTTTGTTTCGGCGACAGAGAATGATCCCTATCGGCAAGTGTTACACCATCGGTATGTGGTCACATCAAAAGTAGTATGTCACACCGATCGGAGTTTAAATGGAAACACTTTGGAAAAAGTTTAAGGCTTCGGTGAAGGGTCATAGAAAATGTGCATTGTCACACTGACCGGTGGTGGATGGATGTGTATCGGTAAGAGTCAGGGTCTTCGACATGAGGTCTCAGCGAATGACCTCTGGTCTCGCCGATGGAACAAAAAAGGTATTTGTCGGCATAAGATCTGACTTGTCTCGGTGAACAGGTGTGAATTCGGGGTGTTTCGGTATGATTGAAACGATCTACAAGATGTCTCCTCGATTATGAATTGTCTCAGCGACACCAAATGAAAAGTTTACTTCGGTCGTTTGAAAAGAAAGCTTCTTAGGGAAAAAAATTGTGAGTTTATTCACTTGGCTGGGTAAGGAACCCTAGCCGCCACCATTATTATCTGCCTCTCTACTGTATCTTACATGGCCGTTTCCTGAGGTGTTCAGTATAAATGAGATCTCGACCTATTTTTGGCATCGAATCTATGGAATTTATTTGAATGCTGCTCAAACAGGTATCTTTATGTGGTATGTTATTTTAGCTATTGGCAGTCCTTGGGCGTTATCTTATTGTCTGGAAATCTCTTTATGGCTGGAGATGTTTCTTTGCTTGGTCAGATCTTTGAAAAGCATTGTTATATTGTGACAAAGTATTTACAGCCTTCTGGATAGGCGTTTCTCCTACAAACATTTACTATTTGGCATCATTCTTCCTGAAAATAGTATGAGGTTTCAGTTTCCTTTTGACCTCGTATTATTTGAAGAATCTTCTTTATGGCAGACATACTTGAAAACGTGGTATAAAAACCAGAGTTGTAAACACTGAAAAGCTGTTGGTTGGGATTCGTGAATATTGTTCTTTGGCTGTATAAAAAATGTATTGAAATACTCTATATTAAAATTCTGAAAATAAAAGATGTAGAGATACATTGTAATATTCTTTTCTATGTAATATTTTAAGGGTTGAACTGTTGAATTCTTAGGGTATTAGGTAGACAAGAAAAACAAAGAGTAATGAGCTTAACTAAAAACAAAGAGATCCTCTGAGATTTTATTATTGTTCAGAAATATAATTTGAGGGGTTTGTACTCCTTGAGATAGACATCTCTAAACGAGGGGTTGGTGCTCCTTGAGTGGGTGCTCTAAAATCAGCCTATAAGGCATTGTGTACAATTGATTAAAGGATTAAGCCTGGAAGGCATTTCGGGAGTGGTTTTTATACCCCAGGAGGGTTTTCCACTCGACAAATTTTTGTGTCTCTTTGTTCATTTGAGTTCTCACTGCTTTACTGTGTTGCTGTTGTTTTAGTTCATTATTGAGTTATTACTTTTCTCAATTCTGTTTATGAATGATTACATTCAATTCATGAATGCATTAATCAGAGTAATATTGAGATCAAATCTGAGCTATGTTTTTTAATTTATGCAAATTTGTCGAAATTGTTAAGACACTGATTCACCGCCCCCCCTCTCAGTGTTATTTTAACTCCAACAATTGGTATCGGAGCGTAGGGTCCTCTGATAGGTTTTAATCACCTTGGATTGATCTTGGTGTTGGAGTTTGTTTTTAATGGCACATTCTCAAGACGGTGCCTCTGTAACCAAAGCTCCATTATTTGATGGAACAGATTATGTGTTCTGGAAAATTAGAATGGAAGCTTTTCTTATTTCTTTTGATGTTGATGTTTGGAGTATGGTTATAAATGCTTACAATGTACCAGCCTCTATTCCCAGTGATCCTGCTGAAAAAAAGAGGTATGAAACAAATGCCAGAGCTAAGCATACCATCTTGTATGGGTTAACTAAAGATGTGTTCATTAAAGTCATGCATTGCAAATCTATTCATGATATCTATCAGAGCACTAGGTTCATATACTGGGCACTCTGGTTTCATATGAGCCCATTATGTTGTCCTAGTGAATTTGTTAAGTGAAGTTCTTAAGTGATCATGATGATCATGTTGGATTGTGGAAAGGATGTAAAGATTTGAGCCACGTAGTTTTTGGAAAATAAGAGTACTTGTGGAATTAAGTATGTAATTTCACTTCCCTTGTAAATGTGAGAAACCAGTAATTGTGCATTGGTTGAGTGTTGTGAATACCCCGTACTTGCTTTGTGGGCCCATAACCCACAAGTCTTAGGATGGAGATACGGTGTACCCATCCATTCAGAATATGTTGTATTTGGTGTGGGATTAACCATACCATTATGTGTGTTTGTATGTTTGTTACCTGATTAAGGGCCAACCCACGTGTGGTTGAAAATATATACCTATAAGAGTAGCCAAAAGCTAGTTTCATGGATTCTTTTCTTTTGGTTCTCTAGTCCCTCAATCTGTGAAGGGGTAGTAGCAGCAACAAAGTTCCTTGGGTGGAGTGTGCAGCGTACGCATATTGCGACGCAGAGTAGTCTTAGCTCAACCAATCCTGAGGAAACGTACTCACTACTTCCCCTTATGATGGATTAGGGTACTTGATCCATATGTGCTAGCCTAAACCCCTTAGTTTTGATTATAGCAGCATTGGATTGTTAGTTTATGTCTGGCCATCCATAGGGACGTTGAGCTGGCATTAGCGAGTCAACCTCGTCTGTATGAGAGGTGAAGCTCGAGTAGCCCCATATTGATATATTCATATATGTATTGTATACACCGTATCTGCACATGTTCCGACATGATGCAATGGATACAATGCCACACCCCACTGATGTTCTAACACAGTGCTGGTGATGATGCCGTGTTGCTTATGGTAGCGAGCTGGGCTCGAGAACACGATGCCACGTGCATAGACACGTGAAGGCGCACTATGAGATTGTGTTATGATAGCCTACTTGTGTGATGAGCATAATGGGGCCTCACACACTTGTAGAGGGATACTCATGTTTGCTTTCGACAGTGTTTGGGTCGGTTAGCATATGGGTATGTCCTAACCATGTATACCTCTAGCGACGGAGAGTACCTGCGTGTGCCTTCTCCACGAGGTATCACTATGCAGGGTGTGTCTGCACGTGCCTACTTCCGTAGAGCCATAGACACACTGCCATGTGGCATACGTCAGTGCATTCCTTCTCCGGCTAGCATATGACCATGTCGCGTGACGACGCGAGGCAGGGTGTAGCCAAGGAGCACACTCTGGGTCATGTGGATGGCGTGCTCACTTCGCACCACATGAGGGCTATTGTTATAGCCGGACGATGTTCCCTCCTTCCTTGTTTGGTGGCTAGTATCTAGTCACATAGTGTTGTATTATGCAATTTTGAAGATTGAGGACTTCCTATATGATTGTTGATGATTTTCAATTGACCTTGAAGGCTGACATTTTTTTTTATGTTTGATTGTAATGGTTTAGCCACACTTTGTGACTTATTCTCTCGTAGCCCTCATGGTTACATTTGATTTAGTGTTGACATTGAGCACATTTCTTGCTTTACTGTTGAAATTGAATCTTATTTGATGTTTGTTTTATGACTTTGGTGGCTAAACTAGTTTATCCTTGTTGTTTTTGAGGTCAGCCATGTGTCGTATTGTGATTCCTCTCCAAGGACGTATGAGGCAGACTTGGTGAGTGTACACGAGGAAGTAGACGCAGGGAACCTTGAGGATGGGGGTATGTGAGGCTATTTTATAGCTAGGACCCACTACCCACCTATGTGTGATGACTATCTCTTGGAGGCTAACCACCTTATACAACAAGAGATAGCTCATTGTGGCCTTGCTTGGATGGTCTCACTATGTGTGTGTGGCCTAACTCCATCAAGCCACTGAGTGTGAGGTATGGTTTATGTGAGATGGATTTTGGCTCTTGGCTCATGGATTATGTATTGTGGATTAGTATGTTGCTTTCCGACATCCAGATGGACCCTTGTGTAGCCTCGTTATGTGATTCCTGGTGATGTGAGTTCGTCTGTATGTGAATAATGCATGAATATAGTACTTAGATTCTTGAGATTTTGTTTACTTCCCTTCTATTGTTCTCATCTAATATTTGGGACTTGTTCTTTAGTGGTGTTGTAGGACAATGCCTAGAGGTCGCAATATTGATAGGCATGGTCATCAGAGCACTCCTTTTTTGAATGTCCATGAGGGTGGTCATGAGGAACATCTGAGCCCTCAATTACGCCCCTTGCTTGAGGAAATTCTTAATCGGCTTGGCCCAAGACAGGAGAGCAATCGACAAATGGCAAGGGAAAGAGAAAGGTTCCCTAGGAGAAGAGGTGTTTCAGCTATAGTAAGACTTATAATGGACCTCTTAAGGGAACATTCTCCTACCTTCCATAGTCATAGCGGTGGTTTGGAGGATGAGACTTGGATCATTGGTGTCCAGATTAGTGGGCGTCTTTTGTCTAGGAGAATCCGAAGTTGGTTGCGAGCCCAACTTTATCAGCTTGACTAGTCAACTCAGAGCACTCAGACTGTAGCTAGGAGGGGCCAACTTCGGTGGGATGGTGCACCTCCTCGAGGTAGAAGAAATGGTAGAAATGCAGGATGTTTCTCTTGTGGCCAGCAGGGTCACGTAGCTAGGCAATGTCCTCAGAGGAGTACACCTAAATTTAGTCAGAGATCGATAGTCACAGAGCCAATAGGGGATGATCTGGGTAGGATCCATAGAGCAATTGAAGTAGTTGATGACCACCAGGTAGAGCATCAGAGCACATATGTGGAGACTACAGGTAGCAGACATGTAGTTGATTCGGGAGCCTGTGAGAATTCTGTCGTATAGGAGACTGATGTAGTGTGTCTTGTGTTGCTTCTATTGCACTAATACTTGTTATAATATATTATGTACCTTGAGACCTTATTGGTTCTTGTTTTACCATTTTGGATTGCTTTGGATGACAACTTATATGACTTTGACGATTATGACATTTTCGGTTGATGGTTATTTTATGATGGATCAACACTCATGTTGGGAGGATGTGTCCTGCATTTAAGAAACCTTTCCCTTTTTGTATTTTGGCTTCTAGGAGTAATCCTAGTTCTAGGGGGGGAGGATGTAATGCCTCTCGTGTTATTGTACTCCTATGATACCTTTATGTGCATGTGGTTGTTTCTATTCGAATATTGCTTATGTTTGAGGTATACTCGTGATTACGTTGGTGATTGTTTCATCTATTTGACTTATATGTTTTGCTTGGATGCACATGATACTATTTTATGATGTTAATGATAGAATGATTCATGGTTTTTTTCTTTAACTGATTATACTATACTGTATGGTTATGCAAATTGTTTAATACTCGCTTCATGATATTTATGATGATGTGCTATTGTTTGAGGTTTGGATGAGGGGGACAGTGTTGCATCACTCATCTGTGAGCGCCCTGCCACACTGCAATTCTCTCTCATGGTGTGCAGTACATTGAATATATATATGTTGTTTCGACACTTGGTTTTATGCAGGTTTGTAGGTACTATGCACCGACTCCACCCACACTATCGGGTCAGAGCGTGCCCAACATACCCAATGGATATGATGTGGTTTAAGGATTTGGCAAGAAAGTATCCCCGTCCATGTCCATTGTCCCATCATTGTTTGATGATGTCATCCGTCAGTTCCCACTCTGTTTGGTATCATCTTGTTTTACGTCATTTTTTTTTTAGGCAAAATTTTTAATGTGTTAATTGTTTGATTTAGATGGTATCGTTACTATTAATTAGTTAAATTAATACAATTATGGTTAGTATTATGATTAAAATTAAACATTAAATGTAATTATTAATGTGTTTTGTGAAGATTTAATTAAATGCTAAATTAGTTTGAAAACTTAAAATTATGTTTTTAAAATTAAAAGAATAATATTTTAATTGGAGCTTTATGAATTTTCAATTGGCAATGAAATAATATTGTTTATTTAATTAAATAATAATGTTTATTTAATTAAATAATAATTTTTAGTTAGTTAAATAATATTGTTTATTTTATTAAATAATATTGTCCATTTAATTAAATAATACTGTTTATTTATTTGTTATTACTTGGATTTATTAAAAAATAAATAATTTTGTTAATAACTGTATTTGGTAAATTTTTATACTAAAAGAGTTCTCGGTTAAATTTATAATGGGATAATATGTTTACCCCCTAAAATATTAAATGGTGGAAGGGTTGTGTTTAATATAATATAATTTAATATAATAGTATCAAAATAATTGTTTTCCTCCTCATGCCTTGTAAACCCTTTTCACTTTTTGCATGATTCTTTCAACGTGGAAGGAGTGAGTTTTCACTTTCTACATGATTCTTTCAACGTGGAAGGAGCTAGAGTAGCTTGGAAATTTTCTTTACACCTGTCATTTACATGTGTTTGAAGAGGGTAAAAGCCTTTAATTTTTTTTTTCCTACGGCGGGCATTTGGAGAGGTAGGGGGAAAGAACTCAATAAGAAAAAAGCACAAAAATCACTACGGGAAGGGGGAAGCGGTGGTTTTTTGAGAAAGGAGGAATTACAAAGGAGCTGGAGAAAACACGAGAAGGGTGAAGGTAGGTTCAATTTATTTGTATGTTTCGTATGAAGGTAAGTTCAATTTATTTGTATGTTTCGTATGCTATTTTCTGAGAGTTATGGGTAAAGAACCAACATTAAAGACTAAATACATATTTACTATTGTTTTAATAATAATAATAATAACACACAGTAATAGGCATCTCAAGTTAAAGCCAATGCATAGCTGATGCACAGAGGTATAAATAGAGTAATTTCTTTTGGAAGACTGTAACGCTGTATCACATGTATATAGAGATTTTTGGCAAAATTTAAATATTTTGAAGTATTGAATTTGTAAATATATTTAGTGTATGATGTTTTTCTTCTTCAATCATGGTATTCTTAGCACCCAATCTGATTAGTTAATTTAATGAAGTAAAAATGCATACCCTACCTTTTTGTAGCACTTATTATTTGGTGCATGAACTAAATCCCACCTAGTTAGCCATTGCTACTTCTGTTTAGCACCCTCAAAATAAAAATAAAACTTATGCACAACTTCTCCTTTGAAATCATTTATAGCTTCTTTCTACTTTCAACATTCGTTATCTGTCACCAAATTTGTATTTTATGCAACTGTTACTCTTGTTTTCAGTCAACCCTAAATAGGTTTTTAGCATAAAGATTTTGCATAAGAATCGTTAGATGATATTTACCCTCCACTTCTTTTACCTCTCCTTAAAATTAGGCATGGTATTTACCCTCCACTTCTTTTACCTCTCCTTAAAATTACGCATGATTGGTACGACATACTTAGTTCATGCGTACATTCCATTTAGATAGGTGAGAAATGAAGCTTTAAGTTAAAATAGTACATGTTAATTCTAATAAAGAAAATGAGGTTAGATGCTACTATACCTTTAAGATTGATTTTCTCTTTTTAAAATACTCCTTTTAATTGAATAGTTGTAGGTTTAAATATTTTTGTGAAGATAGATCTTTTATTTATAATATTTAGAACCTCTGTGAGTATTTAAATAAATAAACATATTTTCAAATGATATTTACTAATTATATAGCTGTTGTTAAATAAAAATAGTTAACCAAGTAAGGAAATTAAATTTAAATTGAAAAGTAAATTATTAATTATATTTTACAAAAGATAAGTAATCTAATTATGGGGTAAATTTTATGTTGACAAGTAATTAAAATTTGAGTTAGACTAACAACAATTATATACTCAAGGAGATTAGTATATTTGTAGGGTAATTCATAGTTATATAGGTTAAGGGCGTTGGGGATTTTGGTCAATTAACATCAAATAATAAAATCTAACTTAATTTAGTAGTTTTAAAGAGTTAGTTGTTCTTTTTTTGTGAGAGTTACTGCATATCATGCAATCGGTAATTTATCTTTGTAAATATATATTTAAAATTTGATTTATTTAAAATTAGATTTATTTAAAAACTTGTTTTATAAGATATGGGTAATTTCATTATCTTGTAAGTTGCATAAATAGTCATTTATCTTTTTAGTTTATTTAAAATTTGATTTATTTAAAATTAGATTTATTTAAAACTTGTTTTATAAGATATGGGTAATTTCATTATATTGTAAGTTTTTGAAAAGGAAAAAACAGGTTTTACAGGACCTGAAACTTGTTTTATTAGATATGGGTAATTTCATTACCCTGTAAGTTACTGTAATGGTAATTTATCTTTGTAGTATATTTAAAATTATATTTATTTAAAACTTTTTTTATTAGATATGGGTAATTTCATTACCCTGTAAGTTACTTACTGTAATGGTAATTTATCTTTGTAGTATATTTAAAATTTGATTTATTTAAAATTAGAATTATTTAAAACTTGTTTTATTAAATATGGGTAATTTCATTATCTAGTAAGTTATTGTAATAGTAATTTATTTATTTTAGTATATTTAAAACTAGACTTGTTTTTCAAGTGCATTTAAAATTAGATTTAATTACAAGCTTATTTAAAATTAAATTGATTTTCAAACATCTTTACTTTTAGATTTGTGACTCTGCATAAACCGTATATGGTAGATTTTAAATTAAAATTTATTTATTTTGAAGTCAACAAAGGTAAATGTCATACTTTTAATTAAATTTAATTTGTAGTAAAAATCAGGTTACATTTGAATTAAATTTATTAGTTTAAAATAACAGATATATATAGGTTAAGTTTTAAACAATTTGAAGTAAACAAAAGTACATATATAAGTTAAGTTTTAATCAATTTGAAGTAAACAAAAGTACAGGCTATGAATTTTAAATCAAAAGAAAATTGATGTTTTAAATACTATAGGTTTTCCAAAGTGCTTATCTATTTAAAATATATTATAAAGGAAATGTTTTTAATCATAGTGGATTATTTAATTATTTATTACATTATCTTTAATAATTTTGGATTATGTTCACGTTCAAATGAATAGGTATGTATAGTCCTTTTGAACATGTTTGGATATTTATTTTGGTTATAATTTGAGTGCTTGTTGGAATTGAATTCTTATGCATACTAGTGGTTCCATGTTGATCATACTTTCCTCTTGCTTTATTTCACTTTTGAGGTAATTTTTGTGTATAGACATGTTTTGGATAAGTTGGGAACTCGTAAATGCTTAAGCCACTCCTATTTGATAAGTTATGGGTGGTAGCTTGTTAGGTTTCCAAAGGTGATGGGAAACCTATTTTGTGTGGAATCTTCCCATGATTAGACCTTTGTGTTCCATTGATCCTATTTCTATTTTGAGTTCGTGCGTGTACCATGTTCCATGATTTTCCTTGCCTTTGGTTATGATTATGAGCGAGATGGTTCATGCCTCGCACGTGTAGACATTTTGTGGCTTCTATGCTTAGTACACCCTTGTTGTTGTGAGTCTTGTTTCATAACTATTTGGAAGGTTTCCTAAACAAGCGTTGTACTTGTTTGATGTTGATTTATGTCAGTGCTGAGTTAGCCCTTTTTGCTTGACCTTGTTTGGATGTGGATCCTTTCTTGTCATCTCCTAGCACAGGGGGTGGACCTTCGGGTCCACATGGTCGGGTGGAACGTGCTTTGCACCCATTGGGTTCCCAGGTTGTGTTCGCAATGCAGAAGCGGATGCAGATTTCCCAGAGCTCAACTTGGTTGAAGATTGGACCTCATTTTATACCTTATTCTTCATTGATGTATGATACTTGTATTTGATATACTCTTCTCATTGATATAAGGGAAGCATTATGTAATGTACTGTTAGATTCATGATGTGTTGTATTTGTAGAAATATGCTCCACCATTGTAACATTGATCTATGAGCTGAAATGTCATGCATAATGAATATATTTTCCTATCTTTTGTTCATAACTTGGGTTGTATGTCATCTCTATGTAATCTTGGTTTTTATTCGCTTTCGTTTTTGGTAAAAGTTTAGGTTTTGTAATGCCAACCAGTGTACCCTAGAGGACATAGAATTATGGATGTATCTTTTCATCACTATTGATCCTAGATGAATGTATTATTATGTTATCTTGTGAATGCATGCTTCTATTGTTAACATCTGGGCATTATCTTTAACGATGTCTTGGCTGGGGACGTTTACGTGTAATGCAACCATGTAGCCTAATGGGACTAGTTAGGTCCTATCATGTAACATATATTTGATCTTATTTTAATGTTTGTACATATTCACCTTGTAATGTTTCACCTTCAAAAAGAAAAATTAGTGTGGTATTTTTTTGTCCTTTGGGGTTCATACGGCGGGGCATTACAATATCTGGGAAAAACTTGAAACTATATATCAAGGGAATGAGAAAGCCAAACTGTTAAAAATCATTACTCTCAAACATCAGTTTGAGGAGTTGAAAATGAAGGATGATGAAAAAGTGGCTGAATATTTCCTAAGAGTTGATGAAATTGTCAATGCAATGAAAGGTCTAGGTCAAGATGTTAATGAATTTGATGTGGTTACAAAGGTTGTTAGAACCTTACCATCCAAATTTGAATCTAAGGTTTCAGCCCTAGAAGAAAAGAAACACTTTGATCAGCTTACCTTAGACAGCCTGCAAGGAATACTTACTGCCTATGAAATGAGAACTAGCAAAAAAAATTCAACAGGAAAAGAAACTACCTTTAACACTGAAAAGAAAGAAAAAGTCGAAGTCAGTGAATCAAAGTTGTTAGATTCTAAAGAATCCCATTTTGTTAGAAGATTTAAAAAGGAATCAAGAAAATATAAGGGAAAACTTCCCATTAAATGTTTTAACTATGGAAAACTAGGTCACTTTGCTGCAAAGTGTCCCTATGATGATCAAATCTATGACAACGAGACAACTAAAAAATAGCCTAAGAAGAAGTCCTTCAAACCTAAATGAAACTTCAATTTCAAAAAGAAGAAAAGTCCATTTAGTAAGGATGAATATGATATTGAGTATGAAGATTCATCAGTTGAAGAAGATGAAACTTTGTTCATGGCTGAAATTACTCAACAAAATGATTCAAACACTATTGATGTTGAAGAAGGTGAAGTAGATCTTGAAAGTGAGCTGAAATGTGCTTTACAAGAGGTCAGAAAACTAAAAAAACAAGTTCTTGCTCAAGAACATAAACCAGATCAAGAAATGGTCTCTCTGAAAACTCAACTTCAAGAAGCTAAAAGAATTGAAGTTTGTCTTCGAGAGACTATAAGCTGCAAAGATCAAGAAATTCAAAAAATGGAACAAGAAGTAGTCTGTCTTAGGAAGGAAATTGAAAAATATGAAAACACTCTAAAACTGAATGAGATGCTCAGCAAGCAAAAGATGTATAAAGATAAAACTGGTGTTGGTTTTGAAAAGGGTGAATGCTCAACTGACAATGCAAAACAAAACCCCTCTTCTGAAGTCAAAGGTTCAAGTTCTAATCACTCATAATTTGGTAAGGATCATGTTCAGTCTTTAAGAGGTACTAGATCTTCATACAGAGTCAATCCTTTCTTCTATGGTTATTGTTTTTTCTACAAAAAATTTGGCCATAAGGTGAGCACTTGTAGGCTTATGAATCCTAGAATACCCAAGTTTGGTCTTAGGAAACACTATGGTTTTGTTAGACAGATCAGATGTTTTTAATGCAATGCTTTGGGACATTCTTTCAAACAATGCAAAACTGATCTGCAATTGAAACTACAGAAAATTAAAAAGGTTTGGAAACCTAAGACTGTTAACAACATTGAACAAACTATGTTGGTTCAAACTTCTTTTCATTCCAAGAAAAAGGACTTATGGGTCCTAGACAGTGGATGTTCTAACCATATGACTGGCGACAAGGATAATTTTATAAATCTTGAAGATTATGTAGGTGGTTATGTTAAGTTTGGTGGTAACTCTGGTATTCAAATCAAAGGTAGAGGTTCACTTCTTTTGAATGAAGACACTCCTATCTATAATGTGTACTATGTGGAAGGTCTCAAACACAATCTTCTAAGTGTTAGTCAAATATGTGATAGTGGATATCATGTTCTTTTCACTTCTCAGGGATGTGAGATTAAGAACAAGCTTGGAAAGGTTGTTGTAGCTGGAAGGAAGACAAAAGGAAATGCGTACAATCTTCTTGACTCATCATGCAATGACAATAATCAAGGTATGTGTCTAATGGGCCAAACTGAAGAGAACTGGATATGGCATAAAAGATTAGGACACATAAACTTTGAAAATCTGGTTAGAATTAGTAAAAATTAGAATGTTAGAGGTCTACCATTTCTTAGCAAGCCAGAAAACTCTGTGTGCAAAGAACGCTTAAGTGGTAAACAAACTAAAATCAGCTTCAAGACAAAAGAACATTCTTCTTCAAAACCTTTATAGCTTGTGCATACTGATTTATGTGGACCAACCAGAATAAGGTCTATTAATGGTGAAAGGTACTTTATGTTATTTGTGGATGATTATACTAGAATGGTTTGGGTCACATTTCTTAAGCAGAAATTAGAAGCCTTTGAAAGGTTCAAAATCTTTTGTAAAATGGTTGAAAATGAATCTAGTTTGAAACTCAAATGCCTTCGATTAGACAAAGGAGGTGAGTTCACCTCTCAAGAGTTTATTGATTACTATGAACAACACGGTATTAAAAGGTAGTATGTTGCAACTAAAACACCTCAACAAAATGGGGTAGTTGAATGTAAAAATAGAACTGTAAAAGAAATGGCTAAAACCATGCTAGATGAAGCTAAGTTGTCTGATATGTATTGAAAGAAGTGGTTCATATAGCTGTATACATTTTGAATAGAGTGCAACTTAGGGTGAAATATAAACACACCCCTTATGAACTTTGGTATGGAAAAACTTCCTCTGTCAAATACTTTAAAATTTTTGGAAGTAAGTGTTTTATCAAGAAAGATGATGATAACCTTGGGAGCTTTCAATCAAAGAGTGATAAGGGTATCTTTTTGGGATACTCAACTCACAACAAAGCTTATAAATTCCTTAACAAAAGGATTAATAAGATTGTTGAAGTTGTTAATGTAAAATTTGATGAAAGACCACATTTGATTGCTGAATCTTTGCAGGATAATGAGGAAGAAGAACTTGAATTTGAAATAATTTCAGAAGGAGTTGAAACAACAAAGTTTGTTGTTGAATCAGTAAGCCCCAAAAGTGAAAAAGAAAGTCCTAAAAAGGTTGCATCAAAAGATCCTTTGAAAACTCTAGCTATATATCACCCCAAAGATCAGATTATTGGGGATAAAAATGTAGGAGTTCAAACTAGAAAAAAGGCTACAAAATCTGATGAAAAGGCACAAATAGCTTTCTGTCTAGTTACTCAGTTTGAGCCTAAATTTTTTAATGAAGCTCTCACAGACTCATGTTGGCTTAATACTATGTAGGAAGAAATTGATCAGATTGAGAAAAATCAGACTTGGGAGTTAGTCCCAAGACCAGATGATAGGAATGTCATTGGAGGAAAATGGATATACAAAAATAAGGTTGATGAAAATGGTAATGGTAATGGCTATGCTCAACAAGAAGGTATTGATTTTGGTGAAACCTTTGCACTTGTTGCTAGACTAGAATCTATCATAATATTATTGGCTTATTCTGTTTACAAAAACTTTACTATTTATCAAATGGATGTCAAAACTACCTTTTTAAATGGCTTCTTAGATGAAGAGGTCTATGTTGAACAGCCTAAAGGATTCATTTGCAAAGATAAGCCTAACCATGTTTACAGGTTAGAAAAAGCCCTCTATGGCTTAAAACAAGCTCCTAGAGCTTGGTACTCTAGGCTGGACAGTCATCTGATTTCTAATGGATTTGTTAGAGGAGGTGTAGATAGTAATCTTTATGTTAAAACTGAAGGTTCTGATATTTTGGTTGTTAAAATTTATGTTGATGACACTGTCTTCGGTTGCAACAATGTTACCGTGAGTAAAAAATTCTCTCAGCTAATGGAATCTGAATTTGAAATGTCATTATTAGGAGAATTAAATTTCTTCTTGGGTCTTCAAATCTCTCAACGTGAAAATGGAATATTTCTTTCTCAAACCAATTATGCTAGATAGATGCTTAAGAAATTTCAGATGGATGAATGCCATCCAGTTAGCACTCCAATGGTTATTGGATGCAAACTTACTAAGGTTGATGATTCTCCTGATACAAATCAAACTGAATATAGATCAATGATCGACAGTCTTTTATATTTAACTGCCTCTAGACCTAACATTATGTAGGAAGTTTGCACGGTTGCACGGTTTCAGGCATCACCTAAAGAATCCCATGTCACTACTGTTAAGAGGATTTTTAAATATATTTAGGGCACTCTTGATTATGGTCTTTGGTATCCTAGAAGCAATTATTTCTATTTGATTACTTATACCAATGCTAACTGGGTTGGTTGTTTGGATGATCGGAAAAGCACCAGTGGTGCTGCATTCTTTCTTGGTGATCGTTTAGTGGCATGGCACAGCAAGAAACAGGTATCTGTTTCTCTCTCTACAGCTGAAGAAGAATACATTGTTGCCACTTCATGTTGTGCTCAAGTACTGTGGATGAGTCAGACTCTTTCAGATATGGGTATTGATGTTTCTAAACCTATTTCCATTCTTTGTGATAACACTAGTGCAATAAATATTTCAAAAAATCATGTTATGCACTCTCACACTAAACATATTGCTATCAAGTTTCACTTTCTTCGAGAAAAGGTACTGGCTAATGATGTTTGCTTACAATTTGTTGGTTCACAAGATCAGGTGGCTGATATTTTTACTAATCCCTTAGCAAAAGAGTTATTTGAAAGGCTGAGATTTTGATTGGGAGTTATCTCTCAATCGTTACTTCACTAAATCTCCAAGCTACTACTTAGGGGGAGCATGTTATATGTTTTGATTCACTTACAACTCTCCTACAATCTTGGCTGCTGCATTGTTAGTCTTTTTTGCAGCTGTTTCTCATGATATTTTGGTTGGCTTCTCAGTTGTGTTTCATGGCAATGCACATTCTTCTCTTCTATTCTTTGTCATTTAGGAAAAAAGGGGGAGAGTCATTTGTGTTTTTCCATCAAGGACAAAGGGGGAGTTTGTTGGATCTTAGTTGAGTTTGTGGTTTGTCCTTAATGACAAAATCTCTTTCAGTTAGTTCTCTTTGATGTTCAGTCTCAAGATGGTTCTCTTTGCATACCACAAGTGTATCTCACATGTTACAAGCCATTTGATTACATTATTTGAACTCACATTTTTTTTAAGGCATTACAGTTACCTTGGTTCTAACATCTCATTTCTCTAATGGTATTGGTTGTTTCTCTTTCGGGCTTACTCGTTTTGGCATGAGAATGGTAGGGTCTCCCCGATCCATTCTGAAATGTCTGTGTTACCTTTCAGCAAGACATTTCTGATGTCATGTTGATTGAATTTAACATACATGCAAAAGTCAGCAAGACCTCTCTTTTGTTTTGGTGAAAGAGAATGATCCCTATCGGCAAGTGTTACACCATCGGTATGTGGTCACAGCGAAAGTAGTATGTCACACCGATTGGAGTTTAAATGGAAACACTTTGGCAAAAGTTTAAGGCTTCGGCGAAGGGTCATAGCGAATGTGCATTGTCACACCGACCGGTGGTGGATGGATGCATATCGGTAAGAGTCAGGGTCTTCGGTGTGAGGTCTCGGCGACTGACCTTCGGTCTCGCCGATGGAACACAAAAGGTATTTGTTGGCATAAGATCTGACTTGTCTCGGTGAACAGGTGTGAATTCGGGGTGTTTCAGTATGACTGAAACAATCTACAAGATGTCTCCCTGATTATGAATTGTCTTAGTGACACTGAATGAAAAGTTGACTTCGGTCGTTTGAAAATAAAGCTTCCTAGGGAAAAAATTTGTGCATTTATTCACTTAGCTGGGTAAGGAACCCTAGCCGCCACCATTATTATATGCCTCTCTACTGTATCTTACATGGTCGTTTCCTGAGGTGTTCAGTATAAATGAGAGCTCGACCTATTTTTGGCATCGAATCTTTGGAATTTATTTGAATGCAGCTCAAACAGGTATATTTATGTGGTATGTTCTTTTAGCTATTGGCAGTCCTTGGGCATTATCTTATTGTCTTGAAATCTCTTTATGGCTAGAGATGTTTCTTTGCTTGGTTAGATCTTTGAAAAGCATTGTTATATTGTGACAAAGTATTTACAGCCTTCTAGATAGGCGTTTCTCTTGCAAACATTTACTATTTGGCATCATTCTTCATGAAAATAGAATGAGGTTTCAGTTTCCTTCTGACCTCGTATTCTTTGAAGAATCTTCTTTATGGTAGACATACTTGAAAACGTGGTATAAAAACCAGAGTTGTAAACACTGAAAAGCTGCTGGTTGGGATTCGTGAATATTGTTCTTTGGCTGTATCAAAAATGTATTGAAATACTCTGTATTAAAAATTTGAAAATAAAAGATGTAGAGATACATTGTAATATTCTTTTCTATGTAATATTTTAAGGATTAAATTGTTGAATTCTTAGGATATTAGGTAGACAAGAAAAATAGAGAGATCCTCTGAGATTTTATTATTGTTCAAAAATATAATTTGAGGGTTTCGTACTCCTTGAGATAGAAATCTCTAAATGAGGGGTTGCTGCTCCTTGAGTGGGTGCTCTAAAATCAGCCTATAAGGCATTGTGTACAGTTGATTAAAGGATTAAGTCTGGAAGGCATTTCGGGAGTGGTTTTTATACCCCAGGAGGGTTTTCCACTCGGAAATTTTTTGTGTCTCTTTATTCATCTAAGTTCTCACTGCTTTACTATGTTGTTGTTATTTTAGTTCACTGTTGAGTTATTACTTTTCTCAATTCTGTTTATGAATGATTACATTCAATTCATGAATGCATTAATCAAAGTAATAGTGAGATCAAATCTGAGCTATGTTTTTGAATTTATGCAAATTTTTCAAAACTGTTAAGACACTGATGCACCCCCCCTCTCAGTGTTATTTTAACTCCAACAAAAAAGAGGTTGTCTAGGTAAAATATATTAATAAGGTCCTAGAAAAGTGTGAAAGTGTGTTACAACACTTCACAACACTTTTACAAGGCATCATTAAGTTCTTATTGATTCACAAGGGTCCAAGACCTAATGTGAATGTGTTGACCACATTACAACATCAAATCAAGGAAAAACTAGGCCAACATCTGTAAGAAATACCCAAATGAGAGTGAAAATTTCCATAGATACGTTTTTGTATGCTACATTTAGCCCCCACTTTAGTGAGAGGATTAACTTGCTTCAAACTCGCACTAAAGTAGCCAAACATGCACATCAAGAGGGATCCATATGTATCTATTCTAGAAAGATGAGACAAAAAAAATGAAGAGGGGTGATCAATCCCCCAGGATCAAGATCCCATGACAAAGCAAACATAAGCACAAAGGAACACACATGAAAAATGATGTAAAAGAATGAAAGGGAGAAAAGGGAAGAGAGAAGGAAAGAGAGAATGAGATCAAGCTTCAATCATTTTTCCATCCCATTGTGGATCAAATCTAGGCTATTTGTCTAAAAAAAAACACATACTCACTTTGAGGCAACATAACTCATGACTGTCTGCTAGGTGAGAAGGCCTAAAAGGTGAGAAACATACACTCATGGCTAGTATTCCCTCACACACACATAGGTGGCTATGGGGAAATTCATGCCTTGGAATGGGCTTCCTGCTCAACCATACAAAATTTATACCTTCTGATAACTTTAATAAGGTGACACAAAAGAAAATGACATTTCAAGCATCACAAGACAAGCAAAACTTCGTATGCTTGGAACTCATGAACAAACACGATGGCTCCACAAGAATGCAATTTATTTGATGCAAGGTGGCCATATAACAAATGAAAAATGCAACATGCAAATTATTTTCAAAGAAGTCTTGCTTAGTTCATGTGAGGTCTTTAAGTTAGAGAACATTGTGCCTAATGTCTCCAAGAGAGGACCAATCAAAGAATATAAGATTCAAAACTTAGGGGATACAATGCATTGCATCAAGCCGCTAAGAGGAATGCAATATGCTATGATAGATCATGCTCATGAAGGCCACTATACCCAATGTCATACACAAAGTGGAAAACACATTGTATGAAGTAAGAAGGCTGCACTAAGAACCAAGAAAAAGGAAAAATACAAAAGAATAATGCCAATATATGCCCCCATTTTAAAGGAATTGCTACACACCGTACTATGATAAATTACTTTAAAGTAGCAAATGAAAAATGCAAACAAAAAATAAGACATGAGAGCCCACTTGGAAGGCCCTATTCCAAGTCATATGTTTCCTAGAAGGGCTATGTCATGTGAAGAAAGGGAAAAGAGAGGGGTTTCCCCCAAAATGAAGACACCAAACAAATAAGGGATCTATGAATTTTGGGTCAGTATGTTCCTTGCAGCAATGTTTGTTAGAGATCTTAGAACTATCACCATCCCCCAAATACATAGAACTAGAAGAATGACACAAAGAGAGTGAAAACAAAGAAAAGAAAGAAGCTTTTGGGTCAACATGGAAGAGACATAGGGTGTCTCAATGCTTTGCATCATCCCCAAAAGGAAAACACAAGCCAAATGAAAAAGAAAAGGTAAAAGGAAAAGGAAAAGCTTTTGGGTTAACATGAAGGAGACATGAATGTTTAAATGCCTTGCATCATCCCCAAAAGGAAAACACAAGAAAAAGACAAAAGAAAAGGAAAATAAAAAGAAAGAGCCTTTTGGGTCAACATGAATGTCTCAAAGCCTTGCATCATCCCCAAAAGGAAAACATAAGAAAAAGACAAAAGAAAAGGAAAAGAAAAAGAAATTCCTTTTAGGTCAACATGAAAGAGACATGAATGTCTCAATGCCTTGTGTCATCCCAAAAGGAAAACACAAGAAAAATACAGAAGAAAAGGAAAAGAAAAAGAAAGGCCTTTTGGGTCAACATGAAAGAAACATGAATGTCTCAATGCCTTACGTCATCCCCAAAAGGAAAAAACAAGAAAAAGACAAAAGAAAAGGAAAAAGCAATGTATGAAATAGAGAAGAATGAAGGTACAAATAAAGGAATGTCACAAAGAGAGATACCATCCAACAAAACATCATATGGGATCACATTATGCACATGCAAACACACAAAAGAAAAAGAAAAAGAAAATGAAAAATACTAGCTAGTAAGGAAAATGTGAGTCAACCATCGAGCAAGTCATCCACCTCCCAGTCATGTTCACTATATGCCGAGGGTGGGAAAGTAGCCAAAGGGACAAGAGAAAGTTCCAAACTAGGGGAATCATTAGGTTCAACACTCATTGTAGGAGATTTCTCATTTAAGTTCATGGAAGAGGAAAACAATGTGTTCAAATCATTATGTACCTCTTCACCAATTTTAGTGATCTCGTCATTATCATCCAAATTAATCACAACATGAGGACAAATGGTAATGTCCAATGAAGAGTGTAACTCTTGTTGTGATTGTTGTATTGGATTGTTCTTTTGTGGTTGGGGAGAATGGTCATCATGCATTGCTTCTGTCAAGTGTGGATTTTTTATTTTATTTGTTTATTTATTCATGTAACTTGTGAGCAAGGGCATGACTTCTAAGCCTACGATCTCTAGTGCCTCGGTTTCTTTTGGTTTTGTTATAAAGTTGCATAAATGTGAAGGAGCGGCTTGATCAACCATAGGTTGCTTTTCTTCCCTAAGGGGAGGAACAAAAGGAACCATGGGAGGTTCGTCATCCACTTTATTTTTCTTTGTAAACTTGTTTTATTCGAGGAGGCATGGCATAGTTGCTTTCATTGTCTCTTGGTCTTTTGGATGATGTAGGTGAATTTTTTGGTGTTGGTTGATCTAGATTGTTTGGTTCTTGTTTGGGTTGAAGCATGGTTTCATCTAGGATGGGAGTGTCAGAATTAGATAGGGATATGTTGCAGAGAGACAACTCTGTTATTTTCTTTTCTTTGAATTTTTGGTAGGCTATGAAAAACAAGTCTTTTCATGGCGTTATAGGTTCCATGGGCTTGGGCCAAAAGGATTCTAAGGAAAATTTTCCTTTGGAAGACAAGGGGTTAAATCCATTATGGTGGATAGTGAATATTTCATTATCAAATGGAAACTTTAAGAATTTATGGATAACCGAAGGGACAACTTTCATTGAGTGAAGCCATGGATGGCCTAGCTGTAAATGAAACTGGTCTGACTGGGGGATGAAGGAGAATGTGACATCCAATGTTTTTGGTACTATTTGTAATGGAAGGATGATTGATCCTATTGTAGGGAAAGCAAAAGCATTGTGTGTCTTGATCCATGCTTTCGGTTTATCAGTCATCTTGATAAAAGTCATGTAATACCAAAAATTCCTCAGTGATCACATTCTCTCCATAGACGGGATCTATTAGTATCCCATTAGTGGGCTTGCCATAGATCCAACCATGAATGTAGAGAGGACCATCAGGTAGATTTTTAATTATATCCTAAGAGGATAAAGTAATATCAAGAGATTTCTTAAGTTGGCCCTTATGAGGAATAACGTCTATTGCACCTACCATTTCATTCATAGGATTAACATGGGTAATATGTGGGATAGGATCATGATGTTCATCATCTAAATCAACATTCATCACACAATTATTTGTAGTTTCACTAGATTTGACAAATGAAATATTATGTTTGGGCATTGGATCAGTGAAAATTTGCAAGTTTTGATTTGGAGGGGCAACAAACTTATTACCTTGATCATTAACACCTGCAATGGATAGACGACTTGAATGAATGAGTTCTTGCATAACATGTTTAAGAAGCTTACAATGTTCCATGTCATTTCCATTTTTTTGATGATAATGTCAATAAGCATTGGATTTAAATTTTGGAGGTAAATGCTTAGTAGGATTGGGTGCTTTGATGGTAGGTAAGGTAATCATTTCTTGGTGTAAAAGTTGGGACATTGTGTTATGAAGAGTGTTAGGTAAAGGTGTGAATTGTCTTTTTGGATCTCCATAACTAAAAGGCACCGCGGTTTTAAAAATAGCTACTTGGTTATTCACATTTTGAGGTGTAGGATAAGGAGGATTGAATTGAAGTAACCCTTTGTTTTGCTTTCTAAATGGTTGGGAATTGTTTTGGTTGGCAGGTTCAGATTTCTCAATTCGGCTAGAAGTGGACCTTGTATCTTGACTACCAACTAAATTGTGATAATCGCAAAGGGCAGTACATAGTGCATGAAGGAGGGGAATTTCATCATAGTGAGTTTTTTCTGTAGTTTAGTTTACAAGTTTTCTATAAAAATATTTTGAAGGCGTGGGTTAGGAATCTTGACATTGATTTGGGAATAAAGCGATTGATAGCGTGAGATAAAATTAGTTATCTTTTCTTCCTAGTTTTGCTTGCATCTCATCAAATCAGCCAAGGTCTTCTTGGGAGTCATATGCACTTTGAAATGATTTATAAATGCATCAAAATGTTCATTAAATGAATGAATTTAGTTGTTTGGTAAAGATGAAAAAAATTCCAAGGTAGTATCTTTTAAAGTCCTAGGAAACAATTTTGCTAACAATTTATCATCAAGGAAAAAATCACTACATAAGGTAGTGTATGCATTAACATGGTTAGAAGGATCTCCCTTTCCTCCATATTTCTTAAATATAGGAATCTCTACCCCGTGTGGCATCATTGTTCACAATATTTCCAAAGACAATGGGATAATTCAAACATAATATGTGGGTGGGCCATTCTAATTTTGGTTTGTGGTGGAGATTTTTTTTTGCATGGATGAAACAGTTTGGAAAAGTTGTGTTATGAGAGGATCAATAGAAGTGCTATGAGGTGGAAGTGAAAGTGGTGATGGGATATATGTACTAGGAGAGAAAGTGAATGGAATTCTTATAGGTGGTATGGTGGAAGAAGATAGAACATGTGATGCCACATAAGAGATAGGGATGCTAGCAGGAATACTGATGGAAGGAATCACATTACTAACTTGTTGCATTGTTGTTGTGACTTGAGGAGTGGTATAGGTAGGTATTGATGCTACTATTGAGGGAAGAGGAATTTGAGTTCCTCCTTGGCTTACCACATTATTTTCTAGTTGAGGAGTACTAAAGGTTGAAGGAAGATGTTTTCCAAAGATTTGAACTATTTTTTTCACAAGGTCAAGGCCTTCATCACTTTCAATCATACGGTGAATGTTTTCGATGGTAAGAATTGCAGTAGTAGAAATGTTTTCAAGGCTAACTTGGTGTTGCAGATGTACTAAGTCTTCATGGATTTGAATTATCTTATCTTGCAGTATATCATCAGCTCTATGTTCAACATGCATTCTACCTGAAGGAAAGGAGTTGCTAAGGCTATTATCCATGCCTAGTACACTATTGTCAATAATAGGAGTGGAAGCGCTAGATAACCCAAGATCCACAATGATTATGTTATTGTGAGATGTAATGAGTCAAGAACTTCTTCTCACTAAGGTATTAGCAATAGGACACAAAACACTCATGCAAAGGCTACTAAATGCAAGGTGAGTGCAAATGCAATGTAAACTAACAAGACTGAAATTCTAGAAAGTAAAATTGAAATGTAGAAATAGCAAATAGAAACTTGGAAATTGAAGATTAAATGCCAAAAAATGCACTGAAAATTATGCAACTGGACTAAGTCACCTAGGGTGCCAAATGAGTCCAAGTAGTGACATTTTTGAAAAATTTCAGAATTTTTGAATTGGATTTTATGCTTTTCAAATTTTTAGAGGTAGATCTAATATGAATATGCATAATTTTTTTTATTTTTAATGAAATGAATTGCAAAAATGCAAGCTAGAGGCACTTTTCACTAATGCAATTTTAGAAACCCTAGGATGCAAATTAAACAATACAAAATGCAATGCAATGCTAATGTAAGCTATTCCTAGTATGTAAATGCACTTTATATTAGAAATATGATGTTAAAAATATAGGTTCACCAAAATGAACCAAAGATTTTTGGAATGTGGGGGCTCTCTTACACTTCTAGGGTTTTGCACCTAAAAGGAGAGAGGTATCCAGAAACCTTGATGGCTCACTCAAGAATATTTCGTTGAGATTCCAATGCAAATATGATTGAAATATATCTAAGGGGAATGTCTTAGATGCTAAGAAATGATAAAATAGATTTATTTCTAATGCGAAACTAATGAAATGCAAGGTATTTGAAAACACACTGTGATATGCAAAATTTCCTAAATATGCAAACAAACTATAACATAAATTAATGAGACTTAAGAGGTACACCTAGAAATGGGAAGGTGATGGAGAGGAGCTCTGTAATCCTATAGAAATCACTGTTGAAGCCTACTAGAATTCATATGCCAAGCTAGATGACTTAGTCTTGTTTTGGGGAAATTCTACCGAAACATGTTTTAGACAAAAGGGTACTCAGAACTATAAAAATCTATTTCCATGCCTAGCAATTGGACTAATATGCCACTAATGGTGACTTATTCCACTTCCAAATTTTGGGAAATTCAAAAGTGCAATTTGTAGCTCCTGAGTTGTACTTCAACTCTTGATAGGTTCCCGAATTTGAAACTATAGATTTTGACCTATAGGTGTTCTCCAAGCTTCTATTAGGAATTTGAACACTTTGAACAACTTTGAAAAATTGTTGACAACTTTTCACACCTTTCTCTTTGACAAATCTACACACAAGACCTACAAAACACATGCAAAGAGGGGAAAAAGTGTTAAGGGTTAGTGAATAGGGGTTTTCCTTGGTCAAACCTCGATTTGGTAATTAAACCCTTGAAAATGAAATGAAATGAAAAGAGAATGATGAATGAACAACATGCAATGCTACAACTCACCAAACCCTTGAAGTAGAAATCTGAAGACATGCAAGTAGAAGCTCCAATGGATATGCACTTGAAAATGCCTAGAATGCTAAAGTGAATGCTTGAGTGAATGAATGAGTGAATTAATGAATTAATGGGGGTGAAATGAGAGAGAAAACCCTATATTTATACTTTATTTTGCAAAATTTCCTGAAAATACCACATCACAGGCTGACCTTGGGTCTTAGAAAATAATATTCAGCTAGAATTTTGAAATAATTTTGATTTTTGAGCCAAATGGGACTCATTCGCCCCTAGTGGTGAATGGGTCCCACTTAGGAATTTTATGTGGGTTTCAGAAATTAAGATGTATTAAATGATGTTTAATGGGGTTATTCTCAAAAATACACTTAAGTAGGGCTTGTAAGTGTAAAATGGGGCCAATTAAACATAAGGAAGGGTCAAATTATTGATGACAAGCCTAAACAAGCTTGAAATTTTGTTACAAAACTTTACAACACTTTTAAATAAGGCTTGGTAGGTGATAAAAAGAGTTTTTTTCAATGAAATATATTAATAAGGTCCTAGAAAAGTGTGAAAGTGTGTTACAACACTTCACAACACTTTTACAAGGCATCATAAAGTTCTTATTGATTCACAAGGGTCCAAGACCTAATGTGAATGTGTTGAACACATTACAAGATTAAATCAAGGAAAAACTAGGCCAACATCCATAAGAAAGACCCAAATGAGTGTGAAAATGTCCAAAGATACATTTTTCTATGCTATATTTTGCAAAGTTTTTGTTTCATTCAATTCATTGCATCTAGTTTAATTTCACTCATCTTGTGCATTTCTTAAAAATTAAAAGGGCATTTAAAAGATTATTGCATATTTTAGAATCTGAAATTTGCATCATGGATATGTGTTTTAATAAGCTTTGGATGTCATTAAAACCCTTAGTAGATATGTCAAGTTGTGCCTTTGGAAATGACCCTAATGACATTCAACTCATTCATGCTCCTTCAACTCCTAATACATGTCGTCCTTGTGATGTTGAAATCATTGGAGAAGATGATGACATCATGAATAAGTTCCTAAATGATTGTCTTGACAACCTTGAAGCTAATGTGTCCTTTTATCCATCCATGAACCAACCAAAACCTCCTACAATACCACCTCTTGAGATGTTTGGTTACTTACATCCTGAAACAAAAGTTGAACCTAAGTTCCCTACAACAAGTGAACCTAGTTCCTCTAGAGAAGCAAACACTCAACCATTTTCTGATAAGAAAGTAACAAACACTCCAATCAACCTTGAAGAAACATATGGCAAAGGATTCACAATCTTGAGCAAACAAGTATGTGACACAACAAGTGAGTACGCAAATAATCAACTCTTAGATAAAAAACCAACGGAAAAAAAACATAGGGGGTAGGGTATCAAGATCCCTCTAATAAAAGCAAGCCTCCTAGAGAATATCTAAGGCTTTGTGATGATGGTACATTGATCTTTGATTCCCCTCTTGATCTAAATGTCCCCCTTCCTAGAGGGAAACCCTTGATTAATAACAATGTCAAGGATGAGAGGATCACTTTGGGTCCTCCTCCTTCAATTAAAGAGAAGGGTCAATCTAGAAAATTCAAGAGGCCTTACAAGTTAGAAAAACTGAAGTCTCCTCACCCACCACCTACAAGTGAATGAAAATTACAAATTCTTCTCGACCAAGGATTAATATTATTACCACATATGAATGAACTTGTGCTATATCCTAAAGATGCAAAAGTTCCACATTGTGCATATCATCAGGTTCTTGGACATAATATTCATGAGTGTTGTGCATTGAGGGAAATATTGAGAAATTATCACTTCAATGGAAAGAATTGCTATCCAATGATCACATAACACACTCTTGTACACTTTTTCATGTAATAGTTGTAGAACATTCTCTTCTCAATATTACATGACCTTTCCCATCACCTATCTTGGCTCATTATTGTATTTCACTTAGTGGGGTAAAATATTTGATAGCCTTATCCTAGTAATGCATTTGTCATTGTTCCTTCGGTTCATCATCTACCTTCCACTTATATAGACTGATATTGGGAGGCAGATGAATTGCTCGACGGTTGACTCAAATTTTCCTTACTTTTCTTTTGCATTTTCATTTTCTTTTCTTTTTCTTTTGTGTGATTGCATGTGCATAATGTGATCCCCCGTGATGTCTTGTTTGATGTTCCCTCTCTTTGTGACTCCTCTATTTGTACCTTCATTCTTCTCTATGTCGTGCATCACTTTCACCTTTTTATCTTTATCTTTTTCTTGTGTTTTCCTTTTGGGGATGATGCAAGGCATCAAGACATTCAGGTTTCCTTCATGTTGACCCAAAAGGCTTTCTTTTTCTTTTCCTTTTCATTTTATCTTTCTCTTTTTCTTATGTTTTCCTTTTTTGGATGACGCAAGGCATTGAGACATTCATGCCTCCTTCATGTTGACCTAAAATATTTTCCTTTTTCTTTTTCCTTTTCATTTGTTTTGTGTTTTCCTTTTGGGGATGATGCAAGGCATCAAGACACCCTATGTATCTTCCATGTTGACCCAAAAGGTTTTTCCTTTGTTTTCTCTCTATTTGTGTCATTCTTCCAGTTCTGTGTATTTGGGGAATGATGATAGTTCTGAGCTCTCTAAAAAAAAATTAGCAAAGAACATACTGACCCCAAATCCATAGATCCCTTATGTGTTTGGTGTTTTTATTTTGGGGGAAATTCCTCCCTTTTCTTTTTATCTCACATGATGAAGATTTAATCAGAAGCATATAACTTGGCATAGGGCTTTCCAAGTTGGATCTCATGTCTTCTTTGTTGTTAGAATTTTTCATTTGCTACTTTAAAGTAATTTCTCACATCATGGTGTTTAGAAATTCCTTTAAAGTGGGGGCATACATTGGCATTATTACTTTAAAGTGGGGGCATACATTAGCATTATTATTTCATCCTTCTTACTTCATATGATGCATTTGTCACTTTGTGGATGACATTGGGTGTGATGTCCTTCATGAGCATGATCTATCTTAGCATATTATATTCCTTTTAGTGGCTTGATGTGACACACTACATCCCCTAAGTTGTGAATCTTCTATTCTTTGATCAATCCTCTCTTGGAGACATTAGGCACAATGTTCCCTAACTTAAGACCTTGCATGAACTAAGCAAGAATCCTTTGAACATTCTTTGCACGTTGCATTTTTCATTTTTTATATGGCCGCCTTGCATAACACAACTTTCATGCCTATAGAGCTATCACGTTTGTTCATAAGCTCCAAGCATACAAATTTTTTCTTGTCTCATGAAGCTCAAAAAGTCATTTTATTTTAGTGGTTCCTTATTAAAGTTATCAGGAGGTATAACTTTGGTATGGTTGAGTGGGAAGCCCATTATGAGGCATGAATTTCCCCATAGCCACCTATGTGTGTGTGAGGGCATACCAACCATCAGTGTATGTTTCTCACCTTTTAGGTCTTCTCACCTGGTGGAAAACCATGATTTTTGTCATCTCAGAAGGAGTATACATTTTCTAGAAAAACAATCTAGATCTGATCCACATCGTGTTGGAAAAATGGTTGAAGCTTGATCTGATTCTTTCTTTTCCTTTTATTTTTCTCTTTTCCATCTTTGGAATTGTATGCTTGTTCCTTCTTGTTGTTCTTGATATCATTCCCATGTGTGTTCCCTTGTGCTTACGTTGGTTTGTCATGGGATCCTACTCCTAGGGGCTTGATCACCCCTCTTAATCATTGTTGTCCCATGTTATTAGCACTAGAACATTAGAACCCCTCTTGATGCAAGTTGGTCAACTTTAGTGTAAGTTTGAAACATGTTCATCCTCTCACTAAAGTGGGGACTAAATGCGGACACTGGAAAGGTAACCCTTCTACTTTTTCTATCATGTTTGGGCCATCCTTGTGATTTTAGATTAATTTTTCCTTGATTTAATGTTGTAATGTGGATAATACATTCACATTAGGTCTTGGGCCCTTTTGAACTAAAAGGATTCAAGTGGTATGTTACTTAAGTGTTGTAAAGTGTTGTAACATACTTTCACACTTTTCTAGGGTCTTTTTAATGTATTTCACCTAAATAACCTATTTTCATCATTTACCAAGTCTTGTTTCAAATAGTTGTAAAGTGTTGTAACACACTTTCACATTTTTCTAGGCTTGTCATTAATAATTGGCTCCATTTTGTATCCTCAGGCCTTAGTTATGTGTATTTTTTAGAATAATCTAGACAAATATCATTTAAAGCATTAAAATACCAAAACCCACCTTAAATTCTTAAGGTGGGACTCATTCACCATTCTGAGCGAATGAGTCCCCTTAGGCGGGACCCATTCACCCAGGGTGGTGAATAAGTCCCCTTTAACTCAAAATTTAAATTTAATTCAAAATTTGGGTGAGTTTTTATTCTCCAAGATTTAAGGTCAGATTGTAGTGTTGTAATTTTGAGAATTATTGCATAATTGAGTATAAATACAAGCTTCTTTCCCTCATTTTCATACCTAGCAAGTTTGATCAAGCATTCAAGAGTTCACAAGAGCATTTGAGCATTCACAAGAGAATTCAAGGAATTTCAAAGGAAGATTATCAAGCAATCAAGAGAATTTTAAGGTGTCATTCATCATGTCAAATATTGTTTACATCATGTTTTTTTAGAGCTAACATTTGTGATGTAGGATTGTGTGATTAAAGCAAGTATTGCATTCAAAGATCTATCAACATCAAGCTAGATTCCAAGTCCTCATCCATTGGAGCTAATAATTACATATTTGCAGCACCTTATTTTCAAGGGTTTGGTGAGTTGCAACATCATTATTTGTTCATTCATCATTCTCCATTTTATTTCATTTCATTTCAAGGGTTTAATTACCAGCAAGGGTTTTGACCAAGGAAAACCCCTATTCACTAACCCCACAACATTTTCCCCTCTTCTTGTGTGTGATTTGTAGGGCTAGGTTGCAGATTTACCAAGAACTTAATATTGGAAAAGTGATCAAAGAAATTCAAAGTTTTAAAAGTCCTAAGAGAAGCTTGGAGAAGATCTATAGGTTGAATTCTGCAATTTCAGACCTAGATCTAAACCAGGAGCAGAAAAATAGACTAAGGGCTAAAGTTTTCTGTTTTGAATTTCCAGAAATCCAAAGGTGGACTGATTTACCAATATTGGTGAATGAGTCCCACTTCCCAAGCCTAAACATGATTTTTGTAGATTTGAGCACCCATTTTTCTGAAACTTGTTTTGGCATAGTCTTCCTAAAACTAGACTAATTCGCCTAGCTTGGCGTATGAGTCCCAGTTGGCATCAATAGTGAATTATTTAGGATTCTAGGGCTCCATCCTACCTTCTTCAACTTCAAAAGTGCACATTTCTAGTTTCATAATTTTTTGTTACATTTTACTTGCATTCTTAGGTCAATTAGTATTAGTTTACATATCACACTGTGCTTTCAAACATTTTGTATTTTCCCAAGTTTACACTTGGTGGTGAACCCCTTTCTTGTCCCATTCATCCCAAAGGATACCTTATTTTTAGATATCTTACATCCTTCATTGGGTTGAGGTCTCTAAGGTATTCTTGAATGTGAACATTATGAAATTGGATCCCTTTCCTTGTATCCATTTTGTGGACAAGGAAGTGAAGCATCCATTTTTGGTGTCCATGGACCCTAAAATTGGATATGAGCTTAGGAACAGGTCTCCCAATAGCCTAACATAAACCCATAAAGCTGCTAAAAATATTGAGAATTATAGAAAAGTTGCAGGTATGACCAACAAGAGAGATAATATTAGACTTCCACAAAATCCCCACAACTATCAAAATAGGTTGGAAAACCAATACAAAAATGAAAGACCAAGACTACATGACATGCCTTATCATACAAATTTGAAGGATGGTAGGCTGGTGGAAAATAATTAGAGACAAAATATTAAGGATACCCTTGATCATTTGAAGAACAATGGAACACATGTAGTGGAAAAGGGTTCATGGTGTTTATAATGTAACCTACCACATGCACTAGAATACTGCATATTAGCACAAGACCTACAAGATAATGAATTATCTCATGAAGAAGATAGATATGATCATACCATAAGTATGTTGGGATGGGGGGCCCATCAAATAGATGATGAATACTCATCTTCTGAAGAAGGCTTTGAGTATGATGTCAATAATCAAAGATACAATGTCAATATGGGCTGGCAAGAAGTTTTTTCTAATTAGGAGGATAATGAGGGAGACAATGTCTATGCATCTAACACCACATCATAGTTCAAATTGAGGACACCCACTAAAGAAGAAAAGAGTTCCATTAATTTAGATGTTGTGGCAAGAATCAAAGGTGGCTATAACTTGAGGAACAAGAATACTAGCGTCAATCAAGGAACACCTAGAGGCTTGTTTATAAAAGAAGAGAAGCATAACAAAAATACCCATGATGATCAAAATAAAAAGGAGAAAGAGAAGAATTACAAAACTACAACAAAATTAATTTCAAAGGTGGAACAATGGAGGGTAGTAGATAATGCTAAAGTACAATCTGAAGAAAATAATGCTACTAAAGAGAATGAAACAATCAGTGATCACTCCCTCATTTGACATAACACAAGCATTGTCTCAAGTCAAAATGTATGTACCATTACTAGAAATGATGAGGGTTGATGAATATAAAAATTCTACTATTAATCTGATCTCCAACATGTCCACTAAGTAGTAGAATCAGATCAAAGCTAAAAGCAATAGCATAAACAATATTGAACAAGAATACACAAAAACACCAGAAGTGTATCTGGGTGATAATCTTACAAATAAACACTCTCAAGTAGATCCATTTTACACCACACTCTTGATTAATAACAAGCTGGTAAAAAACTGCATGATTGACTTGGGGGCAGAGATCAATATCATGCCTATGGATGTCATGAAGGAACTAGGATTATGGGTGAACACTACTTATGGAAAATGCTATGCCATGGATAATAGATTAGTCCTAATGGTAAGATTGATATGGGATGTAGAATTATAACTGGAAGCATACCCTAAGGAAACATACAAAAGTAGCATTACTGTGGTGGATACTCCTCCTTATTATGGAATGTTATTGTCTAGGAAGTGGATGCTATAGTAGGTGGGAATGTCCAGCTAGACCTATCATATTCCACCATACTAGTAAACAAGAAGGAAGTAAAATTGTATAGGGAACCCAGACCAGAGCATGTTATAGAGAATTTTTTTCCCAACCAAATTAATTGCTTCTATGATGTGGATCTTGGAAATTTCACAATTGAAAAATCTCAACTAGAATTGCAGAACATAGAACTGATCAATAGAGAGGAACAACTTGATGATAAGGGCATATGGAAGATGTACTTTTATGGGGAATACAACAAAGGTGGCAATGGAATAGGAATTGTATTCATCTCGCTCCCAAGAAAAGCATTTAAGTATTCATTCTTGTTAGTATTTGAGTGCACTAATAACCTAGCTGAATACGAATCCTTGTTATTGGGTTTGAACATTGCTATAAGATATGGGGTCAAGCTATTGACTATACATGGAGACTCTAAATTGGTTATCTCTCGGGCCAGGGCTAAATACTCATCAAATAATAAAAGATTAAAGTAGTAAAAAAATGTGGTTTGGGATACTATTGAACTATTTGATGCCTTCTTAATAAATTAGATAGAAAGATCCAAGAACATAATGGTAGACTTCTTGGCTAATATGGCTATCAAAAGGGATGACATTACATTAATAAGAATCAAAGAAGTTGAATTCAAGACAAGGCCTATTGTTCCAAATAACATATACAATTAGCAGGTATTGAATGATGATGAGGATCTGATCAAATTCCTCCACTGCATTGATCAATATGAATCATAGGGGATAGAATTCAATGCCTTTGTATAGGAAGTGGATGGAAAAGAAACTATCTTCAGACAAGAAGTAGTGCAACTTAAGACAAATAGAATCCCAAAATGACTTGTCACACCAGAAAGGGTATTTTATGGACATGATAGATTTAATTTAAAACCTATACCCATTAAATAGGAAGATGTTGAAGAGATCAACCTTGGAATAGAACTTTCTCCTAAGAAAGTCTATATTGGCAGAAAGATTGGTCCTAAAGTTAGAGAGATTCTTTTAATCCTTCTCTGAATATATAAGCATGTATTTTCTTAGTCCTATGATGATTTGAAAGCATATATAGAGGACCTATTTCAGCATGAGATACCATTAAAACCTTATGCTAAACCATTCTGACAAAAGCAACAACCTTTAAACCCTACATTGGCATAAAAGATGCAAGAGGATCTTACGAAGTTAAGGGATGGAGGCATTATTAAGCCAATTATACACTCTTCTTGGGTATCAAATCTGGTACCTATGAGAAAGAAGAATGGAGACATTAGGTTGTGTGTAGATTTTAGAAATCTAAATATGACACCACTCAAAGATAACTACCCCCTACCAAATATGGAGGCAATGCTGCATAAATTAATAGGTTGTGAGCTATTATCCATGATGGATGACTTCTTAAGATATAACTAGGTGAAGGTCAAAGAGTCGAAACAATATAAGATTACTTTCACCACCCATTTGCGAACATATGTCTATGTGGGAATGCCTTTTTGTCTTACCAATGCTAGGGAAACATTTTAGAGAGTAATGGATGTGGCCTTTGCTAATTTGATTAATGATATAATGGTGGTATATCAAGATGATCTAATGGCCTATTCCAAGAAATCAGAAGATCATTGTGCACATTTGAAGAATTTTTTTATTAGAGCACTAGAATATGGCATTTCTCTCAACCCTAAAAAATGTCATTTTGTTGTCACAGAGGGAAATTTATTAGGTAATATTGTCTCAAAAGATGGAGTTTGAATTGATCCAAAATGAGTGGAATCCATTGACAAAATTCCCATACCAAAGACTATAAAAGCCATCCAATCTTTCTTTGGACAAATCAACTTTGTTAAGTGATTTATCTTAAATTTTGCAAAGATTGTAAAACCAATCTCAAACATGTTGAGGAAAGGTAATGAAATTGACTGGACAGGAGAAGCCATTGATGCATTTGTGTCAATCAAGAAGGAAATCAAGGAGGCACCTGTATTGAAGTCCCCACAGTTTGAAAAACCCTTCTAGATATTATTGTTTGAATCATGTCAAGGTGGCTGTGATGCCACAGAAAAATAACAAATGGTATGAACAATCTATTTCATTTTTTAGTAAATATCTTTGAGGGGAAAAACTAAAATATGAAATTGTACTGAGAAACAAGCCTATTCCCTAGTAAAATCAGTTAAGGAATTCAAGCCTTACATAGTAGGAGAAGAAGTAATTTCTTATGTGCTAAATGCTACGGTGAAAGATGGTTTTTCACAAACAAAAGTAACTAGAAGGTGTCGTTGGATCAACCATATCCAAGAGTTTAACATAAATATCCATATCACTAAATTAGTAAGAGGGTAGGAGCTAGAAAATTTGATGGTTGAGTCCAACTTAGAAGCTGCACAAATCTATATCACAGAAGGGGAAGAAAATTGGGTGTCAAACATAGAAAACACACAGTGGTACAGCAAAATTTCCTATTACCTTAAACATATGAAATTCTCAGAAGGACTGAATGAAAATAAAAGAAGAACCTTGAGGCTTCATGCATCAAAATATGTTTTCATAGATGGAGATTTGTACTAGAAGAACAAAGATGGTGTGTTGTTATTGTGCTTGGATGAAACATGGGAAAAACATGTTATGAGAGAAATGAATGAGGGTGTATGTGGAAGACACTTCTCAACAAAGAATATTTCCCACAAGATACTAAGGGTAGGTTATTATTGGCCTAGAGTTTTTAATGATTCTTACAACTATGTAAGAAAATGTGAAGCATACTAAAAATTCTCTGGAAAATTGAAGTATCGAGGAGAATTACCACTAAGACCTATGTAGGTAGAGGCCCCATTTCATCAATGGGGAATCAATTTTATAGGTGATATTGCAGAAAATCCTAGTTGTGGGAATAAATGGATCATAGTAGCCACTGACTATTTTACAAAATGGATAGAATCGATACCAAAAAAATAGGCTACTAGCAAGGTTGTGATAAATTTCCTATTGGAAAACATAATCACCAAATTTGGAGTCCCTATAAGGCTAATAACAAATAATGGCATGTGTTTTAGATCTGAAAAATTCAAAAGGTTATGTGAATCATATGGTATCACAATCTCATATGCTTCACCATATCACCCCTAGGTGAATGGGTAGGCTAAATCCAACAATAAGAGCATTATGAAGATAATCAAAAGAACGTTGGATAGTAACAAAAAGGCATGGGATTTTAAGTTGAGGTTAGTAGTTTAGGTAGATAGGATCACAACAAAGAAGGCTACTGGAAAGTCTCCTTTTGAACTAGTATATGGAACCCAAGCCAAGATACCTTTACAAAATATCTTACTAGTTTATAAGTTTGTATTACAAGAGGATTTGTACACTCTTAAGCCCATAGAAGACATAATAGAACAATTAGTAGAATTGGATGAAGTTAGAAATTTGGCACAAAAGCACAATCAGGGGTTACAGTCACAAATAAAATACTTATTTGATAAGAAAACAAAAGAAAGGAAGTTCTAAATAGGAGATATGGTCTTCATGTGGAATGCTATGGGTCAAGAGAAAGGAAAACATGGGAAATTTGAAGCCTTATGGCTTGGACCATTTGTTATCACTGATAAGTGTGGGAAAGATTCATACTATCTACAAAATATGATAGGAGAAAGTCAAGAATTTCTAGTGTATGGACAATTCTTGAATAATTTCTTTTATTAAAAAAAGAAATATCATTCAATGCACATTATTTTTAGGACTCCTTTTCTTTTTCTTTTATCATTTTATTCATGGTCTGCATCCTAGAGTAGATCTAAATTCTTGCAATGACCATATGGCCATTCATCCCCAATTAGAGCCACTGTTAGAACTAGAAATTTGACATCAAATTTTCAGTATTCCTCACCACCTTAGTATGGACAAATTATTTTACAGCATATAAACCATCCTTCAATACCATAATTGTTTCCTAGAATAAGCTTGAAATTACCATAATCATAATCTCCTTAAACATGTTCCACTAAAATACTATTCAAGAATCACCCTCCCCATAGTCATTGCCTTAACACTTACATCCCCTTATGTACGTTACTTGAAACACATTTTGGCAAAACAATGTCATTTCGAGGAGAATTACACTACAATCTCTCTAAAAAGTCGATAAAGTAAAGCCAACATAGAATATCGAGGAGACCATCACACTTCAAAGTAACATACTCCAAAGTCTCTCTGATAGATCAAAAAGGAATATTTCAAAGACACTTAATTGTTTAGTTTGTCTCTCCCATGAGCCGAAATACAAGATGCTGAAAAAATATTGATATTTCAATATGCTAAATGATTTAGGAATTCAAGAAATAGAAAAACATCTCTCAGACATGATTAATCATTATGCAATAAATAATGGACAACTGGAAAATCCAAGACTTGGTAGATGAAGTGACAATTTTGAAGAAACATTGAACTATCAGGCTGAGAAATGTAAAAGTCTCTTCGACACTACGATAACAGTTGAGAATAAAATTTCAAAGAGACAAGCTTGTATTGAGGGGAAATTGATAAAAAAATGTGGAAAAATAACACTAAAGGGATAATTTTGAGGAGAACATAGGATATCAAAGATAATTAATAACACGTCTCTTTGAAACTCTGAAATAAGGCATAAAGAATTATCGAAGAGAGGAGCTTGTATCAGCAAAACATATAGATGAAATTCTCTCTGAAAATCTGATAAATAGAAGAGAGATAATTATCGAAGGGACATTGACATATCAAAGGGAGATGGTGGCAAGTCTCCCATAAAATCCAATAACCAAGAAAGGAATAATATAAGAAAAGCGGTAAAATCTAGGATAAATTTTTTGGAAAGACCATATGATATCGAAGAAAGGTAATCACATGTCTCTTCGAAACTCCAAAAATGAAACAAGGGAAAAATTATGTTGAAGGGAAAATGTGATATCGGTAAGAATGTAAGAGAAATCTCTTGGATAGAACGAAAAAAATATTTCTCACCTGGCTAACATGATTGGTGTGGCTTTTCAAGAGACAAATAACATTAATGCCACCATCAAATCATCAAGTTGGAAAAGACAATATTTATGAACCAAAGATGATAGAAGTGTGCCAAATCTTAAAATATCTTGCTCATAAGATCTCAAAATATAAGTCAATTGAAGCTCAAATTTGAGGACGTGGGATCAAGTGATAGTAAGGAGCTCAGAGAAGGCAACACTCGTTCAAGTATTCAAGACTTAGTTGAAGGATTTTTTGAAGTTATTTGAATTGAAATAGAGATAGAGTTTAAAAATGGAAGGAACATTAGAGAAACCCGAAGAAAAGAGAAAAAAAAGAAATGAGATCACTAAAATAGGATTTAATCAAACAATGTCCTAGTTCTAGACCAAAATCCAAATGAACAGCCTAGTTAAACCCCTTAGCTAAGAAGTTAGAAGAAAAACATAAGAATTTAGGAGATGTATGGACCCCACAGTGAGGGTATGACTTATTCATATACCATTATATGAAGAAGTACAAGCATAAGCCTATATCAAACCCATGGAACATGAATCTAGGGAAGCTTGTAGTGCCAAATGTATTTATCAATGTGGAATTAATCAAGGCTTTGGCTAAAATTTATAACCCTAAGATGAGGAAAATTCATTCACATGATGGGTCACACTTTATCTCCATCACTAGAGATTACATTGTTATGGTATTTCAATTGGATACATCTAAGAAAATGGCACTAAAAATTAGAGACCTCTTGGAAATGTTCCACACCATGGAAAGGAGCTACTGTAAGAGATAGAAATTTCCTCTAAATAGACCTCGGGATATTAGGGGTCAGCTCAGAAGATTCTCTAGTAATGAGCGGCCTCCATTTTCTATTGATTTTTTTGAAGAATACTATCAACATACATATTACTCAGCTAGTCAAGTATTGGGAATAAATGTCCCTACTGAAATGGGTATCACCCCTATGATCTTGGTTGCAGATGTTCAAATCCAAGATGCCAGACCTTTTGAGTATTTTGAGTACTTGGTAGAAGTTATAAGCACATCACTTGCTTCCATAAAGCACAATAGTGATGCAATTAATTTTAGACAATACTCTTTGCTTATGCACATGATCTTGTACGAAGGACAATCTATGAGGATGTGGGGAGAGGAATTAAAAATTAAGGACTTGGATGAAGATGATAACATAAGGCTAGTGCAAATGTGGATTGTAATTTTGGATAGTAGATGCGGAATGTCTCATTATTTGTATTTTGAAGAACACTTTGTGAAACCCTTATACAAAGTATTTGGCCATCACTGTAATTATAATTTTTCCCCTGAGATACAAAAATTTCTTAGACCTAAAGAGAAAAACCCCACAAGAAAGGTGAACCACAACTAGTGAGATTGGTACACCTATGAGGATTGCACTGTGATTAGAGTGTATGGGTTTCAGGAAACTCCATTCCTTCCTCCTAGAACAATACCAGATAGGATTGCATATTTAGAGATAGTAAGGAAGTTGGTTTATTCAGATTATATGCATCTTAAGAGCTACAACAAGCAACTCTCATGCCTTCAACCTTATGCTTTGGTGATTTTACTATTGTTTTAGAAAAGGGATATGATTATGTTGGAAGCAAGATAGACTACTATGGCATGCCACAAGGAAATAAAAGGGAAAATTTCAATCATGAACATTTCATTCACAGTGCCAAAATAACATAGAAGTTAAAGATATATGAGTATTCAAATTATTTGTAGATGATGTGATTAGAAACTATGATGAGTCTCAATAAATGTTAAGAAAGTTTGCATATAATAGAATAATGATGGGAAAGGGATGGAGGAAAAGCAATAATCCATTATATATAGAATATTTTCATGAAATACAAGATCCTACAGAAAGATTTGAGAAATTGATTTAACATGAAGAAGAATTGACTAAGGATGTACCTCTTGTAGCTTTTGAAAGAAGAAGAGATACTTGTTCAAGAAAACAAGATAAAAATGTAGTTCCCTTAAGTCATTCATCACCATGGCCTACTCTGGATGTTCTAGATGACATTGAAGAGGACGATGAGATCACACAAGTAACTACTCCTACCATCCCATATTATGAATTACCACCAAAAAGGAGTATAGTCTCAATTGAAGCCTCTGATAAACTCTCTAATGATGTTAGACATCGTGCAAGTTAGGAGTTCATTTTATATGATGCATTTGTTAAAACCTCAGAGTTTAAGTAATTCATTTATGAATACAAAAGAAGAGTAATAAGAGAAAGAATGAAAGAAATTAGTCTTGAGTGGGAAGTTAAAGCTTTGAAAGAATTATAGGAAGAAGTTGACAATGAAATAAAAAATATCAACCCTAAAATAGGGTGAGAGTAATTACAAGAGGCTAGGGTCATGATTCTCGCAGGGTGGGATATCAGTTCAATGATAGTCTTTTACAGTTTCATGAGAAGAGAAAATAAAACATTACAAATGACAGATGAAGCTAGTGACAAGATATATACTTGTTCACGGTATAATCTAGATAATGCTACTTCACATATTTGGGTTCTATACCCACCAAGGAAGAGGCCTACAGTTATTGATAACCCTAACCAAGTATTCAATCATATTTTGGTACAGTGAGTAGGAGATGCAGATCCCATTGAAACTATTGAATTGAATGTCAGCGTTACTAAATTCACCAAGGCTGAAATAGAAAAGTTGATAAGAGATAACAAGGGGCTTATTGTTGAAAATGAGAGATTGAAAAAAGAAGTTATTAATTTTAGATGATAGGTTTACTTCCTCCTCTTTCCTTTATTCTCCATTAATATATTGTGAAAGAAAGGTACTCAAAGATATGTTTGAAACCACATACTAGAATCGAAAGTATGAAATGTATCAGAAAAAACATGAAGAGTTGAGAAAGGAACTAAATACCACTAAATTTTAAATGGCTTTAGAATTGGTATGCAAGAGATTTGAAAAATGTTCAATAAAACTAACAAGGTTTTGGTTATCCACAACAAGACATTCACAGCCTGCCAGGAACAAGATAGATTACACAAGAGGATGAAAGAGATAAAAGGGGCAAATAGAAGCCAGAGGGAGTATTGGTGAACATGTGTTTCAAGAGTAACAATATTTGATGAAAGTACATGAGCATTTCCACACCATACTAGTGCAATAACTTAGTGATTTCACCCATTCTTTGAGTATGGCTCTACCAAATTTCTTCGATGACGAAGGGAAATTGAAGGACCAAGATATATGAAAGGATGAAATTCCTCAATATTTACCGATGGCTCTAGATGAAATAAATGATAAAGAGGGGGTGTTTGAGAAGACATACATACAATTGGAATGAATTTTTTATCTCAAGTATGCTATGAAAGATATTATTAGCAATTCCAATTCATATGCTAAAATGGGATACATCGAGCATTTGTCTCAAGTTAACTTGTTTATCACTCAAACAAAATAAGAAGTAGGGGTTATTGAAGTCCCAATTTTTTTTGATGCCTTATCATGGAGTATGGACCTTGAACAGATCTTCAGTGATCATGGGTACCTGATGAAGATTAACGGATCATGGTGCATCAAATATCATTGCAGACTTCTCAATCATTTCTTGTTTATTTTAAACACAATTGTTAGATTTTTAGTTAAGAAACAACACAACTTTTTGTAAAGGCCTGAAGCTTGTTGCTTCCCACATATGTAAGAGAAACCAAGGCCTGATTGAATTATCATTAGAAATTATATATTATATTAGGATCATACAACAGTAGGGAAAATCTCAGTAGTAATTATCATTTAAACATATACAAGACTCCTGATATGTATCAAAATAACTTTTGAAGAAATATAATGGATGAGAAAATTTGAATTGGTGGCCTAATTCTTAGTGTTCAATTGTTGTGTTAATATTACTTCTTATATGTTGTTTGGTTGTCTCCAGAGTGGTCTACCTATGTTATTAAAATTAAGTATATCAACATATATTTGACTTGTCAATATACATTTGTTGTCATTGTGTGATTTTTTTGATTGGTTTCTATGGGAAGAGAATTAAATTTCGTCTTAAGATATCATGTTTAATAGATTCCTACCCAAGATTAAAGCCCTTTTGAACTAATTTCCTTAACTGATTTCCTTCACACGAGAGTTAAAATCTTTTAAAAACTTCATAGTAGTTTAGGGGGATATCACTAGGATCAATAAGAAGAGTCCAAATAACTTACAAACCTACATGTTTATACAAGCTATAAACATCTGAAGTTCCCAACAGTTAGAGTAAATCTAGGAAAAGAACCCAAATATCATCCATCTCTTGACTCCATTAGCCCAACAGATGTAGGAATTGATCATACCCATTTCATTTTAGACTCTTATATTAATATCTTATTCATACATTCCCATTTAAAATTTTAGCAGTAGGAGTAGAAGTAAATATCAAGTTTTCATCTATTCCACATTTCATGCCACTATGGGTAGATCCTTAAAACCAAGTTATACAACTTTCTTAAATCTACATTAGTTATCAAGGATCACCCGCCTAGGTTTAACAGAGCCTGGAGTGTGGGAAGTCATCAACCACATAGGTCAACTCTGTTCGTTAGTTCAAAAATGTTGTAAGTTTGACCATAGAGCCTGACATCCTCTTAGGATTTACAACCTACATTTTTCAGATCTAACAGTGTCAACATTCATCATTGGGTATGTGTAGGATCATGATGGGCCAAAAAGTGGCTATATGTAAATGATATGATGGCCCATGTGGCTGACGAATTTTTTTACCCAAAATTTATGAAACAAAAAGGGTTTTTAAAGGAGATTCTCAACTTTCCACCAATATAAATTATGCTTTACTTTGAATTTAATAAATAATTATTATTCATTTTCTATTTGAATTACGAATAAAGTCTTGATTGATAGGTTGATTGAAAAACATCTATTGCTTTCAAACAATATCACATTTTTTGAATCTGAAACATGCATCACATTCTATGCTTTGTATAGTATAGGATTAAAAAATAATAATTTCATGAAGTTTTGACCAAGTTAAGGTGGTCAACATACAAGTTTTTATATTTTTTAAAAGTTGTAATAAAAATTCATAATTAATTATTTACTTAGAAAAAAATACAAAAAAATATGCATCACATAAGGACATGAGTCCTCTACTTATATCTAAAATCTTATAAAAAATATTATCATTTTATTGTGGTTAGGGTGGTCAAAAAGACACCTAATTAAATTTTCCTTCAAATTTAAGTACTACTACATTGAAATTTTAAATTTTAACCAAATAGATTTTTTTTTTAAATAAACCTAGTAGTTTAGAAACTACATTCAATTTTCTGCAGATTCTATTCTTACATATTATTGAAATAATATAGATAACTTATTCAAATTTTTATGTCAAGTTGCCCAACTCTGATTTTTCTAAATTTTTTGCCACTTAAGGGATTTTTTTTTTCATGATGATCCTACACATACCCCATTATGAATTCTAATGTTGAGGAAAGAGATTGGTGATGCTGGTTTGATGTTGAACCTCTCAATTTTAAAACTAATTCATGAATTGAAACTTTGTTTTTCTCTAGATGCCCTAACAAATCCTCCTAGCTTTTTCTAGGGTTTGTTGGATGGGTAGGAGGGTCAAGAATCCTAGGGTTTTCCTCAAGGAATTCATCATTTAAATTTGGTTTTGGCTTAAAGATTACATGATCTCTTATATAATTAAAAAGACATGAAATTGATTTAAAAAATAGTCATATTTTTCTAATGCAAACAAAATCTTAATCTAATGCAAAAAAAAATCACTTACCTCTTCTCTAGCGTGGCATTGTGAAGCAAGGTTGCAAAGGGTAAAACACATTATGCCTATTTGAGGAAAATAAAATTGTTGTAGAAAATGTGAGCCATGTGTGAGAAAAATGGATAGGTTTTTTATTTTTATAACTTTATTGAGAAAAACGCGTACACATTTTGCTTTCATAAATATGTGCATGCATTTTGTTTCATAGAAAAGTGTATACATTCCTTTTCTTCATAATAACGCATGCACGTTATTTGTTTAAATACCATGCTTGTGTTATGGCTCATATTTTTTGAGCCATAACACAAGCATGCTATTTGAATTTATTCAAAGCACGAGCACATTTTTCTCATTTTTAGGTATTTGGACACTTTTTTGTGCCCCATCTTGGTACACATGCCACTATATTCATTTAATTGAGGGTACCTTATGTGTTATTGTGAAGGATTAAATTATTCCTTAGTAAAATTATATAAAATTTCATTACTACATTTATGGAAACAAGAAGGCGCTATTGTAGCTAGTTAGATACAATGAGATTCATATGATGATAGCTTGATTATGACCTCACTATGAAATGTGTGACTATGCCTAATGTACCATAGATTTTTAGCACCCTAATTCAAGTTCTAACGCTTCTAGGGCCAAAATGCTAATGTTACATTCAAGATCAATGCAATATGGATGGAATATGGATGCAATATACCTAGATGCAATGTTTGAATGTAAGAAACTAATAAGATTAATTGATTATTGAATGGAAACTAAGGAAACAAGAGTGTTTGAAAACACGTTGTCTATTGCATAAACACCTAGAAATGAATACAAACTATAACAAAATTTGACAAAACTAAAAGTGTGCACTTGGAATGTGGACAAAGATTGGAAATGTATTTTTGAATGCTATTGATGCTAATTTTCAGGCCTGGTGGGACTCATTCACCATTCTGGACGAATCAGTCCCAATTATGCAAAACTGAGCTGAAATCTATTTCTGACTATATCAATGGGTTAATTTTGGGATTAAGGTTAGCAGATTAGATCACAAAATAGAAAACCAAAGAGCTATGAAGTACAATGCAATCTAAAAACAAATGAAACAATTAAACCATATCTCCTACGAAGCTTCCATGATTCACCTCCATAGTACCTTCTAACTTGTTGATTGTTGCCCTCAGATCGAGTGTGCGAGCAATCTTTGAACGATTTGATGACTATGCCTATGACTATGACAAATGAGTATAATCAAATTAAAATAAGCTGAATGCAAAGTATGTAATTAAAATCTAAGCATAAACGTCTTATAATAATGAAGTGGTCCCTAAATTGTGAGAAAAATTGACATTTTATAGAAAACACAATTTTGGATAGACGAACGAGATTAAAAGATGAAAAAGCCTAAAATCAGTGGATGAGATTTCATGTGACAATCCCTAATTAGGGTTAGGGAAATAGTGTTAAATGAGTGGTCAAGATGTCATTTGAGAAAATAAAATCAGCGGTCGAGAATAAATGTGACAATTAGTAAAAATGATAAAGATTTTTGAAAATCAAGAAGATAAAGACTGCTTGATTTGTAAGATTCAAAAAATCAATAAGATAAGAGTTGGACTGAAAAGTAGATTTGGAAAATCAAGAATTTGCTCAATTACTTGATTTTTGGAAGAAGATTACTTTTTTGGATTAAATTAATTCAAAATAAGGATTTTGTGTGACAATAAATAATCTTTTTTAGATTATTTACCAAAATGAACTGACAGTTAAGAATGTGATATCATTATAAATAATTTCACTTATTTAAATTGAGGGAAATGTTAAATTTAGCAATTAAATAATTAAAGATAATTATTTAATTTAGAGGATTATGACTGATAATTAAATAAATTAATAAATTAATTTAATTATGAGAATTAGTGACATATTAAATAAATAAATAAAATTTATTTATTTAATAATCAAGAAGACAAATGAATAAAGTAAATTAAACAAATTAAGAAATTTATTTAATTGTAAGAGAACAATAGACCCTTAGTGACGTATTGAATAAATAAATATTATTTATTTATTTAATAATCATGAAGAATGCAAGAGACATGAATTAATTAAATAATAATCAATCATTTAATTAACAGTGGAAAGTGGACCAAGGACATAATTAAATGTCACAATTATGCTAGGATGAAAGTGGTAAAATAGAGCTTACAGGTCTAGGTCATTTTTAAGTGTCTACATTTTTCCCCTCTTTGTCATAATGTCGCTTGTCACATTGTGACAAAGAAAATAAGTCAAAAATATGCTCGAGTGCAAAATAAGATGAGGAAGAATGATGATGAGGGTAGTATTATGCCCCCTCGAGAGGATAGATGGGTTCTAAGAACATGAGTGTGCTTTCGAAATTGATGAGAAGACTAGAATATGAAGAGATAAAGAAATGTTAGTGCAAAAGATATGGATGATGATATGGATGCAATGCCTATATGAGATGGGTGAGAGAAGATGCATGTTAGTTCCTAGACCAGATCCTTCAAAACTTTACCATAGGAATTTAATATTTATTACTCTTAATCATCATTAGGTAGATTATTTTGATGGCCAACAAACACCATGATATGACATAGATCAAGTTATGCAAGTTTGTACCATCACATAAGACAAGTAGTCACAGACAAGAATGATCATGAGTCATACTAGGAGTGCAATTTCCCCAGTCTCTTTGTCATAACCAACCACAAGCATAAAAAGACAAATAAAGACAAAAAAGACAAGTCATGAAACATTGTTGCTTCTCTAAATCCTAGTTCTAGGACATCCTCGAGAAACTAGCAGCATGATTTCCAAAAGAACCAAATAAAGCCATTATCATGATATGTCGCTATTTTTCTAAATCTTGCTGTCAGGATCTCGCTGAGAAACTAGTAACATGAGTGTCAAAAGACAAGAAAAACGTCATGATACATCGTTGCTTCTCTAAATCCCGGTGTTAGGACCTCACTGAAAAGCAAGTAACATGATAAAAAGCCACAAACAAATTCCAAGTGTTTGTCGAGTGTGTCTGGATGCCAAGTGTTCTAATGTCGGGATGTTAGGTTTGATGATGTCGAGATGCCAGGGTGTAGAGATTTTGACGATGCCAAGATGACGAGTGCGGAAATTTTCCAAATTCACGAAGGACACATCCTGAATAATGTTGATGTCGAGAGGATTGAGCCCTAAATGTCAAAAGGGCTCCCTCGAAATGCTAAGTGATAGTGACAATGCCTAG